>CM029274.1:26398188-26492865 GCA_016920895.1 Vaccinium myrtillus
GTTTAGAATTCCAAAATGATATCTCGCATTTTGTGCTTTTGACTGTTTTTATTTATATGTGTTTGTTGGCATGTTTAACAAGTTTGATGTTCATAATTTTAAATGCTCAAGCTCATATTTATAGTCTACTGTGTTTGGAATTCCAAAATGAATTTTGAGTTTGTTTTTTGTCTATCTATTTTGATTCCATAATGTTCAAGTTTAGATTTGTTCAATTCATTTGTCGGAATGTTTAACAAACTTCATTATTTCTTTCCAGTGATTGCTCTTTCTTTGTACATCTATTAACTAAACTACTGAAGTGTTTGTTTCAATGTTGAGTTTGAGTTTTAAAATGAGTTGATAATTCTCTTTTAGAATAAGTTGAAAATCCGCGAAAATCCGTGGATAATCAGAACTGAATCGTGATTCGAGGATTCACTTGGATCGGACGAATCAACCGGAGATTTTAGATCGGACACGAATTTTATTTTTAAAAAATCGTGACTCGCGGATTAGGACTGGATTCAATACGCCAATCCAGATCAATCTGGACCATAAACACCTCTACTTTTTAGAAGAGAGGAGCGTCTGGGTATCGAGCTTTTTGGCCAATCCAAAGGATAGGGGCAGTGTGGTCCAGTTCCTGCCTCCTCCTTCTCCACACGTGAATACGCTCCCCCCTTGGCCCTTACAATCAAGTTCACGTGGGCCAAATATGAAATATTTACATGCCATTATTTCATCTGTACTTAAAATCGAAAAGCTTGTGGGCCAAATATTTCACTATACTGATATATGCATATGTAATTGTATGTAACATTGAAGCAATGTATATCTATAAATTTACAAGAGGTGGTATTTTTTTGCAGTCAATGAAATTTTTTTCAATAGAATGGTTATTTGTAAGTTGTAACTCCCTTTTCACGTGGGGTGATATATATATATATATATATATATGGCAGATTTTTCAGTCAGGGATCCCTGACTGGAGGATTTTTGGTGTTTTGAATGTTTTAAAAATTATTTTTGCAAAATTCGAACCGTCCAATGTGTTTAAAATGTGTTTTTAATGGTCCCCGCGAGAAATCATCAAAAAAAAAAATTATCGGGAAGATCTTGATCCGAGCAGCTTTTCACAAAACCTGTATACAGTTTTTGTGAAAAACTTCTCGGATCAACCCCCTTCCCGGTATTTTTTTTTATGATTTCTCGCGGGAACCCTTAAAAACAAGTTTTAAACACATTGGACGGTTCGGATCCGGAAAGTTTGATCCGGAACTATTAGTCTCAGATTGTGTGGGTGGGTGTGTGTGGAACCCACATCGTGTGAGAATTACCATTGTATCCCAAAAAATTTTGGGAGTCAACACTCATCTATCTACGTCTGATTAATTATGTTACAAAGGAAATTAAGAAAAAAAGTTAAAAGAAAGGTAAAATTAGTTTTTTTTTTGCCAAGAGAGAAGATGATTTTATTGCTAAATAGGAGAGGGGGCTAATGCCCTAACATCTTCGAGGGCCAAGGATGACAACCATTGGGGAAAAGTGCCCCTCCAGTCTATCGTCTCAGGGCCCTGTAAGGTAAAATTAGTTGAATCTCAAGAGATAAACTAATTTAGTAGTTGACTCGAGCTCTCCCAAAGGGGGCCCTTCCAGTGCCAGACACCTGCCACTGCACAAAGGCCCCAAATCCCCATGGAAGGGAGCTTCAAGTGTCGATGGGAGAGATCTCCTTTGGAAGCTTGTGTCGATGGGAGAGATCTCACTTTTTAATTGATCGGTCTGTTGTTGTAACTTATTAACTATGATTACAAACATTACAATACATAGAAAGTTATGAATGAAGAGTATCATTGTATAATTGGGATTTTTGCGTTCAAATTTATCGTATAATGCTTATTGTGTTCCTTTATAATTAAAGCATGCCTCGTAATACGAAAAATGAAATGCGTGATACTTTAATTAGGGCCGTTCTTCCAAAATTTATGCTCGGGTAACTTTTTCGGTATTATTTACTTTTCGTAATTTTTTGTGCAACTTTTCGTTATAATTTTTTAGATTAATCATTTGTCTCGACGATTCGAATCAAAAAAGTATTATAAAAAGTGGACCTAGTTGAAAAAAAAAATCATATAGAACGGTTCGAGTGCAACTGGACTAAATTACTTTCTAGTGAAATCGGTCGTCAGTATTCTTTTAACTTTTAGTTAACTTTTTTTAACCTTTTGTCATAATTTTCATGTCGCTTCGTTAGCCTCGACAAGGGGAATTACAAAAGTATATATACTGACAAAAGCTAAAAAAATGTTCCCATAAGATTGTCTTTTTTCAATTTTTTTCATCTTTAGTTAAAAAATTTCAAACTTTTGTCTATATATTTTACTTTTTTTATTTCTCTCATCAAGACAAACTTTTAATCCAAAAAATTTAAAACATTTGTTTGGAATGGTCTACAGTTGGTCTACAGTTGTTTGGGTTTTGTTTTGTTTTGTTTTTTGGTCTCCAATGAACTCTTTTTTTTTTTTTTTTTTACTTTTGGCCGTAATTTTTCACATTTTAGACTATTCTCTCGAGACGTATAGTCATCCAAAAAGTTTAATGTGAATCTAATTGTAATTCAAAACAAGTTGAAATTAATACGGAAAACAAAAAATAATAGGAAGAATAGGTAGTTTTGTTTCTAAAACATTTTCCTCTGTTTAATGTTCTCTCGTTTTTAATGTTTGGCTATTTTTCTCAGAAAGAATATTATCCAAAGTAACCGTATCAGAGAAGGCTTGTAATTATCTTTTTTAGAATTTGAAACTCAAAAGCCAAACTCTCAGGCATTTGAGTTATAGGTGTTATCTTTACCTAAGTAAAGAGGATTTTTCTTAAGTGTTGAATAAAGATCAAAGCAAGAAAAAAACAATCAATACAAAAGTTTATAAGGCAAACAAGCAAAGTAGTATACTTGAACATAAATTTCAATGAACACAAGAACCGAACTGAACTTAACCAGCTCCTGCTACTGCTATTGGTAATTGTTTCGACATCCCTGAAGCTTGCTATCTGTCCATCCCGCTCATTTTTTTTAAATTGTAGCGACTTTTTGATCACATGACGTTGTTCCCTTTTAAAACAAAATGTTCCCGCGTTTGTGTTAGTGTTCAACTTCTTAGTTGAATTCAATCATGTGTCTTCTTCTTTTTCCTCTTATAAGCTTTGAAGCCTTTATTCAAACCTATATTTGTGTTAAATTTCGCATGGACTTGATTAATATTTGTTTCCTCAATTCAAGCCCTAAGCTTGGCAACTGCAAACAACATTTTCCCCTTTGTAAAACGTCGACGCTTCGAAGGTCAACTCTCTTGACTAATTGAGTGTGTCCGTGTTCGAGAGATATTGTCATTTGCCATTCCCTTATTGGGGGCTTAATTTGGGTGTAAACATACCCACTGCACCATCATTCATTTATAATAACTAATGATAGTGGATTTTAAAATTTCATGCAGTTAGAGTCCTTGTTAAACATCTATCTATTTATATACTACATCGCTTTAAAAATTATATGCATCATTGTAGTGAATGTATTACGCCTAATGGAGAAAATGTTTGCCATCTTAATCGATTACGTTATTTTGTGATTTTTTTTTAAATTTCTATGATGGTGTTAGGTTATTTTAGAGTGAAAGCCAATGGGTATATGATACTCTATGCATGATTGGGACACTTTAAAGCCACTCCTAACATTCTCATTGTTGGTCCATTATTTTATTTGTTGTGTTCTAAAATATTAGTCATTTTCTAAAAACCAAAACATAAATTGACAATTTTGCGAAATTATTCCTTATAGATGACTATGAGAGTTACAAAGTAGTTAGACACATGGGATAATGATGAAAATGGTGAGACCTTAAAATGTTAGAGTTCTAAAAAGGACAAACATTAATGAATAGAAGAAATGGTCTTGATCTATAATGTCATTATGCTCTGTTTTGTTACCTAGAACACGCAGTTTCTATTGAATACATTCGAATCTCGATATCAGACAACAATTGACTCCGTAATATTAAGAATAAGTAACGAATTGCACTAGTAACGTAGAGTGGTGAGTAAAAATGCAAGGCCGATTGTTGGTAGAGCGGATGACGGTAAGGAGACTGCCGTGAAGTCGAAAACGCCACTCATCCTTTAGTCAACTCAATGACAATCTTCTATTTGACCACGCAAAAGCAAATTTCGCATACTAGAGATCAAAATTGAAGAAAAGAGACCAAAGTGAGACTAAGTCTATACTTCAAGTACCAATAATGTATTTTACCACACTGAAGACATTATTGTAGTTAAGGCTGCAAACAAACCGAGCATCTCAAGGCTCGGCTCGATAAAAACCCGGCTCGACTCGTTTAGTAATCAAACTTGAGTTTTAGCCTCGTGTAGTAAATGACCAGAACTCGACACTCTAAAACTCGGTTTGTTTCTATAGGCTAGACTCGGCCCTTTTTTACAGTCTCGTTTAGTAAACGAGTAAATGAACCGGTTTAGCTAGTTAAGGACTCAGCTCGTTCGCACCCTCGTCCCCATAAACTCCTTAATTGTAGCTTCACCTTGAATACCAGAATGCCCCAACATTTGGAGAAATTAAGGGGATGGTGCGTGAGTGTGTGTGTATCATGTAAGGTATTCCCTAATTTTACATACGCCTACTGCGAGTACTGTCTACTGATTTTATAACTGCCCATATATCTCATCCGAGAAATTTGGCGGCACTGAAACCGCTACTCATCACTTCCCTCTCTCTCTCTCTCTCTCTCTCTCTCTCTCTAGATTTGTTAAATCCAATCCCCCCTAAATTGAGCAGTTAGAATCTTGAAATACCCATTTTTTTCTGTACATGTAGTAGGAGACAGAGATTCAAGCAAACATGGCAACTGCTGCATTTTCCCTCTCTGAACTCTTGTGCCGCGAAGATTTCTTGAGCGAACCCGAACCCGAACTCCACGACGACGCGGCGAATATCGACCCGTGTACTCTGTCTGAATCGGACGATGAGTATATACAAGTGTTGATCGAAAAAGAGAGCATTTTTCAATCCAATTGCGATGTATCTGAGATGGGGCAGTCTCTGCAGAGTGATAGCTGGTTGAAATGTGCCCGATTGGGTTCCATCAACTGGGTTCTTCACGTATGTTAATCTCTCTCTCTCTCTCTCTCTCTCTCTCTCTCTCTCTCTCTCTATGTGTGTAATTAATGTTTTAAACATGGCTTTTGATCTTTTAATTTAGTTTTTCGTCAAAAATTTTAGGATTAATCATTTTTCTGACGGAAGAACTAAAAGGCACAAAAATATGAATCAAAGTTGAAAAAAGTTCAAATATGGCGACGGTGGAGACATTAAAACACATTGACTGTATTTTTCTTGCGTCTTTAGTGAACTTTTGTCGTAAATTCTTTTACTTTCTGGGTTTTGTTCATCAAGAACAATTATTTTGTCTTAAATAATTGGTTGAGGTACTTGAATCTGACAAAAATTTAGACACAATTAGAAAGACATGCGACAATAATGCCGAGATTATTTGTCCAAACAAAATCTTAGAATGAGTTTCCACTACGATATTTTTGGTATCAGTTTATGTATGTGGGGAGAAGAACTCATTGATTTGACCGCTTGTTATAGTCTAAGAACTAGTGGAAAATTAGCCTTATTCTATCAATGTAATGTAATGTAATGCTGCCTTCAATTAGTTCCTGAAAAACTCTCTTTTGTTTTTGATACAGACAAGGGCTACTTTTGGGTTTCAATTCAAAACAGCTTTTCTATCATTGACATACTTCGATCGGTTCCTTTCAAAGCGATCCATTGGTGTAAGCATCTCTCTCCCAATCTACCTCTCTAAAACTGGATTTTTTCATTTTTTTTTTCTTTTTCTGTTATATTTATGTGATTTGGGAATTCTATTGATTTTGGTAGAATGGCACAATGTGGGCTATTCGATTGTTATCAGTGGCTTGTCTATCACTTGCTGCAAAAATGGAGGAGCTCAATGCACCAAAGTTGTCCAAGTACCAAGTACCCGGTTTCGAATTCCCGGGTAATGTGATCAAGAGAATGGAGTTAATGGTTTTGACTACATTGGAATGGAAGATGGATTCAATCACTCCTTTCGCTTACCTCGATCACTTCGCCGCGAAATTCTGTATCGATTGTAAAGATTACAAACCACAAGAATTGGGCTCGACCGCTGTTGAACTCATTTTGGCCATACCCAAAGGTAATCCCCAAATCTTGAACTGAAAAGGATTTTGTACTTGTGTCATTGTATTTGTTTCAATAATGGTTTTGGAAATTATGGTACAGTGGTTAATTTGATGGATTTTCGACCGTCGGTTATTGCTGTGGCTGCAATCTTAGCAGCTTCAGATGATCAGTTAACTAGAAATGCAATGGAGATTAAGATGAGTGTCATTCCATCATTGGGGTCCCTCCAAAAAGTGAGTTTTCCATTGCTTTAGATTGTTTAATTAGTATTTTTCGGATTCTATTTTGCATAATTCTTTTCAATATTATTGTTGCTTGATGTATTTCGAAAATCGTTATTTATTTTTATTTTTTGCAAAAAGAACCCATTTCAAAAAGATAAAAGATAAGAAAAAAAAGATAAGAGATTTCACAAAATTGATTTTGAAAATAGGAATTGAAACGAATTAGTAGTGTCTAATTATCTCTTTTTATAATGGCAGGAAGATATATACTACTGTTACAATCTAATGCAGGAAATAAAGATGGAAAAATCAAGCACACCAAAATCAGTGGTATTGTCCCCTATCTCAAGCCCTGTTGATTTTGGTGAGAATTCCTCAATCACTTCTGCTGTTGGCACTAAGAGAAGACTCACTTACAACGACTGCGATCAGAATTGCCCTAACACGAAAATTTACCGACCGTAATTACAAGATTTTTTGTTTATCTCCGTTTCGAAAAGATTTGATTGGATTAAAGGGTTTTTTTTTATTTTCATTTGTTTTGGGGGTTGGGGGTTTCCATTTTCCAATACCCAAGAAAGTTTTCAGCATGTGACAACCAAGCAAATAGTGAAAGGAGAATAAAGATGAAAAAAGAGAGAAAGAAAAATGAGAGCTTTAGCCTAGAGGAAGAACAAGTTGAGGGCCAAAGAGATGTGCAGAAGGCCATTTTGAAGACTTTGTTAATAGACATTCTTTTGTAGAGAGCTTTGCTTTCATGAATGCTAGCTACTAATGCTTACCTCACTTTTTCAGATTTTTTTTTTTTTTTCCCCCTTTTTTCCCCTCTTTATCTCTTGTTCTGATTGGAAATAAATGTAATGTAGAGGTGTATTGAAGCCCTACCTATTGATAGGGGAGCTTGGGATGCTTCCTATAATGTCTTTCTTAAAGTCATTAGGATTGAGGAATGGAAGAGTTATTTTTGTTTGATTTGATGCATCTTGTGCTGCATTTGGGCCATCCATCAAAAAGTAATGCAAAGATGAGTTTGATTGGATTATTTTGAATGTTGGTGGATGCTTTTTGGTTGGTGGGCAACTTCTATTTTAGTGTAGTGCCAAGTGTTAGTTCGGTGTGTTAGTGAGTTTGTTTCACACATAATTGACTACGGTGTAATTCTTGGGGTCAGACCGCAAACAAACAATTTCTTGTGAATCCTCCTAGTTTTAGCGTGAAAGCTCGCTTTTGACGGAACAAGGGAGGGGATTAGTCGAGGTACGTGTAAACTGACTCAGACACTCCTCAGACCCAAAAAAAAAAAAAAAAAAAAGAGAGGTCTTCTCTTTCACTTTTTGGTTGAACTGTGTTTGGGGTTTCATGAAACCTCCAAAATTCATGTTTTGGGAATCAAAGAGGATTTCCTTTGCCAGATTAGTGTTTAGTTGATGTGCATGTGATTGAGAGTGAAATTTTGTGATTAGAGTGGTGTTTGGAAACAAAAAATGACCATGAGAGTACAATGTTGCCTAATGTTTTCCACTGAACATTTATTAACTAGACTATTATGGTTTGAGGTTGTTCCCCTATTGTTGTCATCAAACAACTCAATTATTGAATATGTTCCTTAGGTCAAACTAACATACCCTATAGTATTTGATATAAACAGCCTAAAGGTTAGTTCGGTTGATTGGTGTATTTGTTCTCCACACAATTGACCAAGGCTCGATTCTTGGGTCATGCCAAAAGAAAGTAGTAATTTCTTATGAATATCATAGTCCCGGCGTAGATGACATGCCTTTGACAAGACCAGAAAGAGAATTAGTCGAATTGTGTGTAAACTGACCCATACACCTCTCTGACTGTCGAACTAAAAAAAGGATTAACAATATCAGAAGATAAGATTTGATACATATCATGCTTTGTGGGAATAGCTATCCATTTACTACAATTTGATTTCATTTCTAATTTGACTATCAAACAAACGCATGCTGATTTGAAACCTCACCCATCCCTGCCTTTGGTGTATAATGCTATACCATGAAGTTCTCAAATGTAACGGAAAGAAAAAAAACAGGAAAAACAAAAAATTTCATGATTCAAACAAAGCCTAAGAGTGCAGTTCCAAAAAAGACAAACAAAAACAAACAAAGCTTAATAGAAATATCACAAATAGGGCTCGATAGCTATTGATGAAGTAGGACCTAACCCAACCCAAGGATGAGTTTGCTCTTTTCACAATTGACCAGTGTTCGATTCTTGAGATCAGGCCGCAAAAAAGTCCTAGCGTTGATCGTCTTCAATTGACGAGACCAAAAGAGAGAACTATTCGAAGTGCAGGTAAGCTCGTCTACCTTTGACGAGACCAAAGAGAGGACTATTCGAAGTGCACGTAAACTTGTCCGGACACCCAGAACCATCGAACCAAAAAAAAAAAAAAAAAAGTAGTTGGACCCAACCCTTCACCTTCTTTGGTGGAGATGGGTTAGTTAATTGATGGCAAAAAATGGGTGTCAGAGGATTCCCCCTTGGGGTTCAAGACTTCCAGTCTGGCATAGTACCCTATTGTTTGCTGATTTCCCACAGCTACAGTTTCCTTAAAGGACAGTCCCTTGGTCTTGTGTGCTACTCTATTGTTTTCTTCTGCAATGAGTAAAAACTGCCCCTGTTAACTGATCCAGACAGCTTTCTGATTTATTTTTACAATAGATAGATGCCAACTCTCCAGTCAAACACATCTTGTTATGATGTATTCACATGTCTTTGTCTTATAAGATGTCACCAAAAATTTCTTAGTGAAAAAAGGGAAGTCTCTGGTAAATATAGGTTTAAGCCATTTACTTTCTTTTTCTTTGCCAAGTTACAATTGAAGTGATAGGTCAAGATTGTCGTTAGACTGACAAGATGTTCGTGATTGGTTTGTTGCAAGTGTTGGAAAAATTATGAACATTTTCCACTAATCAAAACAAAAATTACAGATACATGAATGAATAAGAAGCAAAAAGACATGCTCACCAATTGATGTGATAACCACATTTTCCTTAAAACAGATTCGATGCCTCACCTCATTGGGGGAGTTAGGAGTAACACTGTCTGATTTTCAGGATCAAACACAGCTAAAATCACAGTCCACGAAACATCACCGAAGACAGCCTCGGCGAACTGAACCTTTGTCTGCATGTCTCTCCCACCAACACTCAGCAATCTGATGAACAATTTCCCCTAATCAAAACTAAAATTATAGATACATGATTAAGAAGCAAAAAGACATGCAAATTCATGTGATAACCACAGTTGTCCTTAAAATAGATTCGACGCCTTATTGAGGGAGTTAGGAGTAACACTGTCTGTCTTCCAGGATCAAACTGCTAAAATTACGGTCCACGAAACACCACCGAAAACCGTCTTGGCGAACTGAACCTTTGTCTGCATCTCTCTCCCACCAAAACCAAGAATAATTCAGGACCTTTTATGTACTTTGTTCAATACATTTTTTAAGATTCTTAATTTTTTTCATGTACTTTGTTCAATAAGCTCGTACCATAAAAATAAACAAGTATGTATTCAAATTCAATTCGTGATTGATTGGATTTTGAGTTCAATTGAAATTGGCTAGATTGACATTTCAGCTCATTATAGCGCTAGGTGCCATCACCCCTTCAAAACTTACCCTAGGCCCCCCTTTTGGTAGGAATTTGGCTTCTCTATGCACTTTTGATGTTGGACCACAGAAAGCCATTTGTGTGATTAAGACCATCTAAAAGTGTTAGACACAAAGATGAACGGGTGAATTTTAACGGTTGAGGCCGTTCTGCTGTCAAAGAAACCGAGTCCTTTGGAAGAGGTGCTTAGTTTGTGTGCCATATTGACTTACTGTACTGTTTTTCGAACCCTCAAATCCGAGAAATAATGGATTCTCTAACTTTGAAAACTGGACAGCGAAAAATGCTTTGTCGATGGATGTAGGGCTGTATATATATCGGGCTGGGCTTAGGCTAGATAATAACAAGACTTCTTCCTTTAATTTTTCCACGTATGGCCTCTTAAAATTACATTTTCCCAGCCCATCTAACTAGTCCATTTATTTTTCAAAAATATTGTACCAAAAAATAAATTAATTATCTCCACTATTATAAATTATAGTTATACGAGTACCAAGAATTACATATTTTAAAACATAAGGTAATGTGTAAGTATAGTAGTGGCTTTTTTTCACATTTTTTAATAGTAGTATATATATTGAATGCATGTCATTGTTTTATTTTATAGGGTCAGGCTGGATTTTAAGAAGTATTTTCAAGCCCAACTCATTAACCAAACAAGTTTAAAAACTAAACTCAATCCAACTCGATGGGTCTTAATACATAATCCAAATCCCTAAAAAAAACGAGCTGGATTGGGTGGGCCAGTAAAACAAAAGGGCTTGTTTTCTTCTTTTTTTTTTCTTTTTTTTCGGAGCGGCCACCGAGGGGTTGTTTGATAACTACTAGAATTTAGCACGTAAAACTGAATAAATTAAGTAATAAGTGACTAAATAGGTTAGATAACCACATTTTACATTAGTTTAAAGATTAAGGGCCTCTTAAAATGTAGGCTAAAAAGTTGATAAAAATTTAAGTAATTTTGAGCTACTTAATTCTGAATGAATTCATGAATACTTGCATTCAATCATTTCCTCCTCTACCACTACCCTCCATGCAGCCGTCGTTGTCATTATCGTTGTCATTATCGTTACCATCACCACCAACCTACCTCCACCACCACTACTATAGCTACCACCACCATGACTCCGCCACTACCACCACAATCACTCACATTGTCGCCGCAATCATCCCCATTCCACCACTAACACACACTCTTCCGCAGCCGCAGTTACCGCCGTTACCACCACCCCCACCACCACTCCACCGCCGATGCCGCCACAATTACCACTCCGCCACTACACCCTCGCGCCTCCGCAAACACCACTACCAAAAATACATGGTGACCATTAGTAAAAGTAAAAGAGAATCACCATAACTAATGAAACTAAAATTAATTCATCTCTTGTTCTGATTTAGTGCTTAATATGTTTATCAAACAACTTTTCAGCTTAAAAAATTCAGCATTCAGCTTTTTAGCACTTAATTTTTCAACTTTCTTAAATTTCAAAAATAGCGGAATTAAAATGTAGAATTTGTAAGTGGAAGTAGTGCACCAAACAAAATTCCTTTCTTAAATCTTGAAAATTCTGAAAATAAAAACTGAAAACTGAAAGTGTAATCGTTACCAAATATTGCCTTGACGTTCCTAGTATGAGCCCTTTTGGGCTATATCAACATTTTGAATTACCAGAGAGAAAAAGCAAACAATTCCTATAAAAAAAAAAGCACCCACATTTTTCTTCCAACCAAAGAGAATTTTCTGGTAAAAAGGTACCAGAAAATTACTGATTTCCATTCTACCCTTCCTGTGTTCCATAAATGCACCCCACAAGTCTACAATCCAAAAATACAGATTAAAGTCAAAAGTACATGGACATTCTCAACAACTTGGTTTAACAATTATCCAAAAATACAGATTAAAGTCAAAAGTACATGGACATTCTCAACAACTTGGTTTAACAATTAATATGACCGAAATTAAAAGTGACCAACATACTTCCTGTTTTCGTACAATCACCGGGCAATTTGGATATACGATTTGTAGTCCTCATCAACTGCACATAAATCCTACAACATTTTCTCACAAACAGCTTCTATTATACATCTTATTGATTGAGTGATGAATCATTCCCAACAAGACTCTATATACAATCATCCGTGAAGGCTTCTTATGAACCCAAAATGTTACCTTTACTTGATTATCTGGGTTGATAAAATAGGACGCATAATCTCAGCTGAATATAAATGCCAGAACCTCTCATAAGGATTGAGAACATTTTCCTCCAATGTCATGCTTTGATTTCGTTAGCGCGTTTTATTTGAAGGGCAGCTCTCACGACATTTCCCCTTGTGATAATTCCAACCTTCAGATATTAAAGTCAGTCGGTCAGAAAACATGATGAGAACGAGAATAAATGGAGTTGAAGAGGGCAGGGATGCCAGGGAAAGTAAACATGAGTTTCACTTACCAGCTTTCCCTCACTGTCTACAACTGGAAGGCGGCGATACAAAATAATGAGTTTCAGCTTAATAATAAAATAATGCTTTCCCTCACTAAAATAATGATTCAAAGTCACTTTTTTTCTATTTTCCTTTTTTCAAAGTCACTTTTTTTTATTTAATTTAACAATAATAAAATAATGATTTCAAAGTCACTTTTTTTCTATTTTCCTTTTTCTTAACTGAAGTCCCTAGAATAACTCTAGTTGGTATTATTGTGAATAAGGACACGAAGGCAGCTGTAAATGTAAGGGAAGAAACAAGAACGCGCGTTTGGAACCCATAGAAAGAAAGAGAAAAGAAGAGAAAAAAAATACTAATACGACAGACATCACAAGAGAAAAATGACCCTGGATTGAACACAAGTTATTGCTTCTTTCTTCTCTCTTTCTTTAGGTTCCAAACTGGAGGTCTTTTCCCTTCATTTCCGTTTCTTTCACAAGTTTCGAAGTCCAAAAGCAGCAACAAAAAAAAAAAAAATCTAAAATGGAAATAACGGAAACAATTTTAGAGAAATAATAAGAGAACCTAGCAGCATCCTCGAGATTGGTGGATTCACGAACAACTACTGGTGCAGGTGTCATCAAATCTCCGACCAATTTCCCATTGGTTTTACAGAGCAACTTCTGTACCTCGTTGAATGTCTGCATGAAGGTATTTGTAAAGACAAAATTGCAAAAAGCAAAGGGCAACAAAACACACACAGCTTTCCTTTTCCAGGCTATTTGATTAATAATTACATCAATGCACCTTAGTAGAGAATGTAGTAGTCAGAATTCACAAGCAGAAAGAGTCATACTGGATGGATTTCAAAGATATGCAGACCACTTAAAGAGCAGTCTTTAAGTGGAAGGAATGCTTACCCAAAGATTCTGTTTTTTTTTTTTTTCTTTTCTTTTCCAAATTTGCTTAAGATTATGAGCTCCAACGTATCTAATATGGTTGTACAGTTGCTAAAGCTTAGTCAACTTAATCAAGCACTGATCTAACTTCTGTAGAAATGTAGAAAAACAACTTGAGACACATAAACAACACTTGCAAAACTTTTACCCACCACATGGAAAGAATTAAAAACACCCATTTGAAGGTTCCCGAAAGAAGAGTTACCAATAAACATCCTCAACGAATGCATTGCGTACATACACAAGTACGTAAATACAGGTCTATATTTTATTGATGCATGTGAAGTGGGATAGTGATAAGCGGTAACAGTTAAAACATCACTTCTAAACAGAAATGGCTCTTACATACTTTCCATGTGCTATCTACTTCTGGAAACATGTTTGTGTCAGTGCGTCCACTACCTAAAAACAAGAAGAATGGAAGCAACGTGTCAGAATTTACTGTCTCTAGAACAATTATAATTTTCACAAAATAGTTCAATAATAGAAATGATAGATGCAAACTTCAAAGAACAAACAATCCCCTCAACTGAAGATGAGCAACAAATAATGGGAGAAAAAGATATCAGCCTTTTCTTCAAAAGTACACATCTATTCATCCTTGTTACACTGCACCCTAATATGTTCCATGCGACAAGCCTTGGCCATGTGCAGACAAACATTGAAGAAGATCTCAATTACATAACCTTTACTAAAATGTGCCACAAACCAGCAAGCCTGACACATTGGTATAAACAAGCATCTAAGCTTATCTAAACCTTCCCAGTAGGTTATGTACTAATATGACCGTTATATTTGGGGTGTGTCATCTTTGAGCATTTTTATGAAGGTCAACACATGAACAGCAGGCACACAACTGCAAACAAGAAGACATGGCCAACTAAAAGCCTACATAATGGTGTTGGAACTTGGAAACATGAAGCAACATTTTGTTCATTAAATTAAATCAGTTTTTGCATGACGTTAATCATGCTACAAACCATGTGAGGAGTGCAAAAAAACTATCCAAAGGGAAAGGGAGAAAACATCTGCGCACATCCATATTGAAATGACAATTTTCATAGCTGAAAAGCAAAACCAATGAACAACTTGAAATCTATACCATTTACTCGTTATGCCATTAACCATGAATCCACACCACAAAAGCAAGAAACAAAAAACCTCACAAATCAGAACATTGTTTGTCAAGTTGAAACAGAACTTATCAGTTCCAACCGTGCTCCAGATCATAGACCTTACAAAGATTCCTAAAGGACACTCTAAAAGAGGCTACATAACATCCTTCTGCACACTCTAGTATCTTCCACAATAGCAGGTTATCAAAAATTGTTGGAGACCAGATATGCTAATCAGAGCTAATGGAGAGAAGTAAACCTCGCGAAAACGGGCAACAAATGCAAGCTGAGCACCAACACAGGAGGGAAATAGGCAATAAAGGTAGAAAAGGCAGCTCAAAAATAATCAAGGCATCCATCCGAGGCAACACAAATACAATCAGCTAATGCTATCTCTTGGGGGAACCTTGAGGAACAAATTGGATAGGTCTCAAGTAAATAAAAGAATTAAAGGAATAGCCCCAACCTTGAGAAAACAAGTGACGAATAAATACTGTAACAGGAAATTGGGAAATTGAAAGCTCAATTAAGTTCAATGAATGATAGTGAATCCAATTGCACAAATTGTAAAGAAGTCATACTCCAATGCACGTCCCCACCAGATGTGTGGGATTTCTCCAGAACTTGGTAAATCACCCCGGTAATGTTTACTTGTCTCTAGGTTCAAAACCGTCAAGAGAATACCGCAACACAAGCTCTTACATCATTCAACACCCAATCCTTTCTGCTTTTTTAACTGTATCTTCTTAGAAAGGAAAAAAAATAGGATGGACGTTGTCCTTGAACCATTAACTTCTTTTTATCAGGAAAAAATACATGCAACTGTACAGAGATTGTCCAAAATCTTCACCAACTACGTAAGTCATAAGCGCACAAACATATCATGAAAACTGCCGATCAAAAAAAAAAAACTTATCATGAAAAGTGAAAACCAATGACAACTACATGGAAAATTAACTTTTGAACAAAATGAAATACAGTTATTACATAAACCAATTTCACTCAATATAATAAAAAGACAAAAGAAATAGTACTGTAACCAACAACAATAAGTACATAACCACCAAGAGGGAAAATTGCCCTATTCCTTAGACAACATCAGACAAGTAGTTCAGAATTCAGCCTGTTAGTTTACCTGATATGGAGTCCAGTGCTAACAAATCATAATCTGAAACAAGGCCAACCTGCACGAAAAAATTATTTCTGAATACTACTTTTCCTCCAGCAAAATGGTATTTGCTGAAATGATAGCATCACTTAAAATGCATAAACTCCGAAATCAGAAATTTCTCTATAAACATAAAAAGAAGGTTCTACCAAAATAAACAAGGTGCTCGTGGAAGAATAGGCAAATACGAGGCAGAAAATAATCGTCGTTTCTAGCTTCCAAGGTAAGAGTCAACAAGTCAGCACCGCTAATGTGTATTCAGTTCCTTAAGTTTCATGAACTATGGGAGAAAGGAATTTCTCAAGTTCGATAAATCTCTGCTTTACACTGCAGATCAAACCAGCTATGGATACACAGCAATGTGAAACTAGCCTAGCATTAGGGTAGCCCAGCGGGGGGCAGTTGGATTAACCGAAAACTGGGAGGTATTGTGTTCAACTCCCGCTGGCAACACCTTGGCTTACCCTTCACCTGGGGCCTGTGGCTTATGGGTGGTCGCAAGTTTTACACTGCATCAGCGGTATCTTGTCACCCAAACAAACAAAAAAAGGTACAAATTTTGTCGAATTTTCTTGCCAAAATGTGTACTAGTTTAAAGGAATTAACCCAATTATGAGTGTGTTTTAAAGCAATTATGAGTGTGTTTTAAATGAATTAACCCAATTGTGAGTGTGTAAATGTGAGTTTTTGTGTGGGTTGGGGGAATTTATTTAGAAAGCTAATAATTGTTTAACCTTCAAGTTACTCTTGGTTACCTCAAGTTACATGATTAACATCGCACATTTGTCACCCTGAATTTTTCTGTTTCAACATCATGTGAACACAGTCAAATGGTCCTGTTCACACTACAGACCCCAGAAGCCAAATCTTGGCCTCCAAAATCAACACACTCCCAATTGGGTAATATGAACTTTCATCCTCCAAAGTCATCACCCCAGAATCATGAAACTTCACTCTCGAACATATACTACAGAATACCTTTCAGAAATAAAAGGATCAAATTGCGTCTCAGGGCCAAAAATGTCATCTGTAATAAACAAGTGACAAGCATGGCTTCGATAACAACATCAATCAAAGTAATTAATGATGATATTCATGTCTACCAAATATAGTAAGACTGAGCAATATAAAGTTTTCAAAAATCAAAGAGGAAAGAGCCATCAGGCATCAGAAGAGCTAACTAAGACCTTCTGGGAGAAAAAAATAAAGAACAAATTAAGAAGAGCAAGAATTTAGCCCGTAAGCATACAACCCAAACAAAAAAACTAGAACATATCATGTCAGTGTTTCAAATTTAACTTAAAGAATGCATTATGCTAAAACTACAAGCAGGACACCCTAAGAAAGTTTCAAGAAAAGCTACCAATTTCCAGGTGTCATCAATGACGGGGAAACCAGTAATTCTGTTTTCTACTAGAAGTTCCAAAGCTGTTTTGCACAAAGGTAGAGAAGTTAGACAAGGATAGGACAATGTTAAGTGACCTAGGAAACAGGCTGAAGTAACCGAAATACCTTCATCTACAGTTGTTGTAGGCTTTACCACATGTAAATCCTCTTTCCTGGTCATGAAATCCCCCACAGTATATACACCATTTCTTGTCTGAAACAAAGATAGCAAACAAAATCAAAACACGCTCCAAAATAACGGAAACTATAAGAGTGATGCCACCCAATGTTCCTAACAATAATCAAACAAGTCCAAGCGATTGATTAAGAGGAAGACTCATCAGACCTTTCAAAAATATACATGAACATATTTCTCAATCATATCTGGTATTTCCTCCAAAAGGTTGGTAGAGTTATGTATAAACATGCTTCAAAAATCAATTAATCAAGTCCAACAAACAAGAGGAAAATTTATCATACCATTGTAAATTATATCAAAACATAGATATCTACCATATAAGATATTTCCTACTCAAAACATAAGACATGAGGTAAGGCCTAGAGACTCTTGAAGGACACCTAGAAGGTATCTTGTTGAATTTAAGTAATGAACCAACACACATGCTAACTGTTGCAAGTTCAGTTGAGCAAGTTCAATGAAGATGAAAGTGCAGAAAAATTCCCCTGATTGGCGGGCTAATATAAAACACTGATACGTCTAAGAGATCGATGAACGGTCAAAAGTGTATAATTATTACGTTATTCTTGGGGAATATTGCACTTTTATTACATTAGCTATCCTAATTTATGCTTAATTGTTAATGATGGATTAATTTTCTCCTTTGCAGGAAAATATGGTGATTAAGATGATTTTAAGAGTGGGATTTATTTTGGAGCAAGCCCAAGATGATTAGATAAAGAGTAGGAGAAAAGTACCCCAAAGAAGCCGAACACATGTTTTCTACATTGACAAGAACCGTTTGACACAATATCTGACGGCCCCCCGATCAATCCAACGCATTAGACTCGTATTTCCAGCACCCCAAAATTGGGGCCATTATTTAACACTGAATTTCCTGAATTATTCAGGTTATTTGCTTGTATTAGGAGTCTAGAAAACTTCCTTTCAGAGTGACATTAGGTTTAGAAGCCTTTTATTATATATAGAGGTAAACCCTAGAAAGGGAGGGATCTTTTACCTCTTTTTTATATTGTGTTTCTTGTTTTTCTCTATGGAAGGCTAAAACCCTAGCTACGGCTAGGAGTGAAACCACAACAAGATGATGGTGTTTGCTGAGAGATTCTTCAAGGTTTTCACGTGATTAATATTATGGGCGACTTGTTCAAAAGTCCTAGGCAAAGAATTTGTATCCCCATTAATCCACCAAACAAGTTTATAACCTATCTAGTCCTAACGCTGGCATCTTTCTTCATTTTTATTTATTTTTTTATTTTTATTTTTACGAAAAAAAGTTTGTACCTCTATGGAAGTGCCAAAAAAGTTTGTACCCTATGAAAGTGCCTAAAATCCTAGGGTACCCTATGAAAGTGCCTAAAACCCTAGGGTACCCTATGAAAGTGCCTAAACCACTAAAACCCTATCATAGGAAAGTGCACCCTAAAACCTAAACCCTAGGATACCCTTTGAAAGTACCTAAATTTAAATAAAAAAAAATTTGTGGACCTTAAACCTTGTAAAGCTTTAACATGGACTAAATGGCTCAATAAGTCCCCGCTTATGAACCCTAGAACAATTACCCCTAATATTATTTGGTTTGATTCAAGTTTTAGCACCGTTTTTGTTCTGTATAATTTATTGAATTTTTCGTTAACTTAGGTACGAATAATGCTTTGAATTCCCTGTGAACAAATAACTAGTAATGTTATGTTTAGAATCAACTGGTTCTCTCAAGCTATATTTTAGGGTCTGTAATCTTAATTGAGTTATAAGAAGAATCGTTAGCAAATACCATAGGATTGTTGTGTGGATCCTTGATGCCTTTGCATTTTCTAATATTGTTTTCACAAATCAACTATTAGTTTACAAACAATCAAGCTTTCGATACTCTTTCTCAATCGGTTTCATTACTTTCACTTTTATTAATTGTTTGTGCTCTAAATATTACTTGTCCCTGTTGATTGACCTCGGACTTTTCGAGTTCATTACTTCATGACATCCTGCACTTGGGATTGCATTATAAACGTCGAAGCAGAGATCGGTATATACGTGATTGGCAATCATGAGATACAAGCGGTGGGACCTGCCAAAAATACTTACATGGCTTATTCTTACGAATTTACAGCTATTTTGGGCACAAACAAGTTCGGGACATGTATGTCCTAATTTAGACGAGGCACAAAATTGGCTTAGGAGTTAGGGGTCAATGGTGTTACTTGAAAACAAAAAAGCAATTCTACACGGTATGAAAAGCCCCGATTCACACAAAACCAACTTCTCTTTCACTCTTTTCGGAATCTACCCATTCCCGACCATCTCCGTCGCTGACTTTGAGTGCCTAGTTTAGACACTGCAATAAAGCTACTTGCTCTTGTGGACAACAGGTCTCTGTCTCTCTCTCCCTCTCTCCCTCCCTCCGTCCCTCCCTCCCTCTCTCCACGTAATCTCGTATCTTAAGTAGCATGGATACAAATGTGCAACAGCCAACACAACATGGATATGACATTCGGGGACCTGTCAAAACTATATTTATTTATTTGTAAACCAATAAAAAATAAACCCTATGCGGGGAATGAATTATGACAACTCAATAAAAATAAAAAGCACCCTAAATGGCTAATGCCTTCATTCACATGGATCATAACATCAAGTAAATTTGTCATTACATTACTCATGAAAGTATTTAAATAAAAAGTGTTTAATCATTCACACGTCATTATAATCTATCAAACCATTATCAATCACACAAGAAAGAAGACACCCAAAGGGGATCCTACCATGTCATGACTCATGAGTTCATTCGATAGTGTTTCTAGAGAGTCCCAATGGAAAAATTGGAGGAAAACAAAATTAGCAAAATTTGAACTTGTGTCTGACATATGTCGACGTTTCATATCTCTTCTCTCTGTCTTCTAGAAAGCCCACATGTTACATGATAATCGCTTAGCATACTCGCTCTTTGTTTCTCTCTTTAAGGCCATCCCTCTGTCAACATATATGATACCTTATTGGTTTGATTTACACGGGTTGAGTTGGGTATGCTTAACACATATGAACCCCAATATATCAATGCCAAGTTCATACGCTTCAACTATTTGATTGACACCAGTTGTAAGCATCCTTGTGATGCATGGCATTCTTTGGATGCATGTTGGAGATTGGAGATTTATTGGTTTCGCTCAGTCCATAGGTAATTAGATTTAGTTTCTTCTTTTATGAGGAATTAGAGTCAGTTTTAATTATTTGGGGTTGTTTGCGGGCAAAATATTCAAAAAAAAGTGACACACACAAATATATGAAACACCTTTTTCTTTTCCTTTTTGCTATAGCCCTATTAGAACAACATATCGGGTTTTGATTTCTCCGAAATTTATGCGTAGCCCTGACTGTGTTTGTGTTTCTTAGCCTGGAGGCCTATCCAACAACCACGTTGATGACTCGTGGAGGGTCCAAAAGTATCTACCATATCCATTGGCGAATGTGATGTTGCCGTGCTCCAAATAGTACATCTATGAGACACACAAAACCTCCTATAAGACTGTGACTCCCCTAAACCGTAATCTCCCTGTAACCACTCTGCTCCACGTTGAAGACTTTGGTTTTATGGATCTCAAGTCTTCTCGACTGCGACTTCAGTTAGCAACGTACTCACCATCCACCATCCCACAAGTGTATTTCAAACTTTGAGCTGCCTAATCTTCAATCAATTACCCAGGAGATGGATGACCTTGCAATCTAACTGAATTGCAAGGCCAAGGCAGAGCAAAAAAGCGTCCAAATAAATGGTCTAAGCATTGAACAAATAATACCTAGAAGATCCAGTATCATCCGTCAACTTTCAAGCTACAATTCAATTCATTGTCGTCTTAATGTCTTCATTCATTTGAATGCAAAAAAAAAAAAAAAAAAGATAAGAAAAAAACCCATTAGATCCTCTGTTTGACAGGTTTTCCATGTAATTTGTAGTTCTTGATTGATCACAAAGTACACCAATTCCATCTTTACTCAACCCTCAAAATAACAAACAATGAGAAATTCAGAACTTCATTTCCATACATGGACTGAATAGTTAGCTGAAGCTTTTAGATGAATTGGCGTTAAGGATCTAATATGGTATCAGAGCAGGAAATAGATCTTGTGTTCGAATCTCACTACATACCTAATGATTAAAATTTACACACATTTAGCCTGCTTATGGAGGAGAGGCTGGCTACACATGAGGAGGAGGCGTGTTGAGAACGTGAATAATAAAGTTCCCCCTCTCTCTAGTAGCTTAAGCTTTAGATGAGTTGGTGTTAACAATCTAATAATCTAATATTATAGGTCCTGATGATAAAACAATGGCAGGGAACTTTAGCTGGAGTTTTACTACTTACTCAGTTAGGACCAGAAGGACAAATCCGAGTGGCTGACAGAATGGGTGCCCGGCTCGTTCAGTTTAATTTAGTAAAAATTCTACAAGATTGGCCCATGCAATTCTTTTTGATGACACAAATTCCTATAATAAGTGTGTGTGTGCGGTAAAAGCTCGATACTTTAAGGCATCAAAAAAAATTTGGCTTGTGTGAAAAATAATATGATGGATACGTACATACACGCAAAGTTAGGTAGCACATTAGCAGTATATAAGTAGGAAACATAATATTCGTAATTGCCCTAAAGTTACACATGGTTCGGGCCCGCTATGTACAAATCCTGCAGGACACATGTTCAAGTAACTCAAGTACTCAACCGTGTATTATACTACTCCCTCCATTCCATAAAGATTGTCTGTTCCACAAAACGATAACTTAAAATTAATGTACTTTTATCAAAACAAATTCAAACTTTTTTGCATAAATTGGAAGAAGATATCTAGTTACTTTGCTATCGAGTAACTTCCGGAAAAAATTCACATTTTTTTCTTGGCCAAAATGTAAGTCCTCTTTTTGCGAACCCGACAATACTTCTAGAACGTAGTACTAATATAAGCACATAAAGAATGGATGCCCATAGACATAGAAAGTGTCCGCAGTTCAAATAATAATAAACAATAATAAGGGGACATACCGGGACGGAATTGGCAATAAAAGTAGCCCTCGCCGCGAGGGGGGAGGATCTGACAGGTACCAAGAGGCGGCAAAAGGATCGAGAGGCGGTGGAGATGGGAGGAAGTTTGGGGCCAGGATGGGTGGATAAGAGGGGAGGAGGAAGAAAGTGGTGGAAGGCGGATGAAGCGGTGGAGAGGAGAGAGAGGGATTGGGATTCGGGCGGAGGAATTGAGGTGATCATGTCCCTTTCTCTCTCGTTCCCAAGGAGGTTATATCCGAGAGAGAGAGAGAGAGCTGCAGAGTGCAGAGGTTGAACCACCGCAGGGGGAGAGAGAGAGAGAGAGGAGCCAAGTTGTGTCTTCGAGCCCTTGTCAACAATTTTATTTTTTTAATCCTTGTCCAAAATTCACCGTTGGAGTAAAATCACGTGTGACGTGTGTTGCAGAAAGCGATTTTTTTTTTCTTTTTCTCATTCGTTAATCCTAAAATCACGTGACTTGAAAACGGGGATGGGCGCTGGCCAAGGGGTCCTTGTAGTGCACAAACTGCACTACACGGTGCAGAGCACATTATTCGGTCGTCCATTTCGATAATGGACGGCTCGGATTTAATTCAAATAATCGACGGTCGGATTCAATTCACTGCTTGGATTAAATCCGAGCCGTCCATTGTCGAAATCGACGGTTGGATGGTGCACTTCACGGTGCAGTGTATTTTGTGCACTGCACCATCCCCAGGCGATGGGTGCTTACGGAAATCGAACCCTACCCATGCGCATATGAGTATAAGGGAGTCACTAACTGCACTGCACTCCACTTGCAAAAAGCAATTTAAGTTGGTTTTTTGAGTTATAATGTATTATGAGAGCGCGTAAGACATAATGAGTAATAAGTTTGGAAATTAATCAGTGCCTTAACTATGTTTTGGAACTCGAGAAAGTTGGGAGGGAAAAAAAGAAAAGAAAATGAAAGGAAAAGGAAAAGGAAAAGGAAAATGAAAATGAAAATGAAAATGGGAAGAAAATTTTAATACACAAAATTTGAGTTTGTTATTTTATTCTCTCTTTCTATCCAAACCAAATAATAGGAGAGAGAGTTTTAAATATTTTTTTTCTTTTCCCACAAGTTCCAAACAAACACTTTTTTTTGTAATTTTCAGTTGATAAATCTTATTTAGCTTGAGTTTTTCAGTTGATTTTGAGATATAAAATGTAGTTTGGATAAAATCTCGGATACTCAAATAATTTTATCAAAATTAGATTTTATCTCATAAAATCATTTGGATAGTGTATCTGAAATCATTGTTCTTATTATTATTTTGGGAAAATTTCAAAAAACCCCCCAAACATTGACCTCAATGTCTCAAACCCCCCCAAACTTCACTTAATTTCAATTCACCTCCCAAACTATAACTCCGTTATTCAATCGACCCCCCACCGTCTGATTCTGTCAAATGGCAGACGGAAATCGCTGAGTTGGACTAACGGCTCAGTTAAATCAACTATGTGGCTCGACACATGGCGCCACATGTGCACAATGTAAAAAAATAAACGCCACATGTATATATATATAAAAAAAAAAAAAAAACTAAAAATGGGGAAAAAAAAGTGCTCTCTTTCTCTCTCTCTCTCCCCAGCAAGGAAAACCATGAGAGTTCATCGGAGAACCGCTGCCACCATCACTGCCACCAGACAATCTCGAAATCCCCAATCCTGACTAGCCATTATTCCCCATGTTACCGAACAGAACAACCCCATCTTCAATCGTACCCAAATGCAAAGAAACATTCTTGAAATCTTCGAAAGTGCAGTTGAAACAAACGAGGAAGAAGGAGGCAAATGGTGTTTGGATCTAGAGTTTGGGTTCAGCTATGGAGATTCTTGAGGTCTGTAACACTTCGCCGAAGTTCGGCAACCATTTCTGCAGCGCTTTGGCGATTTTGAGAGAGTCAACCTCGCATGCCCACGTAATCGTCCAATTGGTGGCGGCGATTCTAGCGGTGGAGATTGAGCACCGGACTAGTGTGGTGGTGCAGCGTGAGTTGTGAGAGGCGGTTGGGTGAAAGAGAGGAGAATAGGAGGGGGTTTGTGAGTTGGAGCAGAGAAATTGGGGATGAGTTGGTGTGTTCTGGAAGCTTCGGCCATGGAAGGAGAGAGAGAGAGAGAGAGAGAGAGAGAGAGAGAGAGAGAGAGAGAGACTTACTAAAGCCAAGGGGGACACATCATCATAATTTCCCACCCAAATCACCATTTAACGTCATATTCTTACCGTCATTGTCCAAATCAGCGATTTCCGTCTGCCATTTGACAGAATCAGACGGTGGGGGGTCGATTGAATAACAGAGTTATAGTTTGGGAGGTGAATTGAAATTAAGTGAAGTTTGGGGGGGTTTGAGACATTGAGGTCAAAGTTTGGGGGGTTTTTTGAAATTTTCCCTATTATTTTTTTTAACGGCTTTTCTATACTAGCCATATACACATTCTCCGATAAAAAGTTCTTCCACCCAAAACCTAATTCCAATGTACGGATATGGCCATTTCTTAGGTAATGGTCATTCATTGTCCCTTCCTAAATGGAATCTACTCTTTACAGGTCTTTATGAAATTCTTTACGGGCCGTTTGGATGGCGTATTAGTTTGAGAGGGTATTAAGTGGATAAAATAATAGGGGTGATTAAATAAGAAGGGTTGACCCACATTGATGTGATAGTCAAGAAGGGTGGATTAAATAGTCCAAGGTTTGGATGAGGGATTAAAAATGAGGGATAAGGAGGGTGAATGATGTAAAAACAATCAAATTGACTATATTGCCCTTGTCAATGCCCATATTAGATTATGCATTTAAAAAAATATAAAAATTAATTGTTTTGCTCTATTTGTCAACAATTAAGTTATATTTTTTTTATGTTTGTCAACAATTAAGTTATTTGTCAATTACTCGTAATTGTTTTAATTGACAAATAAATGCTCTCCATTCCACTTCATTGTAAATAACATATAAAAAAAAAAAACAACCCTACTTTATCTCTTTACCCAGTCCAAAAAGCCATTTCCTATTCTCAAGTCAAAATGCTCTTCTTCTTGGAAGAAAAACTTGCAACGCCATGAATAGTGAACCGAGCTCCCCGATCGGCAATGCAACAAAACATCAAAAATCTCCGACCAGCAAGTTTTCATCGGAACTCTTCTCTCTTCTTCGTTCTACTTTCTCTCCTTTTTTCGTCATTCCTTTAGTATTTGTTTTTGTCGCCGGATTACTCACCGGAGTAGGCCGGAACTTGCTGGATCCGATCAGTATTGCAGAGTTGTGGGGGTAGGGATGTCATTCGACTACTCTCATCCCCCATGACTAAACACAAGCACCTCCCTCTTTATATTTAGTCTGGGTTCTCTTGGATTATTTAGCCGGCGGCTATTTAGTCGGGGTGTGTATTTTGCATCCAAAGCATGGGCTAAACATCAAATCACCCCATTATCCCTCATGATGGTTTCATCCCTCCCCCATAAACGGCATCCAAATGACGCCTTAGTTCGGCTGTGTTTTTACCCTTTGCAATTTCCTTCAAATTAAAAAATTAATTACTTCTAAAAATAATTTTTAGTTTTTTTGGCACCAAATTAAACTTCTAAAAGAGATCTTTAATTCGATACAAAAAAATTGAAAAAATATATAATTTAGTATTTTATATTGTTGGATTGTTAAGTTGATTTGCAATATCTTTCAGATAAAAAAATAAAGTACTTCCGCACATAAACTTTAAATTTTTTGGCACCAAATAAAACTACTAACAAAGATCTTTAATTCAATACAAAAAAAATTTAAAAAAATTATATACTTTAGTATTTTACATTGTCGGCTTGTTAAGTTACTTTGCAATATCCTTCTGATCAAAGAATAAAGTACTTCCGCACAAAAAAATAAATAACTTGGCACCAAATTAAACTACTAACAGAGATCTTTTTAATTCGATACAAAAAAAATTTGTAAAATTATATACTTTAGTATTTTACATTGTTGGCTTGTTGAGTTGTTTTGCAATATCCTTTGCATCAAAAAATAAAGTACTTCTGCGTATGATTTTTTATTTTTTTGGCACCAAATTAAACTACTAATAGAGATCGTTAATTCAATGAGAAAAAAATTCAAAAATTATATCAATGACTTTCATGTAAAGACCATAGAAGAATTGAATCTAGTCTTTATGTAAAGTACAACTGAATGGTTCGGTCATAAGTAATTATTTTTTTACTCTTCTCGAGACAAATGAGGAATCCAAAAGGTATAACTTAAATCTGATAGAAATTCAGAAAAATGTGAAAAAATAAAAAACCAATAATTTAAGAGGAGGTGCTCCAGTATTTTAATATTATCTATAGCATAATTGTAAAAAAAATAAAAAAATAAAAACAAATAAAAAAAAACTATCTCACAAGTATTGTTTTTCGTAGAATAGTACCTCATATTTGTGTAAAGTCAAGAATTGAAAATTAAAACATACTAAAAAAAGAAGTGAAAAGAGATTGGACTAAAAGGGTGGTATTGTCATTTCGGGATCATTGCTTTGTATTCCATCACAAAGTAGTTGCTCCATATAGCATGTGTAACTCACTACAAAGGGCTGACTCTATAATTTGCCCCTTTTTTATTTACAGTGTTTCTTAATTCTTTTTTTCCATATCTTCTGATTGATTAATGTAACGAGGTGATGAAATTTTTTGACAATTCTACCTTCAGGCTTCAGCTTGAACCCACTGGTAGGCACTAGGCAGCTTCAAAACTGTTTTGAATGAAACGGGAGATTTTTGGATCAACCACTTACACACGTCCGATGGAGCTGATTTATCACGGGGCCCCTCGGAAAATTATTCTAAGATGATTGAACGGCTCGGATCGTGCACGTTGTTTTACCGTTCAAATATTTCTTGAAGTCTATCCACCTAAGGGTAACTTCTCAATCATAAAAGCAGCCAAGGACTTTGTTTGGATCCCTCTTTCCCCTTTTTTTTTTCTCCCGCCAAAAAACTGGGCAACCAGAACAACTTTGAATCAGCACATTTAACTGGAAAAAAAAAAAGCATACAAAAGACGTCTCTGCATTAAGATGATGAAGATTGAAGAGCAGCAGTTTTTCCATCTTTTTCTTTGTTTTTTTTTCTTTTGGTTTTGAAAGCGGGGGATTCAAAAGCAAACCAATTAAATAATTTTTAGAGCAGTTTATCCATTTTTTTTTTTTTGAACCGAAAGTCATTTCATTAATACGGCCCGAAAGCCAAGCCAAATACAAGATTTCAATACAAAAAACGGAAAGAACCGAAACTACTATGACTCGGGCAACGAGCACACCATAATAGCCATGACGGGCATGGGGCTCTAAGACTCGTACTACAGAGCAGACGCAGGCCCATACGAGGGTTGATTTCGGATTTTCTAAACATCATCTAGTGACAAATAAGAAGAAAATTCAATGCACCAATTTTCCCTTTTTTTTTGTTCTGAATTATTTAACTTTCATATACCTATCAGCTGAATTTTTTTTCAGTTGTTCACACTCAAGTCAATTAAAATTCAATTCAAATCTGTAAAACTCCAAAATCCAGCAAACTTTTCAACAATTGCAAATTTGTTCATAGATGTAAAATGATTTCACATATAACCTAATTACGTTAAAGCAAAATAGCTTGAAATAACAGGAAGCTCTCGGGCCTCATCTACTACTTAGTTGTTAATCAACAGATAAATGCACTTGCAGCTTTGTGATATCACTTAAAATTGAACAGGCTTGGCTCGCTTCGGTGGGAGATCAACTTCATCTGTATGCTCAACAAAGTGGAAGCAACGCAGTGGTGGCCACCCAAAAGTATTCCAAAAACAACCAAGTCAAATGTCCTCTAATAACTTAACCATCCGCAAAATAATTTCGCATGCTACCGAAAAAGTATTCATAAAAGAATGTGTGATGTGAAATCCTTGTACATTCAAGTCAATATTGCGAGTGTTGTATTGAACAAGCTTCAGTCACACTTACTCGAACCACAATTGGCCAATGCTTCAAAAAAACTCCGTGTATCACGCAAATTTCGAGTCTGCAAAAAAGACGGAAAGCTGTTGACCAAAATGTCAATTTTATTGATTGAAAATTAAGGTTTACAATCTCTGTAACAATTTCTAATGAAAGAAAATAATCCTTTGATTCTGCTCTTCAAGAGTTTGATTCAAGGGCTTGATGCTTGTTCTAGAATTGAACGACGAGATCTTCTTTGATCTTTGCGAAGATGACGACGAATTTGCCGGATTCTGACTTGAGGGCTTTGAAGTTTCTTTTGAAGTTGAATTGCTTGATCTCCTGTAATTTTGTTGAACAAGGTTAACGAATTTGTGATCGCTGATTTGAGGGTTGTTGAGCTTCTTCTTAAATTAGTCTTTGAGATTTTCTTCAATTTGGTAGGAGGAGATTGATGACTTGTGGATTTGGCTTGAGCGCTCTTCAGAGCTTTGAAGCTTTAATATGAAGAGGTGTCTTACTTGATCCGAAGAGTTTGATTCGAAGGCTTGATAGCTTGATCCCGAATCAAATGGCGGAATCTTCTCCGAGATTTGCGAAGATGATGATGATGTGGCTTGTGCGTTCTTTGGAGCTTTGAAGCTTTGATCGAAGACCCGTCTTGTTTGACGTGGGCTTGGAGAATTCTGAAGGGTTTGGAGGCTTTGATCTTCAGAACTCTGGAGCTTGGATGCTTGAATGTGTCCAAGATATGAGAGATGGCATCTCTATTTATAGAGATATGAGATGGAGAGTTTATGGCAGACTACAATTCTTTTCATACTTATCTCTTTAATTATTTCCTTATTTGATTTAAAGGAAAATAATTAGAATTTAATAAATATCTTTTTTTATTTATTTTGGGAAAGATAATTATATATAATGAGATATAGAATTTATTTCACCAAGTGGCATAATTTGATTGGCCAAACTCGATAAATAAATAACTGTGTCATTTTGACATGTGGCGCAGTTTAATTGGTCCCTCTGCATATCTCTGACCTTTGACTTGTAAACACGTGGCAACATTTGATTGGCCACTTATTGTGCTTGGACTTTTGACCTTTGGATACTCAGCAGTATTTGATTGGCCATTTGTTGTGCCCTATTTGCTAGGCCTTGCAACACGTGGTAGCTTGTGACAGGCCAGAAATTTTACATTCCTACACTCCTCATCATGGAACAATGACTTAGCCTCCATAGGAATGTGGATTGATCGCTCAAATGCCATCTCCTTAAAAAAATAGTTGATTGTATAAAATCTAAGATTATAATCTAGCAATTGGAATCAAACAATAATTAAAAGTTAAGTACAGTAGAGACCTCTGAAACTTGTGTATAGAAAGATGTTTGCCTTTGTAAATGCGCCATTTGTGGATAATAGGGTGTTTCATCGTAATATTATCAAAGTAATATATCATCAAAGTAACATGACATTCTTTATTTGAAATATATAGACATAACAAATATTAAAATCTTACCGTTGGTTGGTTTGAAGATAGATTTTGAAGAATTGTCTCGGAGTTGAATCCTTCAAGGCCCTAAGAAAATTGTGAAACCTTTGTGAGTATATTACACGACTAAAGCGAGATCTTGGAATACATTTTCCCCTCTTCGTAACCTTCTCACACCAAGCTTTTTGTCTTCTACCACCCTTGATTCCACGGTTAGTCACTTTCTTTTCAAGGCCTTTGATTTTTTAAACTAGGATTGATCAAATCTAATCCTATGTCAATGTTGGGAGACTCGGGACCAATACTTGATTACATGACCACATATCCCATCGGCCTAATATGTATTTCTCGGGTATTTCCATGGCATTCATTTGCGAGGGCACTTTGATTTGCATGACCACATGAATTCCAAAGCTCTCTGAGGCAGCGGAATTCACAAGAGACTAGTTAAAGTACTAGTCCAAATGAAGATAGGTCTCGAATCCTTGAGAGTTCTTGAATCCACAAGAAGAAAGAGATTAACTTTGAAATTTTATTTGATTATAAGCTCTTGAATAATATAGATTACATGCCTTTTTAGAGGAAAACCCTAGCAAACGCTAAAAAACTAGTAAAAATAAATTATCTCGGAAATTAGGGAAACTCCCAAGATTGAAAACTAGAAACAATTCTAAGACTTTCCGAACTAGAATCAATGAAAACGAAATTACACGCTAATAGTAATTCGTAATCTAAATATTACCTAAAATAGCAAAATAACTAAATTTAAGGCCTAAACGAAGGAATATGGACGAAATCTGTCATAAGTCACGAACTTAGGGTTGTGAGTCATGACCGCGTCGCGATTCTGCTTCAGCCCACCAAGTTTATGGTGGACTACAATTCTTTTCATACTTATCTCTTTAATTATTTCCTTATTTGATTTAAAGGAAAATAATTAGAATTTAATAAATATCTTTTTTTATTTATTTTGGGAAAGATAATTATATATAATGAGATATAGAATTTATTTCACCAAGTGGCATAATTTGATTGTCCAAACTCGATAAATAAATAACTGTGTCATTTTGACATGTGGCGCCATTTTATTGGTCCCTCTGCATATCTCTGACATTTGACTTGTAAACATGTGGCAACATTTGATTGGTCACTTATTGTGGTTGGACTTTTGACCTATGGACACTCAGCAATATTTGATTGGTCATTTGTTGTGCCCTATTTGCTAGGCCTTTCATCATAATATTATCAAAGTAATATATCATCAAAGTAACATGACATTCTTTCTTTGAAATATATAGACATAACAAATATTAAAATCTTACCGTTGGTTGGCTTGAAGATAGATTTTGAAGAATTGTCTCGGACTTGATGTAATATCCCAAATTTTCAAAAAAATAAAATTTGTGATATTTGTAAATATTAATTTTCCTAATTTAATTTTACCCAATTTTGACTTTAGTTGACCATTTGCGGGTCTCTTATTTATTATTTATTTAGTTTTTTATTTTTTTATATTTTTTTCCCTTTAGACGAGTTAGTGCTCGAGGTGCACAGAATGATTTCAACCGACTTGCCACCAGTGGGCCCGGACGAACGGCCAGAATAATGTGCGTAATGCGGAGTATGATTTTGAGCTACACAGATGACACTAGCACGACTACTACAGTTGTCGGACCCGAGTCAACCAGATACGCTCACCTAGCGAGCGCATCGTAATGCGTGTTCTACTTTCAAGATTTTTCCAAACGATTCTGAGCACACGGTGACGTTGCCCACGATTTTCCAAGTTCGCACGAATATTTTGGTAATTTTCTGAGACCGAAACCCGGACAGTTCAAATACTGCTCGGAGTAAATTGTACTGCATTGTGCCGCATCGCGTGCCGCGTCCCATGTTGCCCCCGCCCCCCAAATTACTCTCACACTCCACCCATCACTCCACCTCTCCCATCACACCAAACCAACAGGGCCGGCCCAGGGGTAAGCCCCCGCAAGCCTTCGGGCTTGGGCAACCCCTGGGCCGGGGCAACAAAAAAAAAAAATGTAAGTAATATATAAATACAAAAAGGTTTCCAATTGTTACTAAAGGTACTCTAGTCTAGATGGTTTGCCGAAGGTATCAGTCCCCCGCGTGAGTTCGGTTCGAATCCTATAGGCTACTTTTAGCAATAAGTTTTTGGCTTCTCTCTGGACAGTGGATCTCTCTATCCCTTATTTTATTTTCTTTTATTTTTATTTATCAATTTTCCCTATTCCATGTTTTCCCCTACAAGTCTAAAACTACACTCAAATATACGAATACTCCCATAAATTTATGAGACCATACAAACGGGTGGTATTGTATGTACGAGCCGCAAATATTTATGTATGTGTTTGTGTAAATGTGTGTACATTTTGAATGTGATTCTAAACTTTTTTTTTTTTTTTGCCCGATGAATATTAAAAAAAATCACATTACTCAATTATTTTGTAAGAAATTTTGTATTTAACAAACACAACAATATTGTACATGTGATATATGTTTTTACATTTGAATAAAGATAATCATCCCAATGGTGGAAAATTGAAAACAAAATCGAACGATGTATAAGTTTTTCACACTAATCATAGTTAAAATACGAGGATAGTTTCTTAAAAAAAAAACTCGTACAAATATATCTTTTTCCGTTTATTTTTTATATCCTTTTAATTTAATTTTTTTGTAATTTTGTAGTAATTTTTTTTTAAAAACTCTTGAAGATGTAGGGAGTCCAATATTAGAATTTTTCTTGGGACCTCTAAAATGACTTACAATTTTTTGTAATTTTTTTACTTGTATTGTTTTTTAGAATTTCTTATAACTTAATATTAAGTGGGCAACCAAGTTAAGAGTCGGGCTTGGGCAACCCAAACCTCGGGGCCGGCACTGCAAACCAACACTCCACCTCCTACCACACTTCACTCCACCTCTCTCATCACACTTCACTCCACCTCTCTCATCACACCAAACCAACACTCCACCACCACCCCATTTCCCCTACATATATAAACCCATCACCCATTCCCCTCATCATTTTCGGCAGAGAAAGAGAGAGCGATTGAGAGATTCTGGAAAAGAAGAAGAAAGGAGGAGAAGAAGAGAAAAAGAGGAGAGAGATCACCACCACGTTTTCCTATTCTCGTCCATAACACGCATCCATTTTCATGGCCAATTTCCTCCTAGGTAAAGTCGTTTTTAGACTTAAATTTCTAAACAAAAGTTGTAGAGGGCGTCGAGTAATTCGATTTGGGTATAGGAATCACCCAAATCGGTTGAGTTTTGAGTGAGTTATAGCCATCCAAAGTTCAGTAAAATTCTTTCGGCTACATTTTCCAGACAGCTCACTGACCTTTCACAAATCTCCATTTTTCTCCTCGTTAAAGTGGATTTCGGGTTTAGATTCCTTCACGAAGATTGTAGATCACTTCAAGCCCTTTGTTTTAGGTTCAAGAATCACTCAAAACGGTTGATAAATGACCACGCTATTGCGGCCCGAAGTTTCTGGTCTAGTCAAACCGAGCAGCTCACTGAACCTTTACAAATCTTCATTTTTCTCATTGTTGGAGTGCGTTTTTGGCTTAGACTTCTTCATCAACGTTGTAGAGAACTTCGAGAGCTTCGTTTTAGACACAAGAATCGCTGGAAATGGACGAGGTTTGAACCCGATATTGCAGCCCAAAGATTCTGTTCGCAATGGAGTTCTTCATTGCCACTCGAAATACCACCGGACTTTACCGTCGAGCTTTTCGTCCGGACCAAAGGTAGAAACCTCTTATCCATTAACCCTAAGTATGTTTAGTAGCCTTAGACTTGATATTGGGGCTTGCAATGAGCCCGAACGAAATGAAATCAAAATGTGAAATGGGTCAAGAAACCCACCAAACCGATTATGGCCGTAAGGCCTGAAGATGGTTAAAGTTGATTTGTTTAACAAGTGATGTTGTGTATGGTTATGTTGTTTGGTTGATTATTCATGTCCATTATGATTTGTTTTGTTGTCATAATTAAAATCTATAATATTGATGTTTGTTTCGATGTACTCCGTCGATTAAATTGTAGAATGTTATGTAATTCATTTAGATTAGTAAAGTGAATCTTTGTTAGTAAACTTGATCATAATCTATTATGGCATGTTTATATTTATGATACTAGTAAATATATATCATCTATTATTGAAACGTTAGCTTTGGTAAATTACTAAAATGTCCTCCATTGACGAATTACCAATTTGCCCTCGTGCATAGTTTTACCTTACAAAAAGTCCTGAGCCTAATGAAGCTACTAGATTTCGTCTCTACCCTTGAATGAAATACGACATCGACCCTATATCTTTATGAATCATATTTATGAGCCTTTAAACTCTTTTTACTCAAACTTGTGTATTACCTTCGATATGCGTAGTGACGCGGGAACACCATAAGTCGTGTATTTCGCCATGAATTTATTATGTGGTTATGTGAACCCTTGAAATGTCATTATCGCCTTACTTTTCTTGTTAAGATATTGTTATTGCTTTGCTTCGCTTGTGGTATTACATTATCGGCAAATTGTTGGATTGTTAGAATGGACAACTAGGTTCCCGGGTTGGGTGATTGTACGCGGATATCACATAGACGATGAGGTTAATGAAAAAGTGAATTGGAATTGATTGATGGGGAGTTACCCCGAGATTGTTGTTGAATGGCAGTTCCGCCAAGTGATTTGTTTCGGAGGATTGTTTGGCAGTCTTGCCTTGATTTCGAAACCCTAGGATGTGACACTCTGTGATTTGCTTCATTTGAATTCTGAGGCGTTATAAGGGTGGAAGTATTATAGACCAGTTTCGCTATATACCTACAGGACCTGGCAGTTGTCATACGTAGCCCAGTGGTACAGTTTCGTCCCTGGGAAATTCATCCTTGTGAGGCGGCTGACGGCTGGATTAAGTACGTAACTTATACCTTTCGTCGGGGCCCCCGAGTGAAGGGCAAGCAAGGGGGGAGTAAATCACAGTTTGGTCATATTCCTTAGTGGTTAACCGGGAGGAAAGTTCTCTAGGTTGAGAACTTAGATGAACATGTAAGTTAATGGCTAGTAATGAAATCAGCTATGTGTTTAATTTCTGCTTTACGATTTATTTCCTGTTTATTCCTTTAATTACTGCTTTTCAATCATATATGTTGTATGTGTATGTTAAGCAAGGGCTGGGAGGGTTAGAGTAGCTATTGAGTGATTTATCGCTCACGGTGTTACACTTCGTGTGACCCTAGTATAATACCATGATGTTGCTTCGCGACTCGGACGTATTATGCCAAACTGTGATCAAGCAGGTACTGTTGGTGTCGAAGGAGACGGTTATTTCGGAACCGAGGGTTATCCGGTAGACCAGGCTCAGGAGGAGCTGTGGAATCCAGAGTTGAACTTTAATCTGTAGAACCCACCCCTGTATTTTTAATGTTGGATCTGTAATATTAATTTCTCAAACCGTACAAAGTATTTTGTAATGGGTTGCACTTCACGTTTTCCAGCGTGTACTCTGACGGAAACTCTTTTTATTAAATTAATCATAATTAGTTGTCTTAATTAATGCTTCCGAAAATCGGGGCGTTACAGTTGAATCCTTCAAGGCCATAAGAAAATTGTGAAACCTTTGTAAGTATATTACACGACTAAAGCGAGATCTTGGAATACTTTTTCCCCTCTTCGTAACCTTCTCACACCAAGCTTTTTGTCTTCTACCACCCTTGATTCCACGGTTAGTCACTTTCTTTTTCAAGCCCTTTGCTTTTTTAAACTAGGATTGTGTAGACACCCCAAAATGAAACTCCCGTACATGTTTTTATCCCCGATGATGAAAGGAAATGCCCGGAAGAACTCTCGGATTGAAAATCTCCAAGTCAACTCAGTCAACAGTACCGTACGGTACTCATCCCTCACGCACGGTACAGCCCAAGCAACTTTTTGAATTTTGGCGGTCAAGTGTGCCGTACGGCACAGTTAGTGTGCCGCACGGCACAGTTTGTGTGTCGTACGGCACTGTCATACATCAGTCGACTTTTTGCAGAGGTTCCAGCAGCTCAAATGTTTGACATTCGTTTCCTCTCTTCATCATGGTTTCTTGCAAGGTTGAAAGGCTATACAATAGCCATCATTACCATGTGTGGACACCAAGTAAACTTGGGAACCAAGTTCTTCACTCACTTATAAATTCCGATCGGCTCCCATGAATTTGACGGTGAAGAAAACCATGAAACCTCACCCCTAAGCTCTATCAAAATACCCTTTCCATTACAAACCATCCTCATTATCACCCATAACCTCCAGAAATCAATCCTACAAACCCCTTTCAAAGCAAACCCAATCGCAAAGTCCAATTCCCTATTTTCGGTTTCAAACCCGTGAGTCCATCCCTTTGAATTCACCTAGCCCCATTAAGCAAACATCCTTGCTGCCATACCAGAGAGGAGTTGGAGGTCAAGAGGAGGTCCAAGCAGTGTTCAAGGAGTTCTAAAGAAGTTCAATCCGAGAGTTTCAAACCGAAGGTATAATCCCGTTTCGCCAAACTTCTTAGTTTTGGTACCCTGAGGGGAGGGGTACCAAATATGGAATGATCTACTATATCATCTCCATACTTGGTATGCCCATGATACATCAAAATCAGTTTGATTTCATACCTCCCGGTTGCGTCGTACGGTGAAAACATCGCCTCGTACGGGGAAATTTAGTGTGGAGGAACATTTCCTATTCAAACATACCATTTTCCATTTCAAAATAATCTGTTTTTAACAAGGTTTCATGCCTTGTATGTGTTTCTACTCAATCATTTCGAAAAATCAAAGTTTCAAACTGTTGTGAAGTAAACAGTGCCGCACGGCACTCCTCCTGTACCGCACGGTATACTTGGAGTGTTGTACGGCACTCTTTTGAAAATTTGACCGTTGGACTGATGAACAGTGCCACACGGCACACTTTCTGTACCGCACGGTACACCTAGTGTGCCGCACGGCACACTTGGTTTTGTAAAATTCGAAATTTCAGTCAGTGCCTTGCACAGACAGTTTGAAGCCTTGGTCATTGTATATTTGTTATGATTGCTTGCTTTCATTATTATCGTCTACTTTGCATAATTTCAATGTTTATTTGTTGAAGTTCGGCGTTAAAAAGTTTTCTAAAAATCCCACAAATGTTTAGTAAAGACCGATTTTTAATCGGGCGAACGGGGTGCATTAAAACCCTTCCCTGTTCGTAACCTGGCTCCCGAATCCAAAACGAATCTCTGGTTTTCAAATCATTCTCTCAATCATCTTTCAAAACGGTTTCTCGGGTTAAATCCTTTTTCCAAATAAAAACCGGTTTCTCGGGTTAAATCCTTTTTCCAAATAAAAACCCGAGTGGCGACTCCTATTTTCAAAACAAAGTTTTTAACAAATCTGGTGGACCGTCCACAGATTGATCAAATCTAATCCTATGTCAATATCGGGAGACTCGGGACCAATACTTGACTACATGACCACATATCCCATCGGCCTAATATGTATTTCTCGGGTATTTCCATGGCATTCATTTGCGAGAGCACTTTGATTTGCATGACCACATGAATTCCAAAGCTCTCTGACGCAACGGAATTCACGAGAGACTAGCTAGAGTACTAGTCCAAACGAAGATAGGTCTTGAATCCTCGAGAGTTCTTGAATCCACAAGAAGAAAGAGATTAACTCTGAAATTGTATTTGATTATAAACTCTCGAATGATATAGATTATAGGCCTTTTTAGAGGAAAACTCTAGCAAACCCTAAAAAACTAGTAAAAAATAAATTATCTCGGAAATTAGGGAAACTTGCAAGATTGAAAGCTAGAAACAATGTTAGATATTTTGGCACTTTCCGGGGTTGTACAAAAACCATCATTCGTATATTTATTTTGAATTGTAATGGATAATTTTTTTAAGGGATAGTTGCTCGCTCGATGCTCCTCTCATTATCTGCGTCAAATTGACCGCTACAAGGTAAATGCATTGCACAACATATCATGCATATTTTTTTTTAAATAAAAGATTATATTATGCACATTTTCCTTTCCTATAAAACTCTCCGAAAATTCATTTTCCATATCCATAAATATATATAACTCACTGAAAAATCGCTTTCCATATCAATCAAACAATTTTCCTTTAACTCACTGAAAATTCGCTTTCCATACTCATATAAATATATTGATATGAAGAAAAAGATTTTCTTTTAAAAATCACCGAAAATTTTGTTTTCCATATACTAGATATATTTATATCAAATGTCAGTTTCTTCTTCGATGTCTTTCCATATGTCTACCATTGAAAGATCACTAAATTAGTTTCATTTTAGAAAGCATCAAAGTGATATTACTTGGGAGGGGCGGCACTTCCCATGCCTATATAAGAGAGGACAACTTTGATAAGTTATGCATATTTTATCTTTATTTGTTATGGAAAAGAAATCAAAGATTTTGTTTACCATGCACATGTATAGGTGTTTCCTCTTGCCTATATATTAGTACACTGGCCATTGAAATTGGACGTGCATTTTTTTTGTCTTTTCCGAGAGAAACGGGAGAAAATAGATATATCACTCTTTTCATTATGCACAATTTTTTACAGAGAAAAACCAAGAGAGACTATATTTTTTATTGTGCTTTTAGTTCTTTTAAGCATACACTCTTCATATCATATCATATCATTTGGTGTTCATATTTCGTGGTGCCGTGAACTGCTGTGGCCGAATCTTTTTAGAGATTGATTCGGAGCCGGTTGAATCCGGAGATCGGGCGTGAAGTCTGTGGTTCATCTATTGAATCTTGAAGAAGCTCTGGGAGCATCGAAGATTGGCGAGAATAGGTAAAGGCTTGGGGTAAGGTTTTTACTATTTCGCAATCTGTACTTCTTTTTTATTAATAGAATAAAGCAGTAAGTTTAGGCCGTGGTTTTGGCTTAGGGTTATTTAGGACCCTAAGTTTTGCCACGTAAATCGTGCGTATCTTGTGTCCTTTTTATTTTCATTGCACTACTTGTGGTTTGGTTAATTTGTATTAATCAAGACAAATAACCAGTTTGTTATTTAATAATTTTTTAATCGGTTATTCAACTTAAAAACTGGTAATTTTTATCAAAACTCCTATTCACCCCCCCTCTAGGAGTACATTGAACGCTTCCGCATAATTTCAAACAATTCTAAGACTTTCCGAACTAGAATCAATGAAAATGAAATTACACGCTATTAGTAATTCGTAATCTAAATATTACCTAAAATAGCAAAATAACTAAATTGAAGGCCCTAAACAAAGGAATCTAGCCGAAATCCGTCATAAGTCACAAACTTAGGGTCGTGAGTCATGACCGCGTCGCGATTCTGCTTCAGCCCACCAAGTTTGGCCGATTCTAGGCTCGTCAATAAATTGCCGAATTTGGCAATTTCCATTTAAAAGTCGTTTGGGCCTCCGGGGTTTCGACCGGTCCAACTGATCATAGAATTGGGTCACTACTTGTTCTACATCACTCTCATATCACTTTGCAACCAAGAGAAATGTCAAACTCTTTGTGGAACAAGTCAAAGAGACTAGGAGTGTTGCAAAGGAAGTAACATCGGACAACTCTGGAAGTTCATTTTAACCATCTTTTCTTTGGAGTCAAATTTCGCTTGTATTTCTTTATACCGCTTCTCCCAAACAGATTGATCAAAAAATAGACCAAGGTTAAGGTCGAACTTCAAGTGTCTCTTTATTTGGGCATTCAAGCTCTCACTAAGTTGAGTGCTTCTCATCCCTGCATTGAAAGACCACTTCATGTGCCCATGGGCCCACTTCTCTTGAAGCTCCCAAGTTTTCGTCACCCAAGCTTTATCCTCCAACTTAAAATTCTTAATCAAAATTGTCCAAGCATTAATTCCGATTTCTCTTCATAACCAAACATGCAAGCATTGAAATCATTAATAAATGAAGAAAAATCCTCACCCCAGTAGCCTAAGTGTTTCAATATTGCATATTGATTAAGGTGAAAAGTACACAATCCGTCTTTCACATCCGGCGAAACTTCATATAACGCGTTAGCCATTGCTTGATCTTGATCCGTGAAAATGGTGAGAGGCTTCTTCCCCGACATTGCTTCCAAAAAAAATTGGAATAACCACACAAATGATGGGGTTGTTTCTGTTGGAATATTATTTTAAAAAGGTCAAAAACTTGATTTTATATTACATTAAATCATTGAGTTTATTGATCATAATAATTTGGAGGATATACATAGTTATGCATCTACATGATTATTGACTTTAATAGCCATTTTATTATATATCTGTTACATAATGTTAATGGTTATTTGCTTAGTATAATTATTGTGATAATTCTATTATAGGAGAGTTACATCCCTCAAGATCTATATCTAAAGCCTCTATGGCCTTGGTGATGATGTACGAGAGATGAAGGGAGATGCCACAAGATATATCAGTGTAGTGTTGTTTTCAATATGCTATATCATTACTTTACATCTTTAACGTGTTTTATGGGCAACTTCAAAGGGGGCGGTTCTTTACCTCCTGAAGAGTGTGAACTCTGGAAGAGGATGGCTCCGAGCATTGGGTTGGATCTTGAATTCATTGGTGTCTGCTAAAAAAATCACTTGGGGAGGTAACAAGGACTTTAGGACAGTGACTACACGCCTCACAATCTCGCATGCCAGCTTTTCTGTTTTATTCTAATTCCTCATTTATATTGTTTTTATCCTTATGCTATTTTATTCTAATTCCTAGAGAAAACTCCTAACAGTTTCATCATACATCAATGCTACACCGAAAATCATTGTCATACGATAATAGTTAAAGCCAGTAAAAATAGCCAATGGCCCACACTCTTTATTAGTTTAAAAAGTCATGTCAAAAGACAATGTATAGTCCGTAATCATCTAATGGTCAGCCCGAAAGATATTAGTTATCATCTCATCTACATCCAATTGCATTGTGTGAAAGAAGTAAGGATTATCCATGGCTTGTTTCTGAAAATATTTGAACATCCCTGCTTCACCATATTACAAATCTCTCTCTCTCTCTCTCTCTCTCTCTCTCTCTCTCTCTCTCTCTCTCTCTCTCTCTCTCTCTCTCTCTCTCTCTCTCTCTCTCTCTCTCTTCTAGAACGCAAGTGAGTTTTAAGATCATCTCATGAACCCAACAAATTCCTTCCCTCCTGATTGAGCACTAATGAGATCATGTGACAACTTAAGACGTAACCCAGTAGCCTCGGCAATTTCAGCATTTATAGCTTGGGATTCACACAAACCCCTTTGAGTTCTCATCATATGAACAGTTTTAGGAGTATACAAATCATGATTGTGAGTGTCATCACACTTTGTTACACTCCATTTTAATGATGCCCGATCAAGCAATATGTACATCAATGCCTCGCAATTAGTTCTTGTCTCCCTTCTAGTTTGTGCATTTGTGAGACTTAGTTTATCTTTTACTCCCTCATTACTACAAATAAACTTTCTACTAATAATCATACCATCCGTCCTGCTTTTTGTTGCATAGTCTTTTTGTATGCTAAACCCTCTAATCCTTTCGAATTCGTTATAGAACCGAAATGCAGCATGCTTAGAATCAAACTCCGTACCAATACATGGTGTACATTCCTTTATCAATTCTCCATTGTCTTCTATAGTCCCATCAACTCCACTGTCATCCATTTTAACAATAACTAAAAGAACCAAAATCTGAAATGAATAATAAACAAAAAAAAGTGTTAACAAGTCCAAAGCCAATTAGCCAAACAACAAAATCAAGATTAAAAAAAGCACTCATATGGGTGCTTTGTTCTATTATATTCAATTGGGATCAATGAGGGTTACATTTGTTTATTTTATTATTCTTTTAGAGCATTAACTAGAAAACCAAGACAATAGCAGCAGTAGTCAATGACGCAAGACAACTAGAAAGTACTCTGATTTTGTAAAGAATCGGAATAGGAGAGGGAGAGAGAATGAGAAGAAGAAAAAGTATACATTTTCAACGAAGGAGAAGTAACAACAATAGTCAATGGCGGCCTTCAGCGGTGGTGGATCGCGAAACAATAGGAATCAATCATGGAGAAGTAGTATATCGGGGAGAAAAAAAATGGGAGAGAAGTAGTCAATGAAGTAGTCATGAGGGAGTAGTAGTTGATTATGGAGATCGGTAGGGTTTTATCATTTTTGGCGCGAGAAAAAAATGGAGAAAGAGAGATCCAAATAGAGCCCTTGGCAGCAGAAATGTGATGAATTAGAAAACAACAAAACAATGTTGTAACCATTCCTTGGAAATGGAAGGTTTCAATGATAATCATTCCTTCGATATGATCTGGAACTCTTGAACTGGATTCATTGTGCACTATATTGAAATTCAAGATAAACAAGATATTTCTATATCCTGACATCGTTGGGTAGTTCTTCCTGTCCAACGACTCCTATAGTTCCTTGGATGTTTTGTTGTCACTATTTATTGTGTGTCTAGTAGTAAACAGTGTATTTGTTTCGCGTGAAAACGTCAAATGAAACCGTGAATGCCCAAGTGGTTTATGTCGGGGCATGTCAGAACTGTTTAGACAGTCCGAGTTGATTGTAAACGCTTGCGTGCCTTTTTTGACTTCATGCATAACGATTGTGTGCAACCCAAATGGTAGAGCCATAAATAGTTCGATTGTGCCTTGTGTAAATGGCATATAATTTCACAAACGGCTTAGAAAATGGTAAACAAACGAGGTAAATAAAAGCAACAACTTTATTCATGAAGATCAATAAAGCTGTAAGTACATAAAATCCACGAGAGTGGAGGTAAATGCAAACAATTCACGAGAGTGAAGGAAAGATAAACACTGTTTGGTTGGAAGTTTTGAAGAAAAATTGTGAGATAGTATATTTTTTAGTAGTGTTTGGTTTGGTTTTTGAAAATGGTTTTAGGGGTAATGATGTGAGAGGGAAATGAGAGTAATAATTTGAGATAGGGGTAATAAGTGGAGAGAGATAGAGAAAGAAATGATAGTAATGATTGGAGATAAGGGTAATGAGTTGAGAAAAATGTGAGTAATGATTAAAGAGAGGAGTAATGAGTGGATAGAGAAGAAAATTATTCCAAAAGTATTTTTGGAATTTTTTTTCCAGAAATGCGAACCAAACAAAAATCTTAATGAGCTTGATGGATAAATTTTGAGAAAAGTAATTTGTAAGCGTGAGCTTGATGGTTGTGGAACCCTCTCTTCATCCTCAAATGATGCATTTATGGGCTCCAAATTGTGATCTTTGGGTCTTGGCGCCAACTTCTCCTCTCACCAAAGTGCTGCCCAAGTGTCCCTTGAGCTTGCCTTCACCAGGAAATACCACGTGTCCCATGCCTTGCTCCTTACCCTCCTTGATGGCGGTTATAAGCTCCCTCATTCCCTTTTTGCGTGGGAATCAAGATCATGGGAGAGAAACCCACCTCCTTATTTCATGGGAAGCGAAGATAATGGGCTTTCACTCCCCAAATCTCTCAATTTACACGTGTAAATAAAAGATATTGGGGCCATTTGTATTTAAACCTAATGACCTTAATAATAATTGCCTCTCTTAATAATATGGCATATTTAGTTGGGGCTCTCTTAATTGGCCGAATAAATGTAAGTCATGGGCCAAATCTTATAAAAATTAATCAGCCAATGCCTAACAAAGTAAAACCATTGTAGCCCATTAGTTTTTATATATGAAATTAGCCTACTTTGGTCCGAAAATAATGATTTTCAGCCTTATCTTATTTTGTGCCAAATTTGGGTCTAAACAGTGTCATGCAAGCAATTTATAACATAGTTCATGACAATGGAAGTTGTTACTTTTCTAGGAGTCAACTGCATTTTCAACGTTGATATCTTGTTCATCCTTAACGACAGGAGAAACATTCTCCACCTAGAATCTAAAGACCTGGATTTTTATTAATTTCATTAATAATAATTTGTTTAGATACTTGTGCAAAATTAGCATATTTGAATTTCTCACGATTGGATAACTATCCTAGGGAAAAAAATTTAATAATGACTATATATGTATAAGTAGATATGTATCTTTTTATAATCTCCCTATAATCTCTCCACTTATCCCACGCACTTTAAAACTCTCCTATTTATCGTCCTACTTTCTACAAAACTCTTTTACGATATATTTCTCACACCCACAACTCTTTCTCTCTCTTTCAACGTTAAATCAATCTCCCTCTCTCTCTCTCTCTCTCTCTCTCTCTCTCTAACAATTTCAGCTGTCAATTCCTGTCATGTTTGGTCGTTAATCAACCGGCAATCCTCGAGTTCATCACCATTTTTATTGTGCTAAAACATCGGAGGAGAGGTACGGTTTCAAGAGCTTAACTTTTACTTAGGTTTTGTTGCTTATGTGTTAATTCATGCATTCATAAAGATATAGGAGTATGTGAGATGAATAATATGTAAATATGATAGTAAGTCGAATCGTTATGATAACGAAGGCGTAAAATGAGATTGAAGCAAGGAAAACGTGTTTCTCGTGCACTGTATTCTGTTCGGCAGTTTTGGCTTTTTTCCGAGTCAATTCAAGAAAAACACAAAATTGAAAAGTTGTAGACCTTGAAAAGTTAACAAACTTTTATATAGAACTCGTCTCAATTCGAGTTACATAGAATTTAATATGATTTTTCAAAATTTCTGCTGTAGTAAAACTCGAGACAGATTTATAAACTATTTTAAAATCCGTTTTCAACCTCTTTAATGAAGGAATTAGAATTCGAGTAAAACACGGAATTTGTTCGTAATGTGAAATTATATATTTATGTTAAAACTCGTGATTTATAGAGTTGATTTGCTATTTTAGTAAATTGAGCAAGTTGTTCGTTTTACAAGCCATGTTAAGTTTTTCTTTAACTTTGTGATTGTAATATTTTCTTGTTATATTGGAGTACTTACGTGAATAATGATTCCCATGATGAATGAATCCAATTATTAAGCATGTTTTGATCGAAGTGTTTAATGTATAAGGATGAACGAATCTAATCGCGAATTTTGGGGTTGGGACGTGTCCGGTATGGGTCTTGAGCTATGCGCAGTTTATAATTTTTGGTAGCTTTGTTGTGTGATCGGGCGCCAGAAGTATACTGTGTGTGGGAATCAATGCCGGATAAAAATTGGTGGTGATGTTGTGACTAGGCGTGAGCCATGCACAGTATACCCCGAGGTAGCTTTGTTGTGTGATCGGGTACCTGAGGTACGTATATTGTGGGTGGAAGCCGGTGATGGATGGTGTGTGGTTGAGAAAAAGAAAAATATGAATCGAAAAATGGAAAATGATATCATATTGTTAATCAACGGAATTGATAAGGGATATGAGTCCTAATGGAAATTGAGTATATTACTATTGAATTATTTAAGTATTTCCTGTTGAATACCTACTGTTTATGCTATTAAATCTCCTTGTTATATGTTATAAATGATGTTAAATATTGAATGAGCATACTTTAGTAACGAGGTAGCTCTGGGTGCCCTACTGAGTGTAATTTTATCACTCAAGGTGCTACTTTTTGTGGCTCTGATGTCCCCAACACCAGGTACAGAAGGAGAGGAAGAGCCGCTTGCTGATTCCGAGGCGATGGAGCAGCTAGATGGGTATGAAGTGACGGAGTCGTGGCTTTATCAGTAGTCCGTTTGCTTAGATGGCTCTGTCTTTTGTTTAAATTGAACATTTAGTATTGTTTAAAAGTTCTATACATTTGTTTCTCTTTCAATTGTAATAAGTTAGCTAACTTTTATCTTTCCGTTAAAAAAAAATTATTAAGTTTTTTTCTTTAGAATTTTAATGAAGTTGGTATTTTTATTTAAATAAATTATGAAATTTATTTATTAACGTACCCAATTTTCGGGGCGTTACATATAACCTCGCAAGGTATTCGTCTTGGGAGGAGCCCTTTTCAATGTATTCGTTTCTTGTATTTGTAGAGCTCATTTGCAACTGATTTTAATTTATTTGCGCAACATTTCAAGCCTTTCTTATGAACATAGGCAATGGCTCATTTGGATGCATAGTGAAATCACATTCTTGATGCTGCTGAGATCAACCATAACTTGGTCGGTTAGGATGTCAAAGGAGTGGGCTGCAAGTGAGGTGTTCAAATTCAATATGAACAGTTGCAGGGATGGTCTTCAGGTGTGGATGGGCATGTTCTGGTTTCATTGTACCAGTTTTCCTTTCTTCTTTCTTCTTATTTCAGTTTTTCACTGGAATTTCTTTTTGCCTTGACCTTACACATGTGTTGGTCTTGGCCTTCTTTACCCTCGATGTACCCTTTGTCGAGTTTTAATAAAATTTTGTTGCCGATCAAAAAAAAAAAAAAAAAAAAACATAGGCAATGGTCACTACCCTAGGATTGCATAACTAACTCATGGACTGCCACATGTCCCTTGGCTTGATCTGCACACTAACTGAATATATGAAGCTCCTGAATGCAGGGCCGGCCCAACACTTTTGAGTGCCCAAGGCAAGTTCTAAATTTTGTGCCCTTTAAACTTAACAATTTTTACATGAAAAAAAAAAAAAAAAACTCCATCCTTGTTTGAGGGCGTCTACAAGCAACTGGGGTTAATTAAAGAAAGAGTGTGACCATTTCCATCCTCAAAAACCAAAATTAAAATTCCTCATAGTGAACCCAGGTGGAGATGAAATAGATATAACAATAAATATTTGTATCAGACAGTCCTGTTATCTAGACTCATTTTAACCAAAAAGAGAGGAGGACAACAACAAGACAAAGAAAAGCAAAATGCACATTGAAAGAGTTGGTGTAGGTGGCTCTTGTCAGTAGCATTAAGTTCTGGAGTAGCCAAATACTAAGGAGTAGGAACAAGAAGGAAGGTCTGGTCAAAGGGTCTGCCTTATCTTTGTCCCACATCGGAAACAGAAGAAGGAGAAAGGTTAAGAGAAGGGATATAAAAAGAAATGAAGGAGGGACTTAATTGTTAACGGCCTGTTCTGGTAAATTTGTACTTCAAACCAAATGGGCCTTCTTTTATTTTCCATTTTGGGCTTTTTTTAATATTGGGCTACAATGGTTGGGCTCTTTTGTAACTTATAATGGATTATTTTCGTTATTTGGATCAAAAAAGTGTTCTACTCAAGCCCATTTCTATAAAATGTTGGGGTGCCCCAAACAGTACCCATTTTTGGGGTGCCCTAGGCCCATGCCTTGTGGGCCTTAGGCCTGGGTCGGCCCTGCCTGAATGGATATAGTTTTTTTCTTCATCTTTGGTCGACGAGTCCGGTGAGTTTGGTGGTTTTAACCATATTTTGCATGGGTTGTTTACATAGTTGTGCGTTCTGTGTTCAAAAATTATGATGACCTAAAAAAAATCTATTCTATCTAATATACAAAGGGCTACTCCATTTTGGTGTCCTCTTTTTTGTGAGATTGTGTATACAATTTCAATGCAAAAAAAAATGACCCTATATAAGAGAACCCACAGACTTCAAACCCATGGATTTCAAATACATTTACCCACGTCCCACCCAATTCAAAAACAATCAACTGCTTAGTGGCAGTTTAATTCTACTTCATAGAGACACTCCGCTCCCTCCACACTGCAAACACTGCATCCAATAATTACTATGGATAAAGTTAATAAAGAATTACTCTAAGGTCCATTATAGCTTTTTGTAACATATCTAGTCCACCTCTTAGTTCCATAACTCTTCTAATCCACCTTTTTGCAATTTCTAAGGTGTAAGGTCCACTCTCCATTTTTAATAGACAAATGTACCCTCACATTAAATTTAATACATAATATACTTTCATAGGGTACCCTAGGATTTAGGCACTTTCATAGGGTACCCTAGGGTTTAGGTTTAGGGGACACTTTCCTATTATAGGGTTTTTAGTGGTTTAGGCACTTTCATAGGGTACCCTAGGATTTTAGGCTCTTCTTCTTAGGGTACCCTAGGATTTAGGGTAGGGTACCCTAGGATATAGGGTAGGGTACCCTTGGTTTTTAGGGTAGGGTATCCTAGGATTTTAGGGTACCCTAGAATCTTAGGGTATCTTAAGAAGCGAGGGGTATTCTTGTAATTGGTACATGTGAGTGGACTAGATGTGTTAGGATAATATTAGGTGGACTAGACGTGTTAGGAAATAGCTATAGTGGACCTTATAGCAATTCTCCCGTAAGTTAAATAGGTACTCCCTCCGTCGTTTTTTAAGTGATTCATACGGGAATACGTACAATTTCAAACACTTAAAAAACAAACATATTTCTCTATATAACTTTTTAATTTGTTTTAGACCAAATTAAAGTGCTCATTGAGTAATTTAACTTGGTGCAAAAAAAATTTAAAAACGATATGCGAAAGTACATTTTTAAACGTTCGCAAAAATACACGTTTCCCAAGTGGATCACTTAAAAAGGGACGGAGGGAGTATGAGTTTGAAGTTTCTGTCACTGTATTCGAGACTTTTGTTATAATTTTTTCACACAAATTGCTATGGATAAAGTTGAACGGGTATGAGTTTGAAGTTTCTATCACTATATTCGAGAATTTTTCTGTAATTTTTTCATACACTTTAGACAATTGAATTATTCAAAATGGTGGTGGTTTAACTCTAGATGTTCTCTCGTTACTTGCACACGCATTGCGTGTGCCCCAAACGCTAGTACCTATAAATGTGACCGATATTCGACGTTTAGTCTTTTGACTCTTTTGTGTTTCACGGTGATGAAACTAGATCTTACTCAATTCAGCTTGTTTATGAGATTAACAAATCTCTTTTTAATTTACTTTTTAAGTTCGTATTTATCATGTGAGTGATTATGCCTTTAGGGGAAATATCGAATTAAATAAATTTATTAATTACTAGCATTGAAATCATTTTTGCTTTTTTTTTTCCCCCCGTTTTTGAAGCCATACATGCATTATGTTTTTGGAAATTCCAACTACGGGGGTTGGCCTTCCCAATCTCTTGAATCCTGCCTCCAAAGCATTGCAAAGATTGAGTAAATACTGCTGTTGCAAGAACATCAACACTATCGTTTCACCTTTTCGTGGAGAAGACCATCACAAATCAGGATACTAATAGCTCACTCGTCATCCAATTCAAGTCTGTGTCAAAATATTTTCTCCATTTGAGAGTGAGGTAAATTGAATGAACTCAAAAAAAAGAATAACCAAGAAGTCAAAGATGCTCAAAAATGAGTTTTTTGATAAGAGAAACGAAGAAAGCCTAAGAATTTTTCTAATTACCCGATTGCATTGAATTTTTAACATGCAGATTGTATTGAGAAGCTTAAGAAATCACTTTTCATAGTATAAGAGATCGGAGGAATTGATCACAATTACAGGCCTTTGTTCGTTTAGTAGTTCTAGTTTACTTTTGGAGATAAGGGTAATGAGTGGAGAGAGATAGAGAGAGAAATGAGGGTAATGATTACAAAACAAAACTAAAACTAAATTAAACCATGAAACAAACAAGGCCTGTATTGTTTAAGAAAAATGTGATTCAAACCTCTAGAATCGAAATCGGTGGAATTAGGGTTTCAAAAGAGAGGGGAAAGAGAGATTGAGGTTTCAGAAGGCAAAGGAAGGTGGGAGAAGGAGGGAGAGGTTTTCGATTGGTCACACGTATGAGAGAGAAGGAGGTGGAAGGAGAATGAGATGTTATGCTTTTCGTGTATCATATGCAAAGGGTACTTTGGGGATAAAGTTTGGCGCAATCTTTATACAGGTAATGCGCCAAAGTTAGATGTGGTTAGGGTCAAATAGCTGGACAGGCCCGTAAAAATCCCCCTCTTTCTAAATTTTTCTCTCTAGTGGTCCGTTTGGATGAGGGTACGTAGAACTCCCCTCCAAAATTTATCACCCCTGATATAGGGTGGGGCCTACCTTTATGGCTGGGTTTGGCAACTTTTCAGCTGCCCCCTCTTATTTTTCACCCCCTCAAAGGTTTCACGACAATGGGGCTCTCTCCCTGATAATTTTTGGGCACCCTTTGGCCTCCCCAAAAATTATCCGGGAGTAGAGGGTTGGTTTTTTGACCATTAAACCCCTCCTTATCCCCCTCCTCCAACTGATTTTTAACAGAAAATGGCCGAAAAAGATGGTGGTACAGTGAAATTCATCTGAGATGGTGCTCCAGTTGTAGATCGGGTTGCCTTGGTACAGTTCGATGGAGTTGATGCAGATCTAAGTCGCCTGGATGTGCAGCATCTTACGCATTTTTAGAGAAAGAGAGTGAGTTTGTGCAGAGGGGGAGAGAGAGAGAGAGAGAGAGAGAGAGACGGAGGAAGTGTTGCCTGGATGTAATAATGAACTGGTGAACTTTGAAAGCTCCGTCTCTTTTTGTTTCTTTCTTATGCAATTCAAGTTACCTTTTTAGGCCAAGTAATCCACACAAGTGGCACGTTAAAATGATGTTTTATCACTAAAACATCCTCCTCCAATTGAACAAAGAAAATTGGATAACAATCATTAATTAAAAAAACATTTTAAAAACTGAATTTCTTTATTATTTATTTTATTATAGCTTAAAATTGCCCAAAATTAATTAAATATATGGGGTTTTGCATTTTTATACTTAATTTAATATATAATCAAGTTTAACATTGCATAAGGGTAAAATAGTCATTTGACAGTTTTTTCCCTTATCCATTTACCCTTATCCCGACATTTCATAAAATATCCAAACCAAGTCAAATTTTATCCCTCATGTTTAATTTCTCATATAAATCATCTATTTTTTTTATCCCCTTCATAAACATCACATCAATGTGGCTCAACCCTCAAAAAATAATATTCTCTCATATCTTATCCCCCTCTATAACTTATCCACCTGAAAGTAATTTCCATCCAATCGAGGCCTAAAGGGAAAATGATATGGGTGCAGTCACCATTAATGTTAAATGATACACCACCCTGACAAGCAGCGATGTGGCAAGGAGAAGCGCGCCACCCAAAAAATGGCGCTTCTCTCACTGCCTTACATCATCAGTGGATTTTAGATGATTGCAGGGTGCACGAGTGATGTACGCATAGCATTTAGGCTTGGGCTACCTGAAGTTCTACACAGGGCTGATATTGGGCCGCCAAGTTTAAGCCATTGCACCCAAACTCCCTGACTCCATCCCAGGTCCAGGACCCCATCCACCGTACGGCACAGTGTTTTTTTTTTTTTTGGAACCGGGGTGGATCCGCACTGTACAGTACAGTACACTAAGCGCCACAACACCATTTTCAAATTTCAGATATTCAAACTACGGTCACCCTCCAGCTATCAAAACGACAACCCAATCACGAACTCATCTTTCTGTTTCTCATTTGTCTGTCTTCTAAACCACTTTCACCTACCCGTAACGAACACAGGTGTATACATACGTACATACTGTATATCTCTGTGTCTGGTCGAGCAAATCGTCACTTCTGGAAAAAATGGAGAAGAGACTCCGCTCATCGCTCCAGACCTCCGCCGAAGAATTCCTCTCGTCGGCGACGAAATTAGGGTTTAAATCGGCAAAGCCCTCTCTCAAAAACCTAATCCACAACCTCAAGCCCTCCTCCTCCTCTTCTTCCCTCCCTCTCTCCCTCCACCAATTCATCTGCCAATCCATCACTCGCTTCCAACAAATCTCCCAATCCACCGCCGCCGCCGATCAGGCCAAGTCCCCCAAATCGCCGCCCACGAAGCGGCTCCGACGGTCTTCGCGGCACGCGTCGAAGGGCCGCGACGATTCGAGCACGAAAGAGGAAGAGTCTGAAGTCGTCGATGAAAGAGAAAATGTGATTCAGAAGCTTCAGGTTTACGCTTACGTGGCACTCCTATGCGTTTCGCATCCGAAAAAGGTTTTCTCTCCCTCTGATGTTCTACCCGCGGTTCGTGAATTGCATGACAATCTGGTCCTGTTCGAATCGGATCCGGTTTTGCTCTCGGAGGTTTCGAGTTTGTGCGATTTCTGGTGGAAATCGGAGTTTCCAGGGCGAGAAACCCTGATTTCGCAATCATTACCGGTTTTGCTCTCGAGGTCTTTGACATTGAAGAAGAAAGTGGATGTGCATAGAGTTTACGCGATTCGCGAAGCGTTCACTTTGTTTGATTTTGAGGATGAGAGCATTGAGGACTTGAAACTTTTGCTGATAAGGTGTTCGATTGCGCCCTTGTATTTGAAGACGGAGGATGGGAGGAAGTTCATTGCGTTCATGTTTGGGTTAAGTGGGCAGCTGTTGAAGGAGGCGCTGGCTATGATTCGATCGCAGATTCCATTTGGGCGCAAGTCGATGTTGGAGGCGTATGCTGATATTGTGTTCCGGGGTTGGAAGCTTGTTGAGGGAAACCTGAGGGACGAAATTGAGAATGGGTTTTTGCAGGGGTTGATTGAGGGGGCAATTTATGCTAGTTCAGCTTCATTTGCTGCCTCGATAAGACGGGTTTTGGGAGGGTTTATTGCCCAAAGAACAGTCGATGGTGTTGAGAAGCTTCTGTTTTGCCTCGCTGAGCCTGTGATTTTTCGGTCACTTCAGGTTTTCGCAATTTCTACATGTATTTTTACTGCCTATTTGGACAGTAAGCTTGAATTGCATAGCTTTATATGATATCCACAACTGATCTGTTTGCTTATTGGAACTTGTCTCATTTTTTTGATTTATCATATACATGTATATGGAAAACTTGTAACCTTTCGTTATGGTAAATGAGATGTAGGAGACTTCAATAAAAAAAAATTAAGCAAGGGAAAAAGGGTAGTGATTCAAGTGAAGAACAATCAGAGTACAATGAGGGTAAGCCAAATAGGGAAAATGAGGTTAAGACTAGAGCTCTCAACAGATTTGGCCGGGAAATATTTTTATAACTTTTAGGTCCATCAGCTGAGAGGGAGGCTTGTGAATTCTCTTATTTCTCTCGTGTGGTGAAGTACACCATAGCAGCCCATGCTAGCTTCCAAATCACGTAATGGAAAGATTTTCCACAAAACTTACCAGTTATCAAGGAAATTTACTGATCCCAAGGTTGGGGAGCTTTGGAGACACAAGAAAGATTATATGTAGATTTAATGTCCTAGAAGGTGCGAAAGAGTTTCTTCATGCTGGTTGCAAAAAATGGAGGGGGCATTCTCAACAATACCACCAACCGTAGTCTAAGTCGTCACCTTCCCTTTCATAGCTGACCAAAAAGAAAGTTGTGTCTTTGTATAGATTTACGAAACCCTTGAAATTTTGTGGCAACAGACATAAGGTGAGGGGGATCTTGAAGCTTTCAAAGTAGAGGATGCACAATACTCGAGGAGTAAGGTGTTCTATTGGACAGTTTGTTCGATGTCGTGAGGATGCAAAAAGGTTGCTTTCAGTGACTATCAAACTGAATACCCACTTTTTAGTAACATATGATGCTATTCATTATCAGTTATCTAATTGAAAGCGTGTTTTTTTCTAAGCGAACTCACTAGGAATCAAGTTTACAGGTTACAACTGAACTTAAACGTCATAAATAGTGAAGATATTTACAACTCACTGTCTCCCTCCTTGTCACTCTCTCTATATATGTAAATAAATTTACACGTACTTTGTTCATATATTTGGAAGTAGCTATGACATTTTTGTGGCTCTGTAAGGCTTAAATGTACTACTACTTTCCACCAAATCATTGACTGAAACATTTCATCAGCCTATAGAACTTGCAATTATGTTTTTGCTACTTCAAATTGGTTAATAACTGAATTTCTTTGGCCAATTTCAGTCAGCTTAATTTTCAATGTGACTCTGAAATTTGGGCAGGTTGCAAACTCAAATGTTCGTCAAAATGCGTTGCATCTGCTTCTAGACATGTTCCCTCTTGAAGATCCTGATTCTACAAAGGAGGTTAAGGATACATTGCTGGATAAACAATTCTTTCTGTTGCAGAGATTACTGATTGATGACTGTCCAGATGTGAGAGTTGTGGCGGTAGAAGGTTCCTGCCGCCTTCTTCATCTGTTTTGGGAAATCATTCCTTCATCTACCATCACAAAGATTATTACCAAAATATTTGATGACATGACTCATGATCCATGCAATGAGGTCCGGCTTGCCACGTTGAATGGCATTATATATTTGCTAGGCAATCCTCAATCTCATGAGATTCTTAAAGTTCTTCTACCAAGATTGGGGCATCTGATTCTCGATACTTCCGTTTCCATTCGATCTGTTCTTGTAGATCTCCTTCTTCTTTTAAGGGACATTAGAAATTTCCAATTTCATAAGGTACCTATTACCTTGCAATTTAAATTTGGAATCCTTATCAACAAGTACTTGTGATGCCCCTTGTCCTCAATAGTTGACTGACTTTTGCTCTGTTGATTCTTCACAGGTTGTGCGGATGGATTTATTACTGTCAACACTTGCAAGTGATCAACCGTCCATTGCTCAAAAAATCGTTAAGCTTCTAATGCCATCATACTTCCCCTCAAAAGTCACTGTGGAGGAAGCATGTAATCGGTGTGTCAGATTGATCAAAAGGTCTCCAATGGCCGGGGCAAGGTTTTGTGAATTTTCTCTATCAGAAGGGGCATCTTTGCGTTCTCTCATGGAGCTAGTCAAAGTGTGTATCAGTTTGGTTTTGCTTCGCAACGAACTTGATGGGGATCAGCTTGATGGCTTACTTGTCGCCATTGCCTACCTTTGCAACAATTTAGTGAGTGAGGTATCTTACAAGGCTACCCTTAAGGAGTTGTTGTCTGTTGAAAACCTGAGATACTTGTCTGGTGCTGCAGCTACTAGGCGTGCTCAGTCTGCTGTTTGTGAGATAATTTCATGTGTCTCTCCAGATGATATTGGCGTGCTTTTTGATGATTCCATGGCTTTGATCACAAGTTGTGGTTTATCTGAAAACATGGAAAGGCAAGTTGAAGTGAGGTCTGCCCACAAGATGATGCTGTCGTGTAATAGGTTTGATGAGATGTTTGAAACTCTGGCAAGGATTTTACAAAAAACAGCCCGTGGATGCCATACCAAATTTGGTACAGAAATGCCAAGTCACACTGATCCCTTTGCCAAGCGAAGGAAAACTAAGTCTTCGATCAAGATTTTGACAAAAGGGAAACATGTCAGCGGGAAAAAGTCTCCCACCTCGTCTACCTCTTCATTTGAAGAGGAGTATTCAGTTGCTTTAGGAATAGCCTGGCAAATAAAGGACTTGCTTGTAGATGAAAACAGTCGAATTGCTACATTGAAGTCTCAAATTTTGGAAACTGCATTCTTTGCATTAAAGGTCATTTCTGAAGTCAGCATTGTACAGTGCAGGCATTGCGATTATATGGACACCACTCCAATCTTGGCATATACATCTCTTACTCTCCACATGTCTCTTCATAATGTTAGCATAAATGGCGTAAACAATCACGGAACCAAGAAAAAAGATTCTTCTGATTCTGGAGGATCACCTTTGGAGGCAAGTGATATTAACTCAGAACTATTTTGTTGAAAGCCTTATTTTATGGGTGCAGTTTAAACATATCTAAGGTTTATCGCATGATTTTGTTTTGATACTTTTGTAATGGACTCTTGTATTATTTGCTACACATTAAATCTGGATTGTCTGATCGATTGTAACAACTCGTCATGACTTGATACCACTTCACCTGGACTTGTCTATGAGAATCCTCTTTTACTTTTTGTTGTTCCATGTATATTGAAGTACTCCCATTTCTCATTCTGATATGTCCAGCAATAAGCTTGGCTGTTTCTCACTTATTTCTTTTTGAATTTCTTTTGCTTTATTTACATCTCTCTGGGAATCTGGCTAAGCTGTTTCGTTTTTAGTTTTTTCCATTGGTTGCTTGGTTTTCTAGAGTGATGGAAGTATTTTTAGCGTCTTGTTTGTCTTTAAATCATTTGCTTTCTTTTAGTTCAGTAACCATGGAAGGTAGTTTGCAACTAACCAAAATTTCAGAAAAGGCAAGATGGAATTTCTACCATCAATGACATTCTTGTTTAAAGATAGATCACTAGGAACTGAAGGAACAAAATACCAACTTCTCTTTAATCGTTTTATATTAGGAAATCTACTTTAACTGGACTCTACCTTTTCCGTCACCTTTTGTGTTAGTGACTTTATTATTGATCGGTTATTCTTTCGCCACCGTCTAAAATCGTTGTCATTTTTCAGCCAACTTTGCTGGAACAGACCATGGATCATCTATTCAACTGTACAAATAAGTTATTTCGAGCAGGTGACCCCAGAAATTCCAGGAAATCGCCGTCAGAAACTAAGCAGGATAGGAGGAACAAGACAGGCAATAATTGCCAGCAAAAGAGAGAATCAGAAATCAGTACCTCAAGTCCTAGTGATGGAGGTCAGTGACAGCAGAAGAATATTTTCCGCATGAATGAATCTGTTCAGTGAGCCCTCCTTTGCTAATATTTTGAGAGAATTGAAATTAAAACAATGGTTGGGGTCAAGCAGCTTATTTTTCCTTTTCCCACAGCCTGTGCTGGTTTTTTGATTGACTTGACGCAACATAGGCAGCCGCAGCCGTAGTAAAAAGCTCCATTGTGTAATAGGGTTTGAAACTTTGTATGCCTTTGTTGACAAAATGGGCATAATATTTCTCATCTTATGAATTTTCACCCAGCTGTAAGTGCTCCTCATTGGAAGCACTTTGTTGGCCAATTTTTCCCCTCTCAAGTTCCAACTTTCTAATTATCTCCTAAATTTCTAGTAAGTGATTGGCTGTTGAAGATAGCCAGAATGGTTATCATAAAAAGGATTACATTTCTGGATACATGGCTCAGTTTGTTATGGAAGTAATTATATCTCTTGTTTGTCCATGCTGATCCTGCAATTTCTTATTCAACACAAACAACCTTTCAGAATGTCATGTAGGGCCTCTTGCAGTTGAATTACCATTGTAATTTGGCAGCTTTCTGCACCGACTTTAATATGAAATTATTACTTCTGACTGTGTCCCGACCTCCAATAGTGTTGGTTAATCAATTAATTGAGTTTATTTATCAACTTCTTGCAGAATCCATTGGAAGTAAACAGAAAAGGATTTCCAGTACAGTGAAGATCCTGACTGCAGTTCTCAAGTTCGTTGTTGATGCAATTGCAATGGGTCTTATTTCCCACAGTCAAGTCAAATGCTTGAAATTCTCACTGGATTATGTGGAGTTCATGATGTCTAGTTCAGACAGCCTATCCAGTGACAAGCTGCAGTTTAAGGAGGAAGATTTTAAAGAAGCCTTCCTCTGTTTGAAAAGCTCCTTCACCTATTTAGCCAAGTTACTCAATTTAGTCCTTGTCAGCTCCAATGGAGATTCACTGCCTCCCCCAGAAGCTCATAACCTCGCTAATAGTCTGCTCGATGTAATAGTTACAATTGAATCGGTTTTGGGCTCTGGTTATGCAACACGAGTTGTTGCTGCAATGAAGCCGTGGCTCCCCGACTTGATTCTGGCATTGGGGTCCACGCATATGCAGAAGCAAGCTGTAGAAGAGAGAGCCAGTGAATCTTACAATTTTCCATCATGGCTCGCAGTTATAGCAAAAATTGAATTCAAAGAATTAAGGGAAGTTGGCTCAGACGAGGAAAGTGAGGAAGCATCTGAACCGTTGGAACTTCCTGCATTCAAGAAGCTTATGGAAATGGTGATTCTACTTTTAAGAGGTAATGCAAATGTATTGGATGCAGTTGGGGTGGTTTTCTTGAGAGGTGTAGTGGTTGGGCTGGAACGGAAGGACTTTGAAATGGTGTTAGGACTCGTCCATTTCATCTCCGTGAAATTGGTAAAACAGGACCGTCGAGAATGGGAAGAGCTGAAATTGATGCTGGCGTTTTTGCACGACATTTACGTTCGATTAGAGAGAGAAGCTGAGCTGAACAAAGACGAGGATGAAAGGCAGATGTTACAGAGCGCAATGGTTTTGCTTGAGCCTGTTCGCGTAAGTTATATGGATGGTGTTTGGAAGGATCAAATGGAGGAAGAATAGGTGTTTCTGTTGCTTATGTGAAAGTTAACTTGAGAAGTTAACGGATGAAATGTGCAAGGGAATGGACAATCTCATTTACTACTTTTGTTAAATGTTGAATGGATTGCCACAAAGTCCACCAGAAATGGCCATACCATATTTTATACAAGAAAAATGCTAATAACAACATATTGGGTTGTCAATAAGAAGGGGGGGTATATATCCTTTTCTTCCCTTATTGACAATCCATTGGGTTGTTATTAGCATTTTCCTTTATAAAAACATCTTGCAAGAAGTTGATATATAAAACAAAGTTACAGGTGCAATATTCAAAACTTGGTACCCGACAAAACAAAAAAAAAAAGAAAAAGAAAAACTTGATTACTAGTAGTATCTCATTCAAGAATAATTATTTAATAGTCACGGAGCATGATCACGTAGTGCTCTGAATTATTTGAGCACAATACATTTATGTGGAGTCAATATACTTTGTTGTGGACTCCACAAAAATGTTAGGTGCTAAAATAGTTGGGGGCACTAATAAGTGGCCGTGCTCCGGGGCATTGAATATTGAATAAAGCCATGTTTACCATTTGTACTAAAATGAGAATTCCATAAAATTAAGTGGGTTAATTTTAGCAAATAAGGAAACTATTTGCTAAAATCAACCAATTTTTTCTCATTTGCTAAAATTAAACTTATTTCCATAACTTGATGAGGAACCATTTGCTAAAATAAGCTCATTTGATTTTATGAAATTTTCATTTAATCAATTTAATTTTATGAAATTCTCATTTATTAATTAGACCACATTCAGGCCCACGTGTACACATCCCATGCCAATCGTCATCCCATGCCTATCTATTTTGTTCTGCCTGCACCACTGCAGTTTCGTCTTGGAGCCCCCTGTTTCGAAAATGGCATTCACTTCCATCTCCATACCAGCTCTGAAATCGATCAAAACCTCATCCTCATCATCGCCATCGCCATCACAATTTTCTTCTTCTTTTTCTCATAGGCTTCTTCTTAAGCCTTCCTCAAAACCAGTCCTCGTCTTCTGTCAACTAAACCCAGAAAGCAGCAATTCGCATCATATTCACAGTAAGTTCACCATCTACTTATTTCTCTATTACAAGTCTTCAATAATATCAATACCAAAAAGATGAACTACCCCTTAATTAAGAGGTATGCTTTATACAAGGATTTAAAATCGGCGGTTAAGCATTGTATCGGCCAATATTTTGAGCCTTTCTATACTGTTACAGCTGATGTACAAGTGAGATGAAAAATCGCATGCATATTCATTCCTGTATCGGTCCATTTCCGATTCACAGCCGATACCCGAGGGTGATTTAAGTACTTGAAGATTTCTTTTACATTGTAAAAAAAATGGTTCAATACTACTGGTATGGTTGCATGTCCTGTAATCGTTATTCAAAACCTTGGGCTTGTAATTTGCAACTTCCACTTTGCAGAAACCAGCAGGGAGTGGAAAACCATAATTTCAACAGCAGCATTGGCAGCTGCTGCTGCTGCTGCTGCTGCCGTGTTGACATTTAGCACTGACATGACCGCCCTGGCCGACCTCAATAAGTTTGAAGCTGAATTACGTGGCGAATTCGGGATTGGATCGGCTGCTCAATTCGGTTCTGCAGATCTCAGGTCCTTTTCCCACACCAAATAAGGTCATATATTTTGTCGACCCTCCTTATTTTATTTTGTTTGGTTACAGGAAAGCAGTTCATGTGAATGAAAATTTCAGGTCAGTGTCTGTCCTCCTGCATTACGTCTATAGTGCCTTTTGTATCGATGATGCCTATGAGTTTATTTTTCTTTGGCTGCAAAATAATTTGGTTCAATTGTTAACTTTTTACTTTTCGATTATTGTCATTGTCGAGGAGAACCAATAAGTCACAAAAGTTTCATGCAAAATTAACATATTGTATGTTAATTTTTTTTTGAGCAAGGACAAATTTTAGAAGTGATTTTTAGCATCGTCACTTATTTGTGGGAACAATGCCTTAATCAACCTAATGGCTGTACAGGAGAGCCAATTTCACATCTGCTGATATGAGGGAATCTGATTTTAGTGGGTCAACATTCAATGGTGCATACCTTGAGAAAGCTGTTGCATTCAAGGCCAATTTTACAGGTACAAGTGATCTTGATTTCCCTTGAACCATAGAAAACTAAAGAGAAAAACCTTGCAAGTACGCAAAATACCATTCAATGACACGATCTGGTAGAACAATATCATTTAACGCCTTAGGAGCAGCACCGAAACAGACACACGACATAAACTGACATTGTGACATGCAAATTTCGGAAAATTGGAGGACACGACTCATTAGGGGACATGCTTTAGAAAGTACATTGGAAAACAACCGATACGGTTCTAATTACTAGAACACTATGATTTATGCTTTTATTCACATAGGTCAATGTCTAATTCAAAAAAGTGTTCCAACAAAATATGTTTGGTCATGTAACATAATCAATCGATCATAATTTATCACACACAAAAATGGCTTTTCTTCAACTAGAGCCAGTTATGTTGTTTGGTACTACCGACGTGTCTGTAGAGTGTCCAAGAGTGACCTAAAGTTGAGGGTCGCTGAAGTGTCTAAATGGGAAAAAACTGGTAAAGATACGGCAATTTTGTTTTGGGTGTCCGGCATGTGTCTTAATGGTGTCCTTTGGTGTTTGACATGGATATGTGACCCTCGGCGAGATATTCTAACCTGACCTTCAACAAGAAAGATGACTATTCTTTGTCTTCAGTTTTCTGCTAAATCCTTGGTGGCTTTATGTGCCTTCATGTTATTGTCACTCTTTTCACCAAGTTACTCATGTTATTCTTAAAGGGCTTGATGGCCATCTGCCTTACCTCATGTAACAGTCTTGCAGAACAGAGGGAAACATTGATTAATTAATATTCTTGCTTACGGGAAATTGATCGTGGTGAAAGTATAGACTTCCTTTTCCAGCTACTTGGTGAATCCATCTCTTGATCCTGAGCTTTATCCTCTAAAAATATTTTGACTTCTGACCTAACCACGCTATTCATTGTGTCAAACAAAAAATACGTTGACATTGGGTTGATCAATTTTGAATTGTCCAGAGTCTTTGGTTACTACGACCAATTTAAGAACTGAAGTTTGATCAGAGCCAACAATCGCTTGACAACTAAATTATCTTGATGTGGTCAAATTTCCAACAAAATATCCGTGTATTCCTTTCCCATATTCATTTATTTCCTTCTAGTCTTTATTTTTGTTGTCTTTGCGCAGGTGCGGATTTGAGTGACACATTGATGGATCGCATGGTAAGGTGACTCAGACCTCGGTATATGTTGCTTACCATTGCTTATGAGTTTGATTTAGATTTTCAACCGTTGTTTAAGTTTTTGTCTGATAATTCCAAAAAGTTGCATATAGTTATGAATGTGCTTGATCCTTACATGGAAGGTGTAAACTATTTGAACATGTAACTCAGTAGTGAGGGGCTGAATTCACTGATTACCTAAAACTAGCTGATTCACCTCTATTAAGCAATACAATGTATTTTCTGTACTGTCCTAACAGGTTCTCAATGAAGCCAATCTTACAAATGCTGTCCTTGTTAGATCGGTCCTCACTCGTAGTGATCTTGGTGGTGCCGTTATTGATGGTGCTGACTTCAGTGATGCTGTTATAGACCTTCTCCAGAAACAGGTATCTTACAGCCACAATTTAATTGAATATGATACAAGTACTCTCATTCATCTACCTTAGTAATAAGCTTTGGTTGCGCATCAAAGCATCTAGAAGCCTATTGAATATCGTTGGACAAAAGTTCACGTGAAGAGAATAAAGGAGACTTTAGTTGTTGATTAACATAAATCGGCACCTTAGGCTGTATGCTTTCTTAAGCAGCAATGACAGAACAAACATTAAGCATCCTGAGACACTGACAGAAGCAGAAAATGGAGGGAGCCCAAACCATTTCTTGAGTCAATTATGACTAAGCCCTGTTTGACACTTCCACGGGTTCATCCTCTCAAGTAGGCAATTAACGAGTTGAAATTGGTATCCAGGTTGCCGTAGATGAACTTTCATCCTTAGATTCCACTTCTTAGTTTTATACCTTCAAAACTATTTGAAGCGCCTGATCTCTTTTATATGCTGCGAGTTTCTCAGAGCATGGATAAAAAATCTATCCTGATCCATCCATGCGGGAATATGGACAAATGGCATTTTCCCAGCATTATAACGTTGACCTTTCTCTTCAAAAAGAAAACTTGCCCTTTATGATATTTCGTTAATTTATTCTCAATTACTACCTTGTTTCTTCTTCTTCTTCTTTTTTTTTTTTTGGAGCTCAATTGCTACCTTGTTTCTTTTAGTTGGTTCTTGGTATATCGCTGAAGTTAATCAAGCTGTAAACTTTGAAGATGTTGATAACACTCATCAAAATGTGTTAAAAATGATAGCTTAGTGAAATGGATTGGTTGAAGCGAACCACGTAGATAATAGCTCATTGGTGGCTGTGATCGTAGCAGCAATTAATCTTTTAATTTCCCGGTACACAGAGCAGAACTTTTCTGCATCACTGTCCAGTTATTTTTTTCTTTTTATTTTTTTCCGAGAGTTTAATTTACCTATGGCATCATATTCTCTTCTTGTAATATTCTTGCATTGAACCATTGTTCACTTCATTTACAAGGTTCACGATTGGGATTTTTGTGTAGGCTCTTTGCAAGTATGCAAGTGGCACAAATCCAGTTACTGGGGTGAGTACCAGATTGAGCCTTGGTTGTGGAAACAGTCGACGTAATGCTTATGGTACCCCTTCTTCTCCTCTATTAAGTGCTCCACCGCCGAAGCTGCTTGATAAGGATGGGTTCTGCGACCAAGCCACCGGTCTTTGTGATGCAAAATAAATGGTACATATCTTGTAGATACACATGTGAGAGAAGAAATGACAGTGAGTAAAGCATTTCAAACCTTGTGCATATTTCAGCTTTGGCTTGTATTTGGAAGGGTAAGCTTATCCCTCCATTACCGGCATGTTTTTCACGACTACAAAAACAAGAAGAGGAATACAAAGATTTACCACAGTTCCCATTAGTAATGGGGATGGTTCTTTCTATCTCTTTCTCGTTGTGAAGTCTCATTGGGAGACAACGAATTTGTAAGTGTGCTATGGCCCCGGCCCCCTTAGTTTGGTGACCTTGGTCGATATCTTTCCTGATTAGACCCGATTGCTGGTCCGTGCAGTGATGGGCTTCTCTTTATCTATGGTGATGCAATCACCCTTGTTTGAGCCTCAAAGTCCCTGCTTCTGTGCTCATTGAGGAATCTGTTACTTCACCCAGGCTTATCCCTCTCCAAATTTCACTACTGTTTTTTCTCTTCGTTCTCAGGCTTAGCGTTAAGCTAATTTTCTGGACCTCTAATATCATATTTCAATAACTCGAAATTGCAACTAGGTTATCCTGAGCAGAAACTGTAGAAGAATATCTGGTGCAAACTACAGTAGAATATGTGGTGACGTTGTTTGCATACAATGTTAGATTCCCTTCCTCGAAAAAACTGTTTCTAATCAAAGTTATCATTCTGCTACCAGCCAGTACATACCATACCAACAACGAAATAAAACACACAACAGGTGATGTGTAGTGCTCAAAATACCGGGCTCTTTCGCGGTGTGTCAAGAATTTGCTATCGGTCTTTCTGGTAAAGAAAACTTAAGATTTTTTTATCCCCTTGATAGAAGTTCTGGACATTGCAGTAATTAAATAAAACTTAGGAGGCCATCTAATTTTGTATATCCTCTCTGACTCTCTAATTTCATGATTTGGCCCTTGTTAGTTAATCTTTTAGTATTTGTGTTCTCATTTATGTGAGCATGATGGTACTGAAAATGTGTTAAATGTGCAGTTCGTGTTGAAACTTGAAAGTTCAAGACTCACTAGCAAGTTTAAAACTCTCTCTCTCTCTCTCTCTCTCTCTCTCTCTCTCTCTCTCTCTCTCTCTCTCTCCCCGGATCAACAAACCATAATTCGCTGTCTATGTATTCGTATCAACAAACCACAATTTGCTGTCTATGTATCGGTTTATCTGTATCAATAAACCACAATTCAAAGATTAATCTCGGAGCTATTAGCATACAATAACAACAATGGCACTGTAAAATGTACAAAATTCTACCAGGAGTAAAATAGCCAAACTAAGAAAAATCTACATTAAAAATTAGACACTGCCAGATAACCATATAATTGCATGACAGACGGTAAATAGAAGTTCTAACCAATTGAATTTAACAAATTTATATTAACTCTCTGCCTCACCCTCCTGAGTTTATTAAAAAAAAATGCCCAAAAATGTTTTAATATAAGGAGGGAGTGCTTCGGCCCAAATTGCTTATGCCCCCACTGTTGGCAAAGAATTCTACAAGGAAAGTTGGAATCTGAAAAATAAAAAGTTAAAACGGAAGTAGATTCCCAATTTCAATCTATATCTTTCTGTTTTGTAGTCGAAGAGAGTACCCGCGTATCCTTCCTATCCAAAAGCATCCAACACCTCAGACCAGACACTGCTGCAAAGAATCAAGGAACAAAAGAGCTTTTCTGTGCATGAAATTCGAAAAAGTAGCATTACCAAATTACGTATCCACCGGAATCATCTTCAAACCAGCTGCAACTGGCATGCCCAAGAACCCGATAAATACGCTAAAGAACCACTGTCCAAAAGTGAGTGGTGTTGTATTTGCAAATGCTCCAAGGTATTCAATGATTATGATTTGGAAAAAGACTGTGCAACCAATAACAGCTACAAAAACATAGTTGTCCAATATGCCTTCAAGGACATCGATCTTCTCCATCTCTCTGGAGCTTATTTCATTGAAAACCTGTAAAATAACAACAAAACAAGTTACGTACATATTTTTTGCTCCTGTTATGGTTAATCCAGGAAACTTGTAGCTGCAAACTAAGTTGACACATAACAGAAGTCTTTTTCTTTTCCTGCTAGTTTTGCGAACTCTGGTGTCATTCAACCAAGGACCAAACCATATTTTGTTGTGATGTTTTGGTTAGCAAGCAAAAGGAAACCTTTCAGAAACATTTTGAGAACATTTCAAAATCCTAGCAGGAAGGTAGAAGTAGAGTGAAAATTGTGGAAAATGAAAGAAAGAGGAAAAATTGAATTTTTTTTTGGTGTTTGATTAGCATGAAAATAGTAGAAAGTGGAAGAAAATGAGTTCTCTATTACCATTCATTTAAGCATGGTTTCATATCTTTCATTTTTCAAGAATCTAATAAAACTTTTCAGTTTAATCAAATGCATAGAGGAAGGTAAATTTTCTTTTCACTTTCTATCATTTTCAATTCCCATCATAATTTTTTCTTTCTAATCAAACGGGCCCCAATGGAGATGTCAAAAGAATACAGGTATGTATAAAATATCATTGTTGGATATTGCTAATGCATGCCAAAACAAATATGTCTGTAAGTTTCGAAGAATTTCGACATGCATATTTTACATCTAAATGTAACTGGGATTGTCTACTATTTTAAGAAAACTTCTCACACATAGAGACTTGTAAGAAATTACCTGACAAAAAACGAAACAGTTGAAAATAAGCGTGTTAAGGACCAGATCAGAATCGCTGCCATTAAGTCCAAACACGCATTTCCCAATTGACTGCAGAAACCAGATAACCAAGAACTGATACAGGGATTGTCCTAAGATATTCCTCCACATAACATTAGTGATGAAATTCCCCCTTCTTCCAACTGGTGTTTGCTTCATTAATTCATCGTTAGGAGGCTCAGTTGCCAGTGCAAGCGCTCCTAATGTGTCCATAATCATGTTGACCCACAAAAGCTGAACAGCAGTGAGAGGAGCACTCCCTATACCACAGTCAGATGTACAAGGATAAGTATTTCTAGAGTCTGATACCTTTTCATTTCTGTTTCTTATTACAAGTTTCTATCATAAGGACAATTAACAATAAGTTTGAAGGGAAGTTCAAGCTTTCCTACCTGTTAGACAAGCTGAACTGAAGTTAACAACTAGTGCAACCACATTAACAGTTAGCTGAAACTGTACAAATTTTTGAATGTTTATGTAGACTGAGCGTCCCCATCTGGCCACGGTCACAATCGTGGAGAAATTATCATCCAGAATTATGACATCAGCACTCTCTTTGGCCACCTGGAAAATGGAAATAAGACTGTTTAAAATTTTGGCACCTTGACAATGATATTTAAGAAAATAAAACATAGAAATTAACAAAACATAGAAATTAACTCAACATAGAGCATGATACATCAGCATGCAACTACAACACCACTCACAAATGAAATCAACTTACTATTGGGAAAAGCAATTTTTCACCATATCATCTATATGTACAAAAATTTCCTCTAATCTTTTACCATATGTTTTCCCATCGCCGTTATCCTTGTCATGTTTAACCCTTCCTTATTCTTTGAAGAGCCCTCAACTTGTAACCAATAAACCATAGGGCATAGTCCTTTCCAAAAGTACGTGGCCAAAATTTCGGTCTCGGTTTCAGTTGATCCAGTAAGTTCATGTGGATTCACTGAAGGATTGTGAAGATATTTCGTCTTTTGTCTCCATAATTCAATGCCCTAATAATGGTTACTATGTTCTTGAATTCTTGGTTTTAGAATCACACAAGCGCCTTCCTCCAGAATTTAGCTAATTGTAGGAGAAATATTCTTTTACAATCCACACCCTCATCTTCTCCGCTGACAAATGATCGTTCAAGTTTAATCTCTTGGTTGCCATTATTCATTAATCTCCTAATTGCAATCTAGGTTGCAATTGATCTAGGAGTTTTTTAGTGATTTGCCAAGGTAATAGGAAATCACAAGGAAAGAGAACAAATATTGCCTTCAACAATCCCTTTTCTTTTTTTCACCCTCTAGTTGAATGCATTTGTCGGATTGATTGAAAGGCTTTTAAACCATTGCCATTTCTCCTAAATTGACATTCTGATCCGACTAGAAATTTATGATTGTCCCTTCTGGGGAGTGTCTCATTTAACATGACTATCCAGTTAAGTGAGTGATGTTGACTATGTACTAAAGAACAAAAAGCAAAAAAGGAAATGGTGATAAAGGGAACAAGAATGTTGTTGACCACGAAGGGTTCCTGCTGCACTTCTAACCTGACCAGAACAGCAACAACAAAAGAAATCAGTTGAACTTAAATCGATTTACTCTGTGGTGCCTTAAGAAGCTCTGGAACAAAGATTGAGTCAGAGGTTCAGATTTGGTCACCACATCACAAAGGCATTATAAAGCCAACAGCATGCCAAGATCGGAAAGAAATCTGATTTCTGCTTACGGGTTGGCCTCATACACCTGAGGAGGGGCTACTCATAATTTACTCCCAAATCACCTAAATTAATGTTGCTTCTTTTCTTTTTGTTATTTCACTTTTGGCGGGATTGTCTGTTAGGAGGGAGGGAAGGAAAACGTGAGAGAGAGAGAGAGAGAGAGAGAGAGAGGTGTGGAGAATTACATTTCAATTTCTATTTTCTCTCTTTTTCTTAGATCTGTAACTTCTTCCTGCTACTTAAAACCATTGGCTTGAGTTCCAATTTTTTGGATCTCAATTTCTCTGAATTTCTGTGAATCTGGGTCAGTAAGGTATCATGGCCACATGCATTTGTGTCAATAAAAGCATCCTGTATACTTCGTTGAATTTGCCTATTTGGTGTCACGTCATAAGACAAGTTTTTGGTGGAGGTTAGATGACTACCTGGAAAGAATTATGGGCTGACTCTCAGCATTAATTTGTACTCATATCGATATGGCCAATCAAGTATTTTTTTTTATCCTATACAAAAGTGATTTTTTTTGCTCGGAAAGGCAGTAGACTAAGTGAGACACTGGGTGATCACAAAAGTAAACTCACCTCAGTTCCAGCAATGCCCATCGCAAGTCCAATATCGGCTTCATGAAGCGCTGGAGCATCATTTGTTCCATCCCCAGTCACCGCAACAACTTCATCAAATGTGGTTCGCAAGTGCTTCACCAATGTATGCTTGTCTAGAGGGGAAGATCGCGCCATCACCTATTAAAACATAGAAGTTATGAGCCACACGTCACGAAAACCCCTTTTCTTCCTTATTGGCAAATAAAAATAAAAATAAAAAAACTACCTGAATTTTGGGAATTAATTCATCCAACTCCTCTAGACTCTTCTCCCGAAAATCAGGACCTTCTATGGCAATACCCTCATCAGTAAGTATCCCACATTCCCTAGCAATAGCTTTTGCAGTATTTATATTGTCTCCAGTAACCATGCGAACAGTAATACCAGCTGAACGGCAAAGCGCAACTGATTCCTTCACCCCAGGTCGAACAGGATCTTTGATACCCACAATTCCGATACAAGTAAATCCTGAAGTTGGGATAGGATCTTCCGCAGAAAACCCATTTTCCAGTTCCTTATATGCAAGACACAGTGTCCGAAGAGCTTCGCCGGCAAAATTTTCAATTGTAACATTGAGATGGTTAATGGAAGCTTCATCTAGGGGGACAACCTCACCATTCGAATTAATCACCTTATCACAGGAAGCCAATACTATTTCTGAAGCACCTTTGCAATGGGCTCTCAGACCACCATCAGAAAGCTCCAAAGCCACCCCCATTTGTTTCTTGGTAGAGTTGAATGGCTCAAGTTTAACAAGCTTTGATGCGTTTCTCTCAGCCTGAAAATCTCCACCGAGCAACAAGCCAAACTCCAATAAAGCAGCATCAGTTGGTGTTCCTAATATTTCTCGTTTGCCTCTTTTGTTTACCACAACGTCCCCACCGGTATTATTGAATATTGACTGCAGCAGAAGTTTTAGAACAGAATCCGGGATTTCAGAGCATAAGTTTAAAGAATTACCCACTTTATTCACTTCCTTGACGTTCATACAGATGCATGTTTTCACAACAGTCATGCGGTTTGTTGTCAGTGTCCCAGTTTTGTCACTACAAATACAAGTGGCGGATCCCATTGTCTCACAAGCAGCCAAATGACGGACAAGAGCCTTATCATTCATCATCTTCTTCATGGCGAAGGCAAGGCTCAATGTCACAGCCAGAGGTAGTCCCTCAGGAACAGCAACAACAACAATAGTGACAGCAATTGCAAAATATTCCAACATTTCCAATGCATCGTCTCCAGACCAACTCCAGTGGGTCCCTTCTAGCACTTTTCGACCAAACATTTTTCGCACCAGAACTGCAAAAGTAACAACAGCAAAGAAAAGGCCTACCTTACCAATAAGGGTTGCCACCCCATTAAGTTTAACCTGCAGTGGGGTCTCATCATCTCCCCCTTCACTAAGGGTTGCCATCAACTTTCCCCATTGGGTTCTCATCCCAACGGTGGTCACCAACATCTTGCATGATCCATCTTGCACCTTAGTTCCTGATAGAAGAAATGGGCTTTCAGCAGTTGCCATAACGGGTTCACTCTCTCCGGTCAAACTCGACTCATCAATTACCACTGAAAACCCTGAAACAAAGAGCCCATCCGCTGGAACTTGGTCCCCTAAAGAAAGGTGTACAATATCACCAGGCAATAGATCATATATTGACATTTTGTGCCGGTAACCATTCCTCGTGACTTGAATGGCAATCTTCTTCTTCTCTTTGTCCAAATCTTTAAACTGTAAGGATTGCCTATAATCACTTGTTGCTGTGACGAATACAACCAACAAAATACTAGCAACGATCCCAAGACCATCGTGAGCCCCCTCTGGCCATCCTTCCATTGCCAGGCCAACTATCAGAGAAACAAATGCACAAACACCAAGGATCATTAGAGTCATGTCTTGGAAGGCCTCCCAAACAAATACCCAAAAACTTCGTGCTTCACTTTCGGTGAATTTATTGATTCCAAAAATCTCCTCTCTACGACGCAGCAAATCAGTACGGGTTTCAAGACCTGCGGTCGTTGATGTGGAGAGCTTTTCCGCAATACCAGTTACACCCCCATGAAGTTTCAGTTTTTTAAGATCATGGCCTTCCACAATGGAACCCAGTTCATCGGCACAAATGTTAAATCCAGCAGCTTTAACTTCCTCAGGGACAACATAGTCACTAAATTGGACACCTGGCCACATACACTGAGGAGAGTCAAACCAAGAAAAGATTAGAACAGCAACAATAACATTCATAATGTGAATAGCCTCACCTTGAATGAACTGAAACGCGGCTTTGGAAACCAAAACTGCAACTCTCAGTTTCTCCTACAAAACACAAGAGGAAAGAGAGTCAGGCCCTATCTTCTAAATTATCATGGGCTGGAAGTGTCAAATCATTGTGAAACAGCCTAGTAATCAGCAATTGCACAAAGGCGAAGGAGGAGAAGCGTAGAGCCAAGTGCAACAAAAGAGGGGCAAGAACTTCACGGGATAACTCAAGAGGTAAAAAATGTTAAAAACAGTTAGATGAGCGAAAAGAATGCTACTAAAATGAAAGAAGCAAATTTTCTATAATACTCGTATGTGACTCAAAACACATTTGAGTCTGATTTTGACAAAACTATAAGATAGTTGACTTGGCTTGATATGTCTTGTTTACACAAATTTCTTTTTGATTTTACCAACATCAAGACCACCGAAGGTGGTAGCCTAGATCACAAGGGTGAGTGGGCGTAAGTGCTTCTCCCTCACGTACATGATGTGACAAGGTTGGAGTTCTGCCAACTGCATGACTAGCATGGAGGGCCCTTTGTCCATCTAGTACCTAGGTGGTCACGTCCAAGGGGGGTTACTACGCTGATTGCTCCCTCCCACCTTTTTTTCCATTCAAAAAACAAAAAACAAAAAAAAATTACCAATATCAAGGGCCGTATCTACATAATGGGATATATTTTAATTTCAAACCTTACTCAAGTAACTTTTTGAATAAAAATCAGGGACGCTAATTATACCTCAAATGACCATTGAGTTGGAAGTTATCGATAAGGCAGTTCCCACCGCCTATTTATTTTGATTGGAAAAGCTCACTGTCTAAGATATTTCTAAAATTAACCAAATAAACAAAAATGAGTCTTCCACGAGCTTCAGTGCCCATGATAAACTAAACCTATTCGCAACTTTTTTGGATGAAAGAAACATGCCTACAACATCACGAAACCAAATAACCACAATAACGACTAAAATTCACTCGAAATCAAGGAAAAATTGAAGAAGTTGATAATTAACCAAGCATAGTCACTAGTCACTAATACAAAGCCATAACAAAAACCAATGTATATACTCAGGAAATAGCAAAAAGAGAGAAATGACACACACAAATAGGGAAACAAATTCAATCAAGGGTCATGATAAACTATTCCGAATGGGCATTGGTTAAGATTTGACAACTGCCCAAAAAAATAAGTTTCTATACTAATTATACATATTTTCTCACACGTAACAAATTCCATTAGACTTGTTACACCTATCCAAGTGGTTTTTCACCAGCAGTGGCCTGCATTTTCCTTCAGTCAACATAATTGCTACAGAGTATTTGATTAGATCGCGAATCATGTAGAAATCTTTATGGCACACCATCCACAAGCACCATAACGGTACAAAAATACTTGCAGAGAAAACATAGAAAGAAGAGAGGGGTGGGGTGCGCGGAAGCAATGTTAACAAAATGAATACATAATTGGTCAATAACATAAATGAGCGAATTCACACGTAGAATGTTTTTTTGCAAGAATGTTAAAATACCATAAAAAATTTCACCAATACAAAGTACCCTTTAATAACAAAGCACTCCATTACATTTTGAGAACTAGATTCAAGTTCAAGCCCCTAGTTTAACTCCAAAGACCTCCCTAAACGACTATACGTTTTCTTTCATGTAATTTATAAATTGTAGATGTGACTTTTGTTTTTCCACCACTTAACTTTTTTTCTTTTTCATGTACTATAAGATACTCTCTTTCTCTCTGTCCCCACATCACGCCTATTTCAAAGTACCTATAAAAAAGAGAATAGTATCGTAAACATTGTCTTCTACAAAAAAACAAATTGATTAACCTTCCATAACACAGATTTGATTTTGCAAGACATTAGGATGACAAATGCATATGAATTGAAAATATTCATCCACGACACTTTGTCTCTCAAAAAAGGGTACGTATTGCAGATGGATGGATTTTTTTTGTTTTGTTAATGCAGGGTGTTCTGGGCCAGCTTGCGCACACTTCAGACTAATCCCAACACCCATAGCCATTTCAAACGCTTTCGCGAGGGAGTAAGGTGCCCCCAAGAGGTGCTGTCAAGGAAAATTGAACCTGAAACCTTAGGAGGGACAAATCCCTAAGTCCCAAACCAAGGCCACTGGGTCAACCCCTTGGAGAATGTGTAGCGGTAACGGTAGCCGTGTAGGGGTAGCGGAGCATCTAGTTATACGTAACAGTAATCTAGTAGGGGTAGCAGAATATAAAGTGATACGTAGCACAAATCTGGTGTTGCAATCATGAACTTTTTAAAATTATTTTTGCTCAAAAGCACCCAAAGATGACATAGCGATCTTGAAACGGGCAAAAAATCAGATACAAATCAACACTTATCAGGAACAGGTGAGAATTTTAGGTAGCATTGGTATAGCGGTATTGGAGGCCGAAAACCACTACGTAACGGCCGATATTAAATATGAAGACAATACTAGTTCTGATAAACAGAATTTCTTTCTCCCTGCATATACTTGTACCACACAAACCCAGATACAAACACCTAGTGGTCTTTATAGCAAATATAAACCTAGAGAGAAGAGGGAAACCTGATTGGACTGGCGCATGGCGGCAGCCTCGTAGCGCTTGGAGAGATTGGCGGTGAATCGAAACCTGCGCTTGGGGTTCTTGACAACTCCACAGAGGTCCCTCCATCTCTGCAACGACTCCTCCGGCGAGTTCTTGGCCTTCACTGCCCCGAAATTCTCGTTCAAATAACTCTCCATTCCCCTCTTTTGTTCAACCGTTACGCATTCAAAATACAGCTTCTTCTGCTTCGCAAAAGATGCATTAACAGATCAGACAGGAATGAAGTGTCCTTAGCATGTTGGTTCAATTTGAAAGTCAATTAGGAGTTAAACAAAATGAACAAGAAGTGAAGAAAAAATACAAGGAGAGGGGGATCCGAAATTTGGTGAAGAACACTTGGTGGAGAGAGAGAGAGAGAGAGAGAGAGAGAGAGAGAGAGAGAGAGATGAACGGGCGGTGGTTATGAGGTTTGGGGAATAACGGAATTGGCGGGGTCAAACGTCTGATGTGATCAAGTAAAGACCATTAGTACGCTGGGATAAAAATACTCCAACATAATACGTAACGCAAAAAAGACAAAATAGCGAGTCGTTAAAGGAGGTTTGGTTATTAAATTCAGAAGGAAAGCCCTTCTTCCTTCGAGTTTGGTTTTAAAAAAAAGGGAATTGATTTTCACACTCTTTGATATTGACGGTCCCTATTTTGTCTCTATTAGGTAAAGTTACTAAACCACTCTTATATTTTGAAAGCAAGAGAAAAATGCAATTATAAAGTACAAGGGTGGTTTAGTAACTTCACCTAATAAAGACAAAAAAAAAAAGAGTGTCAATATTAATTAAAAAAAAGAACCGTCATTTTTACTAGTATCAGACAACCGTTATTAAGAAGATGTTTTGATTTTATTATCTTAATGTCGTAAGTATAAGATGTTTCGTTATTAAGAAGAAACATAACAGGGGTTAACAATCTCCTAAGTTATCATGTTTGATTCTCCTCACAACGACTCTCAAGGCCACCTCACTCTGCGTATGAGCATGTGAAGTTACATGTAACATGCCTAACTTACCATATTAAAAATTTATTTTGATTTTTTTGCTCTATTTTTTTACGAAAATAAGTTCAATTTATCGTTATTTTTATTAAATTTTTACAAAAAGTTCACTATTGAACATTATTTAATAGCTCTTTACTATTTCCCATCACAATACACTAATAAAAAAAAGCTTCACAATGATAGGGACGAATAAAATAAAAAAGATTAAAAGAAGCATTAAAGGGAAAAAAATTTAACTTTGTAATTTAGAAGAATTATGATTAACATTTACAGTTTTTAATATGTTGGATTATAAATCTACATGTGCCTCCTTTTTTTTTTAACTGACGTGTGCCTCCTCTTTAATTGGTAAAATACACCTTGAAAAGAATGTATGGAAAATTATTCATGTCTTATCTAATTTGCTGTCAATATTTAAGATCTAATGGGGAAAAATAAATTAAATATCAACAAATTATAAAATGATACAAATACAACATTATATAGTAATTCTAAAATAGAAAAAGACTGAGAAGGGCATTTCAGTCACTTATTACCAAAATTTAACGGCGTTAGTAATGGAATGAGGGAATCTAAACAATAGTATTTTGTAAAGGAGGTCAGTGTAATTTCAAAAACCTCAGGGGAGGTCAGTGAAATTTAACTACTTATTTTATTATACATTTCACATCGACTTTGACATCCACTTTATACATCTTTCACATCAACTTTTACTTCCACTTTAAAAAATTATCCTCCACGTTTACCTATTAACTTTTCAAAAGCGCAAAATAATAATTGTACAAACTTTTACCCATTAACTTTTCAAAACAAACACGGATCCAGGGATCCTATAGTGCACTGCCGCACTACAGGGCCGTAGTGAAAAATTCGAGCCGTCTATCGCGCAATCAACGGTCCTGATTTCATCTCGGCACTTTGCAAATTTGAACTGTCCATTATCGGGATGAAATCTGAGCTGTTGATTACCGAGATCGACAACTTGGATGTCGCACTATGACCCTATAGCACAGCATTACACTAAAGTTTCCCCAATTCAGACAAACATTTTTTTTTTCTATCGGCAATTAATAAAATACTCGTATTGGATTTTGAAGAGCCTTGTTTTTTTTTTGTTTATCTTTGCTTTCCTAGGTTGTTTTCATTGCTTTTGGAAAGTTCGATAGTCTATACGCGTTGATTTCTTTTGTGCTATACTTTTAGTTGAATCCTTCAGCCAATCGTTTTCAATGTTTTATGGGAATAGTAATATTTTGCAACGTCTTCTAGTCAGCTTCAGTTGATTCGCGTGATGGTGCTTTCTGCATCAAGTAGTCATGCTGCATTGCTTTCTTACCTCGAGATTCAGTTATTTTCATAATACTTTTACTAATGTAGTTTAGTGCGGATTCGGCCTTATCAATTTGGGGTTTAGTGCTTAATTATTGTACTTTCAAATTATAGTGCTACTTTTATCTTCCCTATTTAGGGTGTTCTGCTTGTACTCTGATACTCTTTTGCAATGAATTCCTTGTTCTTAAAAAAAAAAGAAGAAGGTTTTTATAAGGAGCACTACCTTAGTTGATTGAAAACTTGTAGTCATGTTTTTGATAATTCAGTTGCTCTGATCAGTTTACAAGTATCTCGACTAATTACTAGGGACTAATCCCACCAATGGAAGTCTAAATAAAACCGAAGCAAACCTCTGTGCGGATTAATGCTTATAAATACGCATATCATATAAGCTTCCTAACCACAATAAAGTCACCCATATGAAGCTACAAGTTTTTCACTTTTTCAATTTGGGTAAATTTTACATACCTCCCATGAGATTTTTGATAAATACAGAGATCTCCCTCATACTTTTTGAAATTTGACTGTCCTCCTATACTTTTTAAACTAGTTACCACTTACCTCCCCTGCCATTATTTTAAGGCTAATGGTGTTAACTTTTTTGTGTGAAATGACCTTACCCTTAATTTAAAAATAGAGTTAGAAGTGCTTCAAAAAATTGAACCGTTCTTCATTTTAACAAAACAGCTTATAAATAAATAAATAAAACTACTGTTTGAATTTTTTTTGTCGAAAATAGTTTTTCAAGAGAAAAAAACTAATTTTGAAAAAAAAATTAGAACAATTTTTTGAAATACGAAAGTTTTGAAAATATTTTTTTTTTGGTAAACTGTTTTTTTTAAAATAAAGTTTCAAAATAGGTTTTCTTAAAATCTGAAAATAAATTTAAAAAAAAAAGCTGTTTAAAAGAAGTTTTTTTCCTACAAAAAACCATTTTTGATACTTTTTGTTTAAAAAATTATTTTTTAAAATGAAAAACAGTTTAATTGTTCTGGAAAAAAAAATTAACTGTATTGTTTAATAAACTGTTTTTGGGTGGAGAATATATACTAAGGATACGACTACGACGGTCATTTCACGTAAAAAATTAACACCATTAGCCGTAACGTAACGACAGGGGAGGTAAGTGACAATTTGTTTGAAAAGTAAGGGAGGAAAGTAGAATTTCAGAAAGTAGAGGAGAGGTCTCTGTATTTTTCTGAAACCTCAGGGAGGTAAGTGAAATTTACCCTCTAAGAAAAGGTCCACTCTCCTTGCAACACCAAAGAATCCAGTTCCAGGTTACGTCCTATTCTTCTTTTATTCATCACCAACTCCTCCGCCTCTAAAAATCTCACAGGTTCAAATCACCTCTCTCTCTCTCTCTCTCTCTCTCTCTCTCTCTGTGCAACCATGAGCAAGGGACCAGGACTCTTCTCTGAAATCGGCAAGAAATCCAAAGGTAAAAATTTGTCGATTACGCTCGTAGATTATCCACGAACCTCTCTCCAAACAGATTATCGTGAACATTTATTTGTGTCTATGTATATACATATTCTGTTTGTTGAATTATATTCCGATTGTTTGAATGTAGATCTGCTGACCAAGGACTATATATCCGACCAGAAATTCACCGTCTCCACTTACAGTGACACCGGAGTGGTATGAATCGTTGAATACATCACTTTTCTGTGGATTACTCGGTCTGATTATTCTTCATTGCGTCTATTATTGCATCATTTTTTCTGTCCATCATTTTGTTACTTGGTTGTTACCTGTGCTTTGCTTCTTAGGCTGAGAATTTCATTAAATAAGCTAATCAAATTTCATTAACTGCTGGCCGGAGTATTTGAGGGAATCTGACCTTATATCAATTTTCTCCTGGTGATCAACGTGGTAGGAATAAGTCTACCTTATACAGTTTGCACATGCACATGAATATAATAGAAATGGAAATGCTAAAAAGAGCCCACTAGGCCTGTTGTTAAGGTTGGAAAAAAGGTATTGAAATGTTGTGAAAAGTATATAGAAGTGTGTGAAAGTGTATCGGAGTATGTGTTTTCTTGTTATTTTCTTGGCTTATTGGAAGGACCTCGTGGAAATGAGGTGGTTTGCACAACTGCACAAGCTTGGCGGCATGTATGTAATAGGGATTCATGTTTCCTTGCAATACACTGTCATTGATTGTATAGGCTAGGGCCAAAGGCAGACCTTAGTCTAGATTGCCTTTTCGAAATATTGGCAGTGCCACTAGTGAATTTTGTCCATGTGGTGAATCTATATTTAAATACCAACTCATTTGGAAATATATGCAAAGCCACTCTATTCCACTTCAAATTTTGAACACCGATTCCACTTCCTTTTAGACTTCGAACACCATTTTGCATCACCGGTCAACCACAAGTCTCTAATAATTTGTCCTTTTATTTTGGATAAGTAACACCCTGAAAAAATGAGTTGGGTATATCACTCATAAAAAATCCCAATTGGCCAGTGGTCACTCACTCACTCTTTTGCCCTCTTAATTGAGAGCTAAAGAGTTCAAACTTTGCCCAAGATAATAATTGATTGTTTTCCCCCTATAGAGAAACTTTTTCCTAGTTGTTTTATTTCTTCTTCATTGTGGGGCTATTTATTGGGTTGGTTTGATAGTTGGGCTAATGATGTCAACAAAAAATAGTAAATTGCTAGATGAGGCGTGAGGCTAATTTGGGAATTGCAGCGATCCTAGTCAGGGGCAGCGCAGGTCTTTCAAGTATCGATCATTCAAGGGTCATCGTGAATCCAGTAGTTGCATTAATATACATTTGGAGACATTGAACGCATGTATAAAATCCTTGCGTGTAGTTATTGTTAGATTCATCTTTCATTGTCTGCACTGATATTTTCGTTCATTCATATAAATATTTCTTTCACGATGGAAATAATGGAGATTTACACATTGGAATCTCTTTCTCTCACATTTTGGTCCAGCATCTTCTGTTGTTCCACGCGACATCTCCTTACACACCATATACACGTTTCTATAGATAAAAATGGGGAGAAAAGCCAAGATGATCGAACCTATATTTGCTCAAGGAATTTATGGAAGCAACCATTTTGTTTTGTCACGAGTGCATGTGTGGTTGTAAATGTTGAACACTGGTGGTAGTTTGGTAAGTGTTCTTGGTTTTAATTGTCATATAATGTTTAAGAACACTAGGTTCCTGGTTCTAGATTGTAGAACTGAAAGGAGGAAACTTATTCACATTCAACAATGGTTTGACAGAGGAGTAAGGAGAATTAGGATGTCGATAATTGACACTCAGAGATTTGCAGGATTATATTTCCATTATCTTCCGCACAATTTCTCCTCAATTGCAAGACTGATAGTTTTGTTGTATAACGGATGCAAAATCGTGGACATCATCATCATGGTTTCAGCTTCACGTCTTCTCTTACACGTGTTTATTTATTTGTGCGGTTTTCCATATGAGGAGCTGTGCGACAATCATATTGGCAGGTTTTGTGTCGTGTGCTTTCACTGCTTTGACAGTGGATATCAGAATTAGGCTTCCCTGTCACTCCCTTGTCAATATTGTCTTTTCCTTTTGTCAATCTTCTAGGTGTCTTGATTCTATTTATCAACAGAATTTTGATGCGATCTCTTCTAGCTTCAATGTTGGTGTTTTAAACAATGTTCTTAGGAGTTAGGATGCTTTGGAAAACTCAAATAGTTTCAAGTGCTTGAAGGGTCTCTTTAGAGTGATATAGTTTTGTTAAATTAAGTATAATTTTCTTTATTGATGAATGATTCACCCTGAAAAGTTGGATATTAATACAGATTCAAATTACATATAAATGAGGTGGTTGTTGCTTGTTGGTAATTAATGAATGTGGTAAAACCAAATGGCGAAGAGTGGAGAGGCCGCCAAGGATCGTATACCAGTTTGGGAGGTTATAATTAATGAATCTGGTAAAATCTTTACAATCCCTGCACGTGCGACCCTGACTCGCACTGTGGAGAGATAAAAGGAGGATCCGTAACACAGGAATCACAAGGAAACAAGATGTACTTGTGGCACAAATGGGATAATCAATCAAGAGAGTCTTGTCCAAAACCTCCAAAATCGTAGCTTAAAGAATCAAACTCAACAATTGGCAATAAGTGAAGAGGCCCGTTCAGGCTCATAAATTAGTTTTGGATAATTATGGAGGTTATAATTAATTGAAGTGGGACAAGCTTTTACATATCTAAACCACATGCAATTTAAGTGTACAAAATCTAGTCAGTTGATAAATCTTAAATAGCTCACTATATCCTTGGCAGCTATGGTAATTTTCAGTCATCAATGGCTGGTATGGTACCTTTTCAAATTTCTCAATTCTGATTTTTTCTATCGAATTTCTTCTCTCTTAAAGTTTTCCATTTCAGTTTTGTATTCTTTGAGTTATCATCAATAATTCAGTTCTCCTGTTTTTTCTATATATTTAGCTATTTATCTTTGTGTCTTCTTGCCATACCAGGCCATTACATCAACTGCCGTGAAGAACGGAGGACTGTCTACAGGGGATCTGGCAGCACAATACAAATATGGGAACACTCTACTTGATGTCAAAGTCGATACAGCGTCAAATGTGGGTTGCCAAAAACCTTAGTCTTTTAAAGTTAAACAGGATATAGTTGTTTTCAGTTGGCATCTTCTCTTATGGCTGTGGTTTCACAGATCACAACTACCTTTACTTTCACTGATATTGTCCCATCTACAAAAACTATTGCTTCTTGCAAACTGCCGGACTACAACTCCAGCAAGGTACGTACCTAACTGCAACTGCGCAAGGAACTGATTGGTGATAACTGTAACTTTTCAAAGTTCTGAAGCCTTTCATGCGTTTTCCTTCTCCAGTTGGAGGTTCAGTACTTCCATCAACATGGAACCTTGACTACAGCTGTTGCTCTGAACCAATCCCCTGCTGTCGATTTGTCAGCAACCATTGGTACACCAACCATTTCTTTTGGTGCTGAGGCTGGATATGAGACCACTTCTGGTAAATTTACGAAGTATACTGCTGGCGTTAGTGTTTCAAAACCTGACTCTTGTGCTGCAATAATTATGTAAGTTACCAATGTAAGTTACCAAATGTTATTGGTGAATAGTTTCAAGATGGATGCTGGCACTTGTTTTACTCAAAATTATGGGATAGAAGATTATGTCCATAACTTCTAATGTTCAGTTATTGTCGGTCTTTTCCCAAGGGGCGATAAAGGAGACAGTATTAGGGCATCGTATGTGCACCATTTGGACCAATTGAAGAAGAATGCTGCTGTGGGAGAGATCACTAGGAAGTTTTCCACAAACGAGAATACATTTACTGTTGGAGGATCATATGCAGTTGATCACCTGACAGTAGTCAAAGCAAAGCTCAACAATCATGGGAAGCTTGGGGCAGTCTTGCAGCATGAACTCATACCAAAATCTATTCTGACTCTCTCTAGTGAGTTCGATACCAAGGCCTTGGACCAAACACCCAGGTTCGGGTTGGCTCTTGCTCTCAAGCCTTGATTTTTCTTAGTGATGGTATCTTACTGAAATTCATTATGCCTTATGATTTTTTTCATGGTGGCCCTTCAAGGGAGCGCTCAATAATTACTTGGAGAGAAATGGGTATTGGTCTCTCAATGACTTTGGTGTGATAGTTTGGTGGGTAGGCCCTCCTTTTCTCTTCCAAGCATTTTTGACATTTGCACATTATCATCTTGAAATGGAGAAGTTTTTGTCGTGATTGATGCTTAAGTTCTTAATTCCTTCCTTATCCTTCTTAAAACATGTTTTGCTATTGGTGGTTGCTCCAAGGCCCATGTATGTATGAGCGTATCTGTTTTCTTGTTTCTGGCTGCTTTTTGTGCTTGTTATTTGTACTCTTTTGAGAAACAAATATTCTTTCTCTATTTTTATGCCGTTGGAGCAAGCCCGGCCCTGAGGACAAGCTGAGTAGGCCATGGTCTGGGGCCCACCAAATTTAGCCCAAAATTGGGGCCCCCATTTAGCTAAAACTCTTAGGTATGTAATAATATTTTTTGCAGCGAGAATGTGTATGAAATAACTAATGGCCCAGAGGTAAGTTAGCCTTCATTTAACCGTGTGCGCCGCGGATTAACAACTCGTTTTAGGCTTTTTCCTCTTAAACACCTACTGCACTGTCAGGTTTACAAGACCTGTTCATTCGGAGCCTTACAAGACCTGTTCAACATCTGTTATGGGGCTTATATTCATGGTAAACTAAACCTAATTAAAGTCCCTCTTGACAGTGGATTTTGGGAAATCATAAGCTCATGAATCATTTCACATTACCCCAGAAGCAATCTTTCATCTGTGTGTCTAGAAGAATGGATTTAATCGTTTAACAAGCGATGAAAAGAAAGTTAAGACCTCTATTGATAGAATGAGGCAAGGATTGGGATAACACCAAGTCTTCAAACATGGAGGGACAAATTATGGTTGCATATGGACCTGAAGTAAAAATATAGGTCGTCATTTCTCCTTGAAATCACTGGAATCGTAATCCATAGAGGAATGGATAATTGCAAAACATTTTAACGACAATTGAAAAAAGAGGTAATTAAACAATCATCTTTTTTTGGACACAACGTAAGTTTTCATCCCTGTCAGTTTGAATGATTATGTTTTTATTATTTTTATTTGTGAAATACCCTGTTTACCCTTTTTAGTGATACATATTAATATATGTAAATATAGTTTCCTAATTAAGAGGGATTTGATTAAGATTTATATAGATATTGTTTCCTAATAAAGGGGGATTGGTTTGTCTATTTCAAATGGAATTTTTGAAATGGTGGATGTTGTTTTTGTGGCCTAAAATAATGGAAATTTTTATAGTGGTGGAGATTTAAAATTGAGTGGGATTATTTTATTCTAATTGGAGATGATTTCTACCGAAAAATCAAGAAAAATGAGTGGGGGAATTCAAAGTGACTTGTCCCAGAATTTTCGATAGGGAAGATAAGTGGGACTGATCACTTGCACATTATGGTAAAATAAGTCTATATCAATACTCATGGTAAACTTACGAATACTCATGGTAAAAACATGTCCATAAGACATTCTGGTCATTATGGTAAAAAATCGAACTAGGAATAATAAACATGATAATATTTATTAACTTTAGAACTTTAATCGTGGAATAAAATATGGCTACAATACCTTCCAATAATCATGGTAGAACTCACACCCATAACATTATGGTAAACATAAAAATCACATGATTTATTTTTATCATGATTTATATTATCCTTCCTTATGTCGATATAACTTCTTGTTTTTTTTTATATTTTTCTACTTTCTATAAGAGAGTCACTGCGCAGGCCTACATAGATAAGGGGTATGTATAGAGACAACGTACATACTCTTTATCTATATAGGCCCGCGCAGTGGCTATAGTATCCTATAATATTTACCATGAATTAACCATGTTACAAAGTATTGTTTGCCATATTTTTTTGTCATACGATTAAAAATATCAAAACAAATCCAAATTTTCTGGTAAAAAATACTTAATGACCTACATGGTAATAAATATTGAATTAACATCTTGAACCATGGGAAAAAAATGTCAAAACCATTGACATGATTGCGGGTTCGATTTTAACCATGATCACTAGAGTATATTCAAGGATCATGGTAAAACTTTTATTTCACTTTCCTTTATGAATTTGGCCCGCGCATGCGGCTCCCTTAAATTTGGTAACCATGATTGCTGGATCAAGGATTTCTGGATGAAAACATAAAGAATTTTGGACGAAAACATAAAAATTTAAAAAAATTAAAAAAAATTGTAGTCAAAAGATTTTTGTTTTATGTTTTCATCCAAAATTATTTATGTTTCCATCCAAAAAATCTTTACCCTATAGGCAAAGAATTTAGGGATGAAAATATAAAGAATTTTGAATGAAAACATTCGTTTTAGTCCTTAATCTCCTAGTAAATATATTTATATATATAATGAAGGGCAAAAGTGGGTTTATTTGAAAGATTTTTTGGATGAAAACATAAAGAATTTTGGACGAAAACATAAAATTAAAAAAAAATTGTAGTCAAAAGATTTTTGTTTTATGTTTTCATCCAAAATTATTTATGTTTCCATCCAAAAAATCTTTACCCTATAGGCAAAGAATTTAGGGATGAAAATATAAAGAATTTTGAATGAAAACATTCGTTTTAGTCCTTAATATCCTAGTAAATATATTTATATATATAATGAAGAGCAAAAGTGGGTTTATTTGAATTTCGGGATGAAAACGTAACTCCAAAAAGAGCACAGGATGAAACTCTAATTTGAAGGTGGGTGAGGATGATTATTTAAGTGGCCCAAAAAAATCTAAAAGCCATGGTTTTAAAAAACGGCCGTTACGTAACACAAATGCATTAAGCTAAGCAATTTGATCTAATTATGGTGACATATAAACCATTTGATAGAAATTCAACCTCAATGTAAACCTTGAATAGAAGAAAGAAGGAAAATGACAATTTATAATTCGATTGTATTTTGTTTGAATCATGTAAGGGCTCTTATTTTCTTTCCATAACTAAGGCAGCAGAAAGCCTTAATGTGACCCCAATTAAGAGACTTGAAATTTTGCATATTAATAACTTTTTTTTATAAATGTAAGCATAGTTTGTTGTTGTTATTATCTTTTTAATTGTATACTTATAGACAACATTTTTGAAGCATTAACTAGAAAGTAAAGTCCAAAAAGTTCAATTGACTAAGTCCAAAGATGAAAATATGGAGATATGTATCTAGTTCCTAGAAACCCAAGAATATCTAGCTTTTAGAAGCTCTAGAATATCGTTGTGAAATATCTAGATTTTTTTGTAAGAATAGTCATATGTGTAATTCTAGAATCTATCTCGAAGTTTATCTTGTATGAAAATACCTTTAGACTTAAGCCTTCTATGGAATAGTATAAATAGAGATGGGTTTTAGCCATTTTATACTAAGCCAAAACAAATAGTTTAAGTCGTAATACAAATACTCTCCTTCTCACTCTCGTCTTAATATTTTCTCCTCTTCCAAGATCTTATCCGAAAGCATTAGAATCTTTTAGTCTTGCAACAAACGTATCTCAAGATATGCGATACGTACTCGGATACCATTTATACAATGGAAAAACAATACACCATATGTATCCTGATTTAAAAACACTGGTCATAAGTTTCAAATTGTTCTTACTGTGTAGTATTGGGTGTCATTTGGGGGTATATTTCAAGGATTTGGGTTTTAGATATGCCTAAATCTGAATTTATTGGGAGACTCTTTCCAAATCCTTGAAATGAAGCCGCATAGAAGGTGCTTCTCTCCCTCTTTTCCTTTTTTGGTTCTATAACATGGTATTTTTACTTCTTGTTTTTGTGTTCGACCTTGGATTGAATAACCGATTTGGTAATGGGATTTTTCTTGATGTCCAATTGCTAATTGTGCCGGATTGACTTTTTTATTTTTTTTAACTTTTACATTTCTTAATCCTTTTCTTAATTGTTTTACAATGCCTCCAAGGTTCCAAAATCTTCTTATTAAAACTATGTAGAACGTAACCAAAAAATAAAAAATTGAAATTGAACTAATGCTAAATAGATGCATAGTACATCGATGCCTGACTCTTTTTTTTCTTTGAAAATGCACTTCATTTCCAATCCAATAAAAAGCAGCTCTATGTTTTTTTGGGGGTACCGTATATGATTTGCTTGGTTGAATGATTATGTTTTTTTTTTTTTCCCAACCAAGATTTTACATACTACTTCAGTAACAGTGAAGACAAATATATCTTAAAATCGTGACTATTTCTGATTTTCGGCATGTCTTTTTGTGATTCATGATAAGATATGACAAGTTAATTTAGTTTGATGGTTTCTTCTAATAAAAAAATTTGGTGTGATCCAAAGTTGTTTATACTGATAGGCTCACATAGATGATTTATGATTAAGCAACACATCTTATTCTGTGTACAATCGCGTCATGACATTTGATTTTTTGCAGACAATCTGCAGGACTATCAGTAGCTTATCAAGTTTCTGAACCTGTTGGAACCCTGAGAGTGTATTATAAAACAGTAGATCCTGATGTTGGTCCCTAGTCGCTACCACCACCTCCTATGGAAAAAAAAAACCTGCGAACATTTGTAAAAAGTGCAACAGCAGAAGTTCAAGGCGTATTACAGTGGAGTTACATAATTTGGTACACTCCCTCTTTTCGGCTGTCTAGAAACTCAGATAAGTGTTCGAATTTTTTAGCAACGAACAAACCATTACATTTTTTACTTATCTTAAAGATTGCAAAGGAGAGCGGGTTGCAGATTGTCACTTCATATATGACAAATAGGTCAAGCAGGATGTGGGACATGGATAGTGGATGTTGGGAACGGCTTTGAAGCGATGTGAAGCAAGGGTGGAACTTGACCATTTCATAAGCATGTTTAGGAAAGATTTTTCCTTTTTTTTTTTTACCTAAACATGCTTATGAATCTAATGAAGTTCCACCATTGCTTCACATCGCCTTCGAAGCCATTCCCAATATCCACGATCCATGTCCCAAATCCTGCTTGACTCTGTCCATTATGACCTATTTGTCATCTGTGAACTGACAATCTGCAACCCGCTCTCATTTGCATTCTTTGAGATAAGTAAAAAATATGTTGGCTTGTTCGTTGCTCGAAAATTCGAGCACTAATCTGAATTTCTCGACAGCCGAAAATGAGGAGTCCACTAAATAATGCAACCCCACTATAATACGTCTTGAACTTTTGATGATGCACTTTATACAAAATGCATGCAGGTTTTTTTTCCATGGGAGGTGGTGGTACCAGTCGGAGACCAGCATCTGGATCTACTGTTTCAGAATACACTCACGGAGTTCCAACAGGTTCAGAAACTTGATAAGCTACTAATAGTCCTGCAGATTGTCTACAAAAATCAAATTTTATGATGCGATTGCACACAGAATAAGATGTGTTGCTTTATCATACATCATCTATGTCAACTTATCAAGATAAACAACTTTGGGTCACATCAATAGAACCATCAAACTAAATTAACACCTTGTCCTATCTTATTATGAATCACAAGAAGATATGCAGAAAACAAGAAATACTCATGACTTTAAGATATATTTCTCCCCGATGTTACTGAAGTAGTATGTAACAATCTTGGTAGGAAAGAAAAAAAATCCATAACATTCAACCAAGCAAGATCATATATGGTACAAAAAACATAGGGTTGTTTTTCAATGGATGAAAAATGAAGTGCATTTTCAAAAATAAATAAATAAAAAAAAGAGCCAGGCATCAATTTATTGTGCATCTATTCAATTTCAGTTTTTTTTTTTTGGGTTACGTTCTACACAATTCTAATAAGTAGATTTTGGAACCTTGGAGGCATTGTAAAATAATTAAGAAATTGTAAAAGTTAAAAAAGAAAAAGTCAATCTGGCACAATTAGCAACCAACATTTTTGCACAAGATAACGGAGCAAAGCGATAACGATACTTTCGGGTGTACTCAAAAGTTTACATAGTTTACTCATATCGGTACGTGCGACTCATAGGTTCATATCTACTAATATATAAGCTTGTTTTGCAATTTACAAAGCTTTGAGGGTTAATTAGTAATTTTGTGGATTCTATGTAAATTGATAAAATCATAAAATAGGATTTAAGGGTAATTTCGTAAAACATAAGGGGGCGACCATGTAATTTATCAAAAAATAGAGTCAAAGGGTAATTTCATTGAATTATACTGGTGAAGAAGTAATTAGCCATCGTTAAGTGCTTTCCCTACCACGTGATTTCAAATTTAAAACATTGACATTCCCTTTAAAATTTTCGGGTCTTTACGTTACTCATGGCAAGAAAGGCATTCAATAACGTACCGCTCGACGGCTTTCCAACGTTGATCAATTTAGCTTTGACCAATCTTCCATGCTTTGTTATTTGTACCCCCTCCTTCAAATTCCCACAAACATAGCCCCGATAGTGTATGTGTTGAAGGCTTCGGCTAGCATCCCTGTAACAAACAACTATTCAATCAATTCAAGACGAATAAATAAAAGGAAGAATTTACCTGAAGACACTTATAAAACGATCTATGATCACCCTCCACCACTGCTCTACACCACCTGCGAAGGAGTTCCCAACCTTTGCTATCCAGGTCCCCAAGTCTTCTTCAACCCGATCCATTATCACTTTCTTGTCGTTGATAAATCTACATTCTGCAACTCTGTCACCTTTGCATGATTTCAGAGCAGTAAAAACACGCTTCCTTCCTTGTTGCTCGAAAATGTTCGGACGCTAATGAGAGTTTCTGGAGAGTCAAAAAGTGGGCCTGCCCCATATAAGGTCCTTCCACTCTCATAGTCTTTGAACTTCCTTTGATCCAATTGATACAAAATGTTAGCAAATTTATTATCCATGGCTGGTGGCGGCGACTAGGGCCTATCATTCGGAGCTAGAACCTGAGAATAAGACCAAGGGGGTTCCAACAGCAGAAAACTCTGAACTGGAAAATTGTCCAGAATTGGAAGATTGTCCTTCTGGTTGTGAACAAAAAATCAAATGTGAGGATACTATATTACACACAGAAAAAGATATATTGCTTGAAAAAAAGATTTCCTGCTTACACAGAAGCAGGAATACGCTGCGCTGCTACCCCTAGACGTGGCAAACATCCACATCATCCACGTATCTAAATCATGCACAAATCACGCGATAGGGAAAGCACTTAACGGTGGTTAACTCTGCATTTAAATTGATGGGGCAATTGCCAGACCAGATGTTCACGTGGTAGGGAAAACATGTAGGGAAGAAGTAATTAGCCATCGTTAAGTGTCAGACCAGATGTTCAAAATGCACAAATCGATGGGTAAGCACTTAACGATGGCTAATTACTTCTTCCCTACGTGTTTTCCCTACCACGTGAACATCTGGACTGGCAATTGCCCCAGCAATTTCAATGCGGAGTTAACCACCGTTAAGTGCTTTCCCTACCACGTGATTTGTGCATGATTTAGATACGTGGATGATGTGGATGTTTGCCACGCCTAGTGGGTAGCAAATAAGATGATGTATTCTCGCTTCGTAAGGTGAAATCTTTTTTTCAAGCAATATATCTTTTTCTGTGTGTAATATAGTATCCTCACATTTGATTTTTTGTTCACAACTAGAAGGACAATCTTCCAATTCTGGACAATTTTCCAGTTCAGAGTTTTCTGCTGTTGGAACCCCCTGGTCTTATTCTCAGGTTCTAGCTCCGAATGATAGGCCCTAGTCGCCGCCACCAGCCATGGATAATAAATTTGCTAACATTTTGTATCAATTGGATCAAAGGAAGTTCAAAGACTATGAGAGTGGAAGGACCTTATATGGGGCAGGCCCACTTTTTGACTCTCCAGAAACTCTCATTAGCGTCCGAACATTTTCGAGCAACAAGGAAGGAAGCGTGTTTTTACTGCTCTGAAATCATGCAAAGGTGACAGAGTTGCAGAATGTAGATTTATCAACGACAAGAAAGTGATAATGGATCGGGTTGAAGAAGACTTGGGGACCTGGATAGCAAAGGTTGGGAACTCCTTCGCAGGTGGTGTAGAGCAGTGGTGGAGGGTGATCATAGATCGTTTTATAAGTGTCTTCAGGTAAATTCTTCCTTTTATTTATTCGTCTTGAATTGATTGAATAGTTGTTGGTATTCATATTTTTTTTATATTTGTTACAGGGGCTAGCCGAAGCCTTCAACACATACACCATCGGGGCTATGTTTGTGGGAATTTGAAGGAGGGGGTACAAAGCATGGAAGATTGGTCAAAGCTAAATTGATCAACGTTGGAAAGCCGTCAAGCGGTACGTTATTGAATGCCTTTCTTGCCATGAGTAACGTAAAGACCCGAAAATTTTAAAGGGAATGTCAATGTTTTAAATTTGAAATTTTAAGTACTTGGTTGAGTGTTAAATTGTAGGGGCAATGTGAATAAAAGACTTGTTTGGGACCCTTTGGGTAGCGCTTTTTAAATTGGAGGAGCGTGAGTGCATTGTGCACCAAAATAGGGCTTGGGAGAGAGAACATTTTCAGTTCTCTTTCTCCCTCGCTCCAGCCGGCCCACTCTCTCTCCTCTCCTAAATTTTCTTCACTTATCTCCAAAAATCACTCACTTCACCTAGATTTCACCCAACCCACTATAGGATACCTTCCTCACTTCATTCGGAGTTGAATTTTGCGTGCTCAAGCTCGGGGAGGCCACATTTCAGTAGACTTCACTTGGAGAGGTTAGGGTTCTGTTCAAGTCTTGACTTGGAGCTAAACCCATTTGAGGTAGGGGAATTTTTTTTGCTTTTCCCATGTGTTTGTGAATGGATTGTGCATGTATTTTGATTGTATAAAATCAATTTCTTGAGTTTTGATTAAACACATTTTGAAAAACCTAGATTTCTAGTCACCTTGATTAAATGTTTACCTTGATCTATATTCCTTCATGTTTTTCCCTTAGAGTGGTCTATAAAACACTCCATTATAAGTCTAATTGTTAATCTTAGACCTTGATCGTTTTATTGGAACTCCGGTTGAGCATTCCCATTTGAAATCTGTGAATAAGTGGACCACTGCTAGGTTGCTGTTTCCGGACTGCTGCTGCTGGAATTCCCGTCCGGACGGGTTCATGACCGTCCGGACTGATTTTTCCAGTTTCAGCCTATTGTTTTGTCACCGTTTGTATTGTTTGCCTCCGCTACGTTGTTCATCGTAGAACTTGTGAATATGCTTGACGAATAAAATTCTAAAATGTACTCAACTTTGAAAGTATGATTAGTAAAACACACGTGAACTTGGTGGATTGTGCGCTATGAATACTTAGTTTGTCAATGCTTGCTTGGTGCGTAGTACTTTCTACTTGGACTGATGGATGTGTGTTACGAAATGAGATATGTATTTCAGTGAACTAAATGAATTGATGGGGAAAATAATAATAAATGAATTGATGGGCGTTCGAGACCCCGTGTATTTCCCTTTTTATTATTATTTCCCTTTTTAAAGTGTTTGTATTGTTTGCAAGCTCTCGTTCGACCCTTTGCTACGTTGTTCATCGTAGAACTTGTGAATATGCTTGACGAATAAAATTCTAAAATTTACTCAACTTTGAAAGTATGATTAGTAAATCACACGTGAACTTGGTGGATTGTGCGCTATGAATACTTAGTTTGTCAATGCTTCCTCGGTGCGTTGTACTTTCTACTTGGACTGATGGATGTGTGTTACGAAATGAGATATGTATTTGAGTGAACTAAATGAATTGAGGGTGTGACAAGTAATAAATCATAGCAGCCTGGGCCATCTTTCTCACACAATTCACAAATGGTTTCCACAAATGTTCCCTTTAGCTAAGATATTTCTCTATCCCAAGTCTGATGGGGCTTATAAAGGCAGCATAAATGACAACATGCTTGCAACTTTCCTTAAATATTGACTACTATCAAATAACAAATGACTCGAGTTTAATTCACTTTTTGTGGTTTTTGGCAGATCTACATGCTGCGAAGCGCAGAGACGTGGTTGAATTGAAAAATCTCATGATTCAGATGCTAATGCGGCCGTTTGCTGAGGAGTGGAACGGTGGATGCCAAGAATTGGAAAGCCGATTGAATGACTTGAAAGTTCCCTATGACATCAAGAGATTCATGTTAATCCTCCACGAGGGTTCTCCCCTGTAAGATCCATATAGTTTTTTGGTCACAAAATCGTTCCAACTTGTGTAAATGTTGTTTGTTGCGTGTGTTTGCACAGTTACTCTACCAACTCTCTCTGGCTTCTGGATGATTCATGCTTCTGGACATCACAAGAGAAGCTTACGTTTATTATGAAGTTGTATGAGCTTCTGCACTCGAGCATGGTCCTAGATGGACAGTATTTTGATGATGCTATTGAAAGGGAGTTGTAGGAGGCAGGTTTGTGTGCATGGGAAGATGCTGTGCCTACACAGGGGCCAGCTAGATGCGTGTATGCCTATAACGAAGCTAAAAAGGCTGCAAAAGCTGCGAAGGCTGCTGGAAGATGGAAAGGAAAAAGTGAAGGTTGAGGCTGAGGGGAGCACATACAACAAAGGAAGGGGGAAGGGTCCGTTTGCGGAGATAACAGAGTTTTATAGGAACCTGATCGTGCATTACAACGACCACATACACGAGGTAAATTTAATTTCTCGATCTGAAATCATTCTTTGTTTTACATTTTTAAATTTCTTGATCTGAAATCACATTAACGGCTGGGCCCTTACTTATCCTTGCCGAATTTAAGTTATTGTAAATTTCTGTAATTTTTCTGAATGTAACAGAGAGAGAGGAAGAAAGATGATGCTACCATTAGCGCGGAAGCTAATCTTATGTTCGGAAGTGCTTGTTCTATACTGAGGCACTCATTCACCGCATTCTGGTATGGACACGGCAACAATGACTATGGGTAATCAACTGAACTCGTGTCTTGCGTATTTTTACTCTAAAAAATGTTCATTCATGATTCTTTCTTCTGCAGTGTTGTTCGCCAGGCAGGACTCCTTTCTTCAGTGTTCGATTAGTTCTTCTGGTCCCCTTCACAGGTTAGGTCTTTCACATCCTTCTGGTGTTTGTTATTGTTATTTAGGACTCCTTTCTTCAGTGTTTCTTTAAATTTAACTAGTTTTAAGCTGTTGTGCTATGCATGTCGTTTTGTGCTCATTGACATGCTAATTTTGAGCTCATTTGGTGGTTATTGCATGTGTTTTAATGGCCATTGCTACAATATTTTGTGTTATGCAAGAAATTAGGCACAAGTGTCAAGTAACCCATTTGAAAGCTAGTAGGGAAGACCTAAATGTAATAAAACATGATGTTTTTTCGCTGAAAGACTTCATCAATTGGCTTAGTTTTACATAGATAAGCTGCATTTTTCACAGCCATAACCAAATCCAAAACGTATGCGCCATGAATTGACTTAGTTTGACTTGCTAATTTTGAGCTTATTTGGTTTGTTATCTGCAAAACATTCTCTACACACAAATCATTGCTAGGGGGCATCAGTTTTGGAGTTCTAACTCGCAATTTGCAAAACAAAAAGAGCAAGTGAAGAGAAATGCATATGTAAGCTACGGTTTTCTGGTATTTAAAAAAAGAAATCTAGAAACTTAATTTGCATTCAGCGGGGCTGGACCAACACGGGGGCTAAGAGGCACGGGTTCTTAGTCAATTTTATAGAATTGCGTTGATATTACAAATTTCAAATAGCCTATAAATTCATTATAGTGCTCGAACAAAATTACTCTGAATCTCTCTATGCGTATATTTGCAGACTATTTTCTCAGGGTACTACATTTCCAAAGCTTCTTGCAAACGCAACCTGTTAATTATAAGGTGGAATTACCCATATAATCACAAATATATATTACTTCTATTTTAAACATAAGGTATGATTCCTAAGAAATTATAAACATGTGTGTTTTGTTTGCTTAAACAAGGCAAGAAAAATGTAAAATGATTAATGAAATTCATTACTATTATTCCTGTGAAATCTTTTTTCTTGTGAAATTTTTTGCGGTAAAAAGATTGGGAAAATGACCAAAACACATCACAAACTACACCAAGACTCAACAAGCACACTGCAACTACATTCGACACACTTTTGCAACTCAAGCGCTTTTTTAAATTGACTGAATCAGGCCTAAGCACACGTAAACGCACACACACATGCATCTGATGAGTGAGTTGGAAATTTCCAAGTGGCAACATATAGAAAGCAAAGCTTCTGCATCCAAATCTTTTTTAATATTAGAGGAAAAATCAATGAGAATTAAAGTTTCTCGATCAAACAAATGTTAAGTTCTGAGAGCATGTGAACTGCATCTTTGTAGATAATGACGCATGCTATCAACTGAAGAAATAGAACAGAGAAGGCTTGCGGTCGAGATTGAGCAAAAAAAGAACCAAAGGATCATCAAGAAGATAGAAGACCAAGAACTTGAAGAAGTAGAGGCTCTACTTCAAGGGCTAAAAGAAAGAAGCGAGAAAATTACTCTTAGGAGGAAGAGGCTGAGGTGATGGCGGAGGATACGAATATGGAGAGTCCAACCGAGAAGGCCATGAAAGGAAAAAAGAGATGCTATTATTTCAGGTCTTGTAAAGCTCTCAAGCTACAAAACATGAGGGGAAGGGGACCAGTACAGTTGAATGTAAAGAAAGAGGAATGGGAAAGAGTTTTCAAGCAGAACTTGCACAAATGAAGTCCAACTGTTGTTTGTATTTGTAATTGTTGTACTTGGTATAACGTTAAGTACCAAGGATGCTAAGAATGTCAAACATTTGTATCGTCCATGAGATTAATAAATGTGATCTTTCCTTGAAAGAGTTTTGACAACAATTACTTCAATTTCCTTGAAAGAGATTTTGCGTATTGCACTCCATCTTCAATAGACTTGCACCATTTGTTAAAACAATTGCGCTCTCTCTCAAAATGTTTGAATCCATCTAGAGGGGTTTCGTCTTTAAATGAGATTATCTCAATTTTATTACTGTAGTTTTTGGGATTCTTTCAGTGTGAGATTTTCTCATCTAAATAAATTGCACAGCATTGCACCTTTTTTGAATTTCAAAGCTCTTTTTTTGAACTCGCTTAGCTCAAATTCATTGCACTTAGGTTATGTCAACTTGTCAAAATAACATGGTGTTGTGGTACATAATTTGTTGCACTGTAATTAAATTAGGTTTGCACCTTGTATGAACCGACATTGCTCATTAGCTCAAACTCATTGCACTTAGGTTAGGCCTTTGCACCTTGTATGAACCAACATTTGCACCAGCTCCGCCACCTCCAATTTCTAAGCGCCTTTCCACAACCATAGTTGTCCAGAGAGAGAGAGAGAGAAGGAAAAATGAAGTTGGCGACCCTACACAAGAGATACCTCAACCGCCAATTCAACAGCTTCAGAGACTCATCGCTATTAGATCCAAGGGCATAATAGCCATTCTCGTCCCTCTCTCTCTCTCTCTCTTAGAAACACCTTGTCTCTCTCTACCAAATAATACCCAGGTCTCTGTTTTCTCTCTCTCCAACTTCCACCATGCCTTCTTCTTCCTCTGCCACAAAATCCCCTGCTTCTTCATTCTTCCTTGCATTATGCTCATCAAGCACATGCTCCAAAAGCCTACCAAATTTCTTGCCTACAATCTTCATCCTCTTTATAACCCTGCAAATCCAAGCAATCCAGCCACGGGATCGAATCTCCGATATTGAAAACCCCATTCAACAGGAACAACTCGTCCAGTATCTTCTTGAACTCTCCGAGTTCCACGATCAAATTCTCCGACTTGTCCAAATGCCTTTTACCCCAAATGAAAGGGAAAAAAAAAACCCCATTATTTGCAGGAAATTGAAGATGCAACTAAAGAACAGGAAAGGCCAAGGCTCAAAACTCCTGGTCCACATTTTCAATTTAGAATATCCCAAGTCGTTAGTTTTGTATGAGAATAAACTCTCCAATGTTCTATTGGTAGTTCTAGACAGTGTTAGTTAACGAATTTCCATCCAAAAATTGTAAAATTAAAAATTAAAAAAATGCAGTACCTTTTCCCCAAAACCATTCGGCTTATCACGTTAATACTCACAGTAGACACATGATCCTTCAACATGATTGCCTCACCGAACGAACGGTACAGAACTTCAAGCAGAGATCTCATTTCCTCC
>CM029274.1:27204305-27501805 GCA_016920895.1 Vaccinium myrtillus
ATTTGGCAAGCCAATAGTCGTTGTAAAATCTGTGGATTCTGTTGACAGTTGCAACCTTGAAATATGCCTCCATTTTTATAATGAAATCATAAGTAGAAAATGTTATAGAAAATCTATTCATATTGCATAAAATATGTAGAGAAACATTTTTTTTTTGTAATACAGGGTGTCTCAAGTTAACTTACGTGCACATCAGACTAATTTCTATAGCTTTTTCCACAGCCTTTTTCACACGAAAAGGAAAAACAATTGACAAAGATTGGTAACGAAATTATCGTGCAAAACCTTCAAAATGTAAATACATGTAATGTTAGTATGTTACAGTGTCCAAATTTATATTAGATCTATGTAATGAATATGCTGTTTGTGCTCTACTAATTTGCACTGAAAGAAAAGATTTTTTATCTTACGTAGTTATTTATTGAAGAATAATTATTCCGCTAATAGTATTCAGAGCACTTTGGCCTAAATTTTATTTTCGATATTTTTTTGTCTTTTCTAAAATATTGCTGGATTTGCATTAAGTGTTTTGAATTCATCATTGTTTTGAAGAGATGAATCTAGCTAAAAGGGTTAAACAAAATATCTTCAAAAACTATTTTTTTACTATACGAGAACGTTCAAATTATTGTCTTCAGTCCATATTGTATACTTTTCTAATTCGTTTTATACTTGAGACGAATCATTAATCCATATTTTTGACAAAAAAAAAAAAAAAACTAAGTACCAATAAATATAAATGAAAATGAAAGGTATACCACTTATGCACACACTACATACACAAAGGTGAAGTGGCAGGTGAGGAGAAATTCAATTTGTGACCCACCTAAAAAATGGACTTCTTCCAATCTGCTACATTACATTGGTGTGCATATGTGGTGTACCCATAGCATATGACATTCTCCATGTCACTAAACTATCAAAATTGATCTAAGAAGCAATTATTTCATGAAGAACAACCATGGAAGTGGCGCAGGGCGCCTTATGAACTACAAAAAATACGTGCATCAATCGAACACAAACGGGATAGTTTAGAGAAAACACTCTCTAGACTCTTTTTCCATTCATTAATACTCAAAAACTGCATTGCCCTAAGGCTTACATCAATTATTTATACTAGCAACAACCCTAAAACTCAAAAGGAAATAAAATACTAGGTAGATACCATAATTCTTGTAAAACAAAAAAAAAAATAGAATAGGAAACTGAATCAACCTAAATTAAGAAATTAAATAACTCCATACTAGTAATCTCCTAACAAAATACTAAAATTGAAACATTAAAATAAATACTAATAAATTGCTAGTTTTCCAAAATCTGTTCTGCATCATTCCCCCGGGCTTGAAAAAAACTCGTCCTCGAGTTTTCGTAGTGTAGAAGAATTTGATTCGCCTTTCCTTGTCCGCATCAGTCTTGTACTTCAAATTAATTTTCTCGAACCTAAAATTTGAGGATTCTTTAAAAAATAATGGAGCAATTTCCAATTTAAGGCACGAAACCCGTGATTTAGTGCTTGCGAAATCTTCAAGAAATTCCCAAAAAGGATCCACAAATTGTCCTTGTATAGACGTTTTATGCTCACCATCGTAGTCTTCAAAAGGATTAAATAAATTGTCATCACCATGAATTTTTGCATTGAATTTAAAGGTAAGGCTGAGAGATTCCGTATATGATAGATTGATATTCTCACCAACCAAAATAGAAGATAATCCTTCGTTGCACCAAAAGCTCGCATTAACACTAACAGGTTCGAGATCAACCATTGTTTTTGCTTGGGCAATTTTTCCAGATCCTTGGACAATTTCTTCTTTTACAATAATATCTTTCGTCAGTTCTTCATCAAAAATTGGCGCTTTATTCCAATCCACAGTCGGATCTGAAATAATTTTTTGTGTAAATGGCCAGTCAACAACAGTAGCATCATTCATTGCATCAACCTCTAAGATTTTTTCTGGTGTCACACCTCCCTGGAACTCAGGAATGTTGATCTCCAAACCAGATTCCCATGGTCGGAAATCACGATTTTCAACCATGATCTCCCGGCCTCTGCCCCTTTGTTGATAGTAGCCACCGCCGCCAGCCCTGCTAACGCTGAATGCCCCCGCAGCAAAAGGGTTTATAGCCGCTTTACCCTCCGTACTTTTGTCCTCCTCATGAGGCCGCCGATTATACGGACGATGGTGAGGTGGATTCCCCCCAACAGCTAGGGTAACAACTTGGTCGGTTAAGTTGGGTATTGCAAACAAGTGTCGTTCTAGTTGTTGGAACCGCGCCTCTGTTCGCGCCTCCTGCGCTACGTCATCTCTTTCATAGATGTCCTCCAAACTACCGGTACGACCACCTCGTCCACCTAGACCTCCAGCACGTCCTCCGGCCATGGTCAGGATTAGAACTCAAAACTCTGATACCAACTGATGCAGGCCAGGTCGCCTTATGAATTACAGAAAAGACGTGCAACAATCGAACACAAACGGGATAGTTTAGAAAAAACATTGTCTAGACTCTTTTTTCATTCATTAATACTAAAAACTGCATTGCCCTAAGGCTTACATCGATTATTTATACTAGCGACAACCCTAAAACTCAAAAGGAAATAAAATACTAGGTAGCAACCCTAATTCTTGTAAAAACAAGAAAAATTAGAATAGGAAACTGAATCAACCTAAATTAAGAAATTAAATAACTCCATACTAGTAATCTCCTAACAAAATACGAAAATTGAAACATTAAAATAAATACTAATAAACTGCTAGTTTTCCAAAATCTGATCTGCATCAGGAAGTCAATAAGGTCGAGAAGACAGCCAGCCAAATATTAATTTTGATTAATGAACAGAGGAAAGATAGCTCACTGCTTTTAAGATTTGATATAATAATGATGTTAGTATCTATAGCATTTAATGTTGTTGACCAAAATTTTTCAAATATATTGACGAATTTGAATTGTCGTTATAGAGATGCCTTAATATAAGGTGGTATACATATAAAATAATTGACCAAATTGGTCCACTTTGAAGATAGTCATGTTGCTAAAATCAATATATAAGTCTACTCTCACACATCTTGTTCACACCCCATTGTGTGGGATCTATCTTGAGGTCTCACATGAATGATCAGAATTGCTTAATTTGTTTAGAATATTTTTTAATGGTCTTTGTGAAAAATCAGCTTAGTCAGATACTGGTGAAGGCTCAATTGATTCGTTTAAGCTTCAGTTCCTGGATCAAACGGGCCAAGACTTTAACAAATTAATCAAACCTTTACCGATATTTTACTGAGCTAATTTTTTTCAAGAACCCTTAAAAAAATATTCTTAACAAATTGAGCAACTCCGATCATTCGTGTGAGACCTCGGAATAGATCTCACACAATGGAGTGTGAGCGAGAGGGTGAGAGAGTAGACTTATTGAGCCAAAATGGTGGTTTTGAGTGATGACTTTAAGAGTATTGGTTGTGCTGGCTAGGTTTCACCCTAACCGGATGACAACCTTGTGCTAAAATGGGTGTTCCTTGGTTGGTTTCTTGTCAATTTTGGTTTGGGTTTGGGTTTGGGTTTGGGTCTAGGACTAAGCACATAATTGTTGTTAGCCTTGTTTAGAAATATGATGTAATTATCCTTGTTCCTTATTAATCTTTGATCAATATCAAAGGCTAATAAACCAATAAATTTTGCCTTTCAAAAAAAACAAATATCACAGTTGGTTTTGAATCTTATAGACATAAATTCGAACCCTTCATTTTCCAAGGAATTCAACGGCTGAGATTGAAGAGCCCTAGGGCTAGTAATAACACAAAATAAAACGTTAAAAATCGTACAACATATGTAATTATATAATGTATACAAATGGGCACATAAAAATGCATCCTAGCTATGCAATTATATCACATTTGTTCATGGTGTGATATATTATCGTTCACTGTTTTCATTGTACATGTGGTGTTATGGTGTTTGATTATTGTTTTGTTCTTTTAATAACTCAGATGTCTAAATTAACGTACGCTCACTTTAACTAAGTTTGGGATCAATTCTACGTTATCTTGATTTGCCTATAACTGATTTTAGTCATACTTAAACTGTATATGTATATACATTTATGTGTGTGTGATTATATATGTTGATGCATTTATGTGGGTGTGATTAGGGAAAGTGTTTGGTACCAGAAAAGAATATCATAAAATCACCCAAAAAATACATCCAACGGGTGAAATTCACCTTGTACACTGTTATTCAAATAGCAGTGTACCTGTTGGATGCATTTTTTGAATGATTTTATGAAATTTTTTTCTCGTACGGTACCAAATATGTGTGTGGTATGTGGGTGTGTACGAGTCAACAATGGTGTTCTGTAGTGACTATTTTTGGCAGTGAAAAGACTGACACTGTAGAAAATTTCAACATCAAAAGGAAGAAAAAGTAATAGATGGGCTTAGTTTATAAGCCAAAATGAAAGGGTCAAACTTTCAGCTTTTTGACCATGCTATGTTGCAACGCAAGCAAACTTTCATTGCCGACGGCTTATTGACAAAAATAATACCAGAAGTATTTGATTTTCTTTTTTTTAAGGGTTCGGTTTAGCTAACATGCATCCCAACTAATTGCTTCCCGATCCGGTCATAGATAGACTATCCACGTGGTCTACACTGAACTAGATAATTCATAAAAAAGAACAGTTTGATCCTAAATATCACTTAATCAATTGTGTCGAGAATAAACCCACCGACCGATCGGACTAACCTTTAGTTGGAGTAAATGATTTTATGTTACCTCCAATACATTCCCTCTCACTTACTATTTCCTTTGCGCACGCTCTCTCTTTGCGTCACCCTCACTCACAATCTATATATAAGGACTGCAAGTATAATACAAAGTTGCACGCAATGGTATCACCATCATACTCTTCTTCCTCCACCACCACCAACCCTTTTTCATGCCCACGTGAACACAACAATAATTTCAAACCACCAGCACCGCATTTTCAATCCTCTCTCCATTCTGTTCGCAAGCTTTCCACAAAGATAATGAAGATGCCCATCGCACCGATGCCACAGACTCGACCTAGAGTCTACAAGGTGGATGCCTCAAACTTCAAGCAACTAGTTCAGAAACTAACTGCCGCACCCGAGTTGCAACCACGACGCCTCGAGACCGTCGCTCCTCCCCCGCTTAGTCTCCCAACCACAAAAATGGTTGATACGGGTAAAGAATCAACAACAACTCTGGAGCTCCTTCCGTCGCCGGCCCTTGTCACGACAGTACCGGTGTCCAGTACCACTCACCGAGAGTTGATGAGCGACGAAGTTGAGATGATACAGCCATGGAAGCAATCAGCAGACGGTTTCGCATTGACAGCGAGTCTGATGGGATTCGGTGTGTCGCCACCGTCGACCTCCCATCTGTGGTGGTCCTTCCCTCTGCTGAGTCCTGGAACTATATCTTCTTTGGAGCAGGGCATGGTCCTGTAAATCCTCTACTACTAGAAGGCCATTTGTGTCCCTTGTGTGTGTGTTTTTTTATTTTTTTGGCCTCGTTGTATAAGTGCTATGAATTTATTTATTTATCTATAGCTGCAACTTTTTTTTTATACATATGGAGGGAGAACTAGATGGTGGCAGTGTAAAATAAATAATTAATAAACAGATATTTATGCATATATATTTATTTGTATAAAGAAGACAATATGATCGATGCAGATAATTTGAGCTACAAGTCAAAACAATACTCCTTCCGCCCCAAATTGTACTCATTTGTATAAAATGTATGGGAATTGTATCATTTGTTTCTTTTTTTTGCCAAAATTTGGTACTCCATTACTGCCTTGATTCTGGTTCTTCACCTTTTGAGATCTACTGCTCACATCTTCACTACTGCTCTGCGCTCTGTATTTATTGGTCGATCTGTCCGCGTGTTTTGGCTGCTTGCCTTTTTGTGGATTGTAATGATGTATTGTTTAGCCTTATTTTACTCTTGGTTGATGTCTTATAAACAATTTGTATTGTCTTGTGATTATCGCGTGTTCTGATGCCAACATATATAGTTTGAATGTTCTCACGCATTGTGATGCCTTCATCTTAATTGGTTCTTTTTAATTATCGTATCATCTTACTTTGATTAATAAAATTTCTTTGCCGTTGGGATGAGGAAACCCCCTTGTAGGGCAACCCTGCAGGACGGCTACGAGCCATTGATTTCAACAATCAATGGTTCGGTTGAATCCGAGTCCTTGTAAATCCGAGCCGTCCATTATTGAGATGAAATCCGAACTGTTGATTGTCGAAATCAACGGCCCAGTGACCGGCCTCTAACGGCGCCCAATTTTGAAGTTGAGACGTTGAAGTTGAGACCAAGAACAATGATGAAATCCCCTATGATGAAGTTGGGAATTGTATCATTTGTACTTGGGGGTTTGTGTAATATATGTAGTTTCTTTAACCTTTATGGTAATAAAAGTATTGAAAAGAATAGAAGTGGATCTTATAAAACAAATTGTTCTAGCTAGAGATATACCCAAGAAAAAACATATAAAAAAAAAGATTACACAAACCTAATATCTTGCTTAGTTAAGTGCCTCATATATTATATGCAACTGGTGGTTAGCTTATGAGGTATCTTGTGTGGTGGGAAGATTCAGCAAGGAATGCCTACTTCCTGATGATGCACTCTTCCCTTCTACCAATTGATCATGCACCAAAGAGCACAGATTAGTGTCACTTGGGCCTCTTGCAAAGGACACTCTGACGATCAAGTTAGTATATAGAGGGAGAGAGAGTACAAAAGAGTAGTAGATCTCAGATTGTGTGTGTGTGTACCTCTAGGGTTTGTCCATTGGTATTTATAAGTTTATGTACTTGCTCTGCAAGTCTTGTGACGTCACTTGAGACGTTCCTGGTCATGTGACACGGCCTATAACGGGGCGCCACGTGGTCATCTAGAGGCTTTTAGAAGCTCCTTTCCCAATGCCAGGTGGCCCACGACACGTGCTCCTTGTAACCGCCTCTTGACCCGTTTGGGCCAGCTCATGGGTCGGGGTGCACCACCCGCCCGGATACTCCCTGGCCCGAGTTGCTTATTCCTTGATCCGGAGATACCCCGTTGCGTCCTTCGGCCATAACGGAGCCCGTGACGTAGTGTCAGTATTTTAAACATACAACCTCATATAGTCCATGGACTTCATCCTTCGGCCTATACGGGACTGATGGCCCATGGACTTATAAACATACGGCCTCCCGCCCATAAGTGCCAACGACTATTTCGGCCCCCACAATAGCCCCTCAACTCTCCGTCTGCCAAGTCGGGGAGTTGAACCATGATTTGGCCGAATACACCTAAACCGTAGCTGTCGCTATCGATGTAATCGTGTTTATCTCTTTCCATGTGTCACGTTCTTAATTGATCGAGGAGACACGATGTGACGCTTCGCTGACAGACCCACGCAGGCCCTTCCACTTTTACACCACGTGTCGCAACCCGATCAGTCCGTACCCTTGCCGTTTTAAATTCAAGCTGCGTCGCTTCGTTTCCCGCACGCCTTTTGATATCCCTTAGCCCCCTATATATAGGGTTGAAAGGGGGGAGAAAACACTTTTGCTTCGTCTGAGTTTTTGATGCAGTAGCCATGGAGGAAGAGTATTTTTGGCAATTTAAACCTAGGGTGGCAAAATCGTAATTATGCTGCTGTGGCATTTTGCGTTGGACCCACTTGGGTCGGACTCGAAACGGCCCAACGATCAAGACTCATAGCCTACGACTATGGCGTACGTCGTTTTTCGAGCTTTCGTCATTGTTTAGGGCTCCAAATGGCCAAATTTGCCGTTTAAGGAAAGATTTGACTTGCTAATTACTTGGGCAAGGAAAATCCGAATTAAGCTGCGCTTTTGGGAAACATTCTAGAATTTTCTCTAGCTTTTATTTTGCTATTATTTTCGAAATTTCCATTTTTGGTAATTTTGCGTTTTTTTATTGATTTAGCTTCCTTTTCGGAGCAAATCAATTAGGGTTTCTGGTTTCCTATATAATAAGTTGTAAGCCTTAAGGGCAAGACAATTTTTGAGTATTATTGAATGATAAAAGAGTCTAGAGAGCGTTTTTCTCTAAACTTTTTTGTTTGTGTTCGATTGTTGCACGTCTTTTCTGTAGTTCATAAGACACCCTGCATAAGTTTTTCTCGAGATCATCTCACCGCTCCACCTTGCTGCTCAGATCGTCGATCTCACTCAGAAAGCTCGAAAGCTCCCTTCAATCCACACAGGTAAATCGCTTTTCACTTTTGTTCTTGTTCTATTTGCTTTTTGTTTGTTTTTAGTACCCGCAAAAGGGTTCTGGGTGAGTTTTCTGGGTTTTTAAGAAAAAACCCTCAAAACGCTGTCACATCGTCATGTGTTCTTCGTGATCTTCAACCTTTCGCGAACCAACATACAAATGTTAGATATTTATTGATATTTTGAATTTGATAGTTGACTTACCGCAACACCAGCACTTTGTACCGTGCCGGTTTACCTTTATCGAAAATCGCATGTTTTACACGGTAAGACTTTTTCTGATTTTTGATGATTCGACGTCTCCTTCCTTTGAGTGTCGACGTCATTAGTTTGTTTTGATAAATAGGGGTGGGGAAAAATCCGGTGTCAACACTTGGGAAAGTGGCAGAAAACTTGGTTTTGATCAGCGTACCAGAGAGAGATCAAAGGGAAAAGTGACAAAAAGTAACACATGAGTATTTTAGGACTATTTTGTTTTAGGGAAAAATAAGAATTTCATGGCCCTGTTCGGTTTAGAGTTTTAGTTTAGTTTTGGTTTTGATGACATCATCATTACCCTTATTTCTCTCTTTATCTCTCTCCACTCATTACACATTTTGACATCATCAAAACTAAACTAAACTACCAAATGAACACAACCTATGTAATTGTTTATTATACGCTTCCTCGTATCCCATTTTAAAAAAACAAAGCAAACCAAGTAGGAGTAACTCCAAAAATATATCCCGCTTGACTAAAAAACATATCCCACTAACAAACGATCTGTAAAAGTTAAAGGTACGTGACATCACCGATGAATTTTTTGATTCCGTGAAAAACCTGATGTGGATTGTAATTTAACCAGAAGATGCTAACAAACGAGCCGAAAAAGTTGAAGTGGTGTGACATCACAATCCCACTAACAAACAAGACATAAAAGCGTATTTTCAAAACTTTCAGAAGATGTTAGTGTAATTTACTCAACTAAATACTGTTGAACTCACACATCACCCAAACCATTATGTGGGAGCCAGCTCGACTGACATAAGTCCAAGAGCCACACTGATGCTTCGGAATGGTACCATGTTGGGTCCAATGGGCCTATACCAGAGGTCCGACCCTCCTTAGTCAGCAATTGCCTAGGTGAGTGCCTGAGTGAAATTACCCTCTTGCCTTCATTCCACAAAAAAAAAAAAAAAAAGCTCTTGAACTCAAAGGTGCAGTTAAAAAAAAACTCAAAGGTGGACTAGACCCGACCCGGCTATCTTTAGCGTGTGCACGCCCGGTTAAGACATTTCTCTCTCTCTCTCTCTCTCTCTCATTTGCAATCGACTGGGCGTTTGAATCCACTCCAACTCTTGCCAAGCTAAGGTGCACATCTTGATTTCTAATCTGGTTAGTTTGAAACTTTTCGGTGCACAAGTATTAGGGTTTTTCAATTCAGTTCCTTCATAATTTGAGCTACATTTTCGTGTACAGTAACCTCTCTCACTGTCTGTATCAATTCTCAAACTCAATGTCTCCCCTGTCAACGATCGGTCTGTGGGTTTAATCTGTGCTTAGACTGTTTCGTTTGATTGGTGTTATTCCTTTCTAGTGAATAGTAGGAGGAGTCGTCACTTAGTTATAAAGTGAGAGGAGAGAAGAGGGAGAGAGGCTAAGGCATCTGATCATATCTCTACATGAAAGGGTGTGGAGAATTGTAGTCATTTTCTTTACTTTTGTTCCATTCCCTTACTTGAATGGAATTCTATACTCATTTGCAGCAATTTCCATTGAATCAATAAGAACATTAGAACTGCATCAGAAATGCCATAATATTTAAAGGTTAAGCAAGGGGTTAAGGAGGTAGTTTTGAGAAATTGTAGATTTTAGAGCATGTTTGAGTTCTTGGAAGAATGTTAAGAATATTCCTAAAAGGCTGAGGATAGTGGAGCTTTGGAATGTCCAATTATGTACTCCCTCCGTCCGAATTTAAATGTCTCTCTTTCTATTTTGGAATGTCCCAAAACAAATGTCCCCTTTCTAAAAACATGCCAAAACTTCCAGTTTTACCCTTAAAAGGTACCCTTTCCATCCCAATTAGTTTGTCCATTATCTATTTATTTATAACGTTTTTCATGATTTTAAAAATTTGATATAATAAAACTAATTGATATCTATCAAACGAGATCCATATTACATATGTTTTAAGCTTCATATTGAAAGTAACGAACAATTTAAATACATTAAGCTAACTTCACAATTTTGAAGGTTAATTTTAGAAATCTAAAGCAATAATTTTAACTTCTTAAAAAGCTCGATTCCCCGTAGAGGACTCTTAAAATGGGACGGAGGGAGTACATAGTTTTCAGTTTTATGTTAGGTCTGCTTTATTTGTGTTGGTAGGAGTTTGGGTCTTTGTTGCTTCTGGTTTGTGTGTTAGTGTTGTTTGGGGTTTAAGGCAATCCCTTGCCTTCTTTTTGGTTGATGTTTTCTAACAAGAAAATTACTTACCAAAACATAAAAGCATTGGAACTGCAATTGGCTTGTTTCCATTTCTCTTTCCATTTCCTTGTTCAAGAATTTATCATTGGGCTTGACCATATGTTTGGTGGTTCTCCCCAGTCTGCCATATGTTTTAGCTCAGAGGGAGTTCTCTGTTTCTCTCCTTCTAGCTTGAACGAAGGATTTATTTATTTATTTTCTTTTTTTGAACAGCAAAAAGGTGGGAGGGGGCAACCAGCGTAGCAACCCCTCTTGGGCTTGACCATATGGCTCCCGACCCGCTGTGGAATGTCCGGTTCGAGCCATAGCTACTGTTCGGAAGGACAAGCCAACACCACAGCACCACCTAGGTACTACTTGAATGTGTCAACCATTTTCTGCCCTATGTATCCTCTCTTTCTCTCACTCACAGTGAAAATCGCAACGAAAAACCCATGTGAATGTTAAGTATATATTGAGCGGAATGTGGATATCTGTATGTGGGTGCATATTTTTTCTGCTTATTTGTATAGGAGGATGCGATAGAGGTCCAGATCATTGAGTTGTAGTTACCTCTTGAAAGAACAAGTAGAGCTATATGACATGAAATCCCATAAACTCTCATTTAGGAAGGAAGGAGAGAATGTGTATGTGTCTTGTTACTTGACAATGTAGTCGATTGGGAACATCGGTAGTCTGCATACTGTGTAATAATTTGTGAAGGTTGGAGAGTGTTTCGCTAGTGTTGGTAGCCCAAAGCTTGGCCGTCCCCATGATTGGGTTTGCAGCCCTTGCAATGTGTTTGGATTCAGCATATGAATAAGATACTCGTTCACATCCGGACGTGCTTAGGAGAAATGTCCTTGGGTTGGGGGGGTAGACCGCATCCATTTCAATGATTTCTACACGGTTTTTCAACCAGGCCAGATGGGTCTGACAAACTTTTATAAGTATTTCGTCCAACTTTGTGGAATCGATCTTTTTCTTTTTTCCCCGGTAACTTTGTGGAATTGATATCGGCACTGTTATTGGGAGATTTGTATATGCAAAAATCGGATCATCTATCTTAAGAAAAGAAATGATATCTGTATCCTTGGTTTTGATACTTTGCTTCCGTTTTGATCCTATATTCCCATTCCTGTTATGTCTACTTGGCTGTATCTGGTGTTGATCTGTTTTGCTAATGACATTTACTGTTGTGAGGAAAGTTTAACATGTAGCTTTGTATTAGCTTCAATGATCCTGTGCAAGTAGTGGGATTATCAGGCTGTGTTAAATTTGTTTGCTGAATGGTTTGAATTGCCCTATCATGTTGGTTCCTGCGCATTTATGGGATTGTTCTTTGTACACAGTGTTCTTATTACATCTTTTGGGGATTTATGTAGGCTGTGAAGGGTGTATGGGTTGCCAAGGTCCAGTTTGCTAAACAGCTGTTGGTTATGAGGGATTGAATTTCAGCTCTTTGTTGACACATTTCAACATGGGGCGTCTAAAGCTACACCCTGGAATAAAGTCAATTGAAGAAGAACCAGAAGATGCTGAGTGTACCTCTTCAAACAAAGCTGCTTTAGCATGTATGATCAACTCCGAAATAGGTTCTGTATTGGCTGTCATGAGGAGGAATGTGAGATGGGGAGGTCGTTATGTGTCTGGTGATGACCAACTAGAGCACTCTCTCATCCAGTCTTTGAAGGCATTACGGAAGCAAGTTTTTTCATGGCAGCATCCGTGGCATACCATCAATCCTGCTGTTTATCTCCAGCCCTTTTTGGATGTAGTTCGATCTGATGAAACTGGTGCACCAATCACCAGTGTTGCTTTGTCTTCTGTTCACAAGATTTTAACTCTTGATGTTCTTGATCTAAATACTGCTAATGTCGAAGATGCTATGCATTTGGTAGTCGATGCTGTGACCAGCTGTAGGTTTGAGGTGACTGACCCTGCATCAGAAGAAGTAGTCCTTATGAAGATACTTCAGGTTCTTCTGGCTTGCATGAAAAGTAAAGCATCAGTTATGCTGAGTAATCAGCATGTTTGCACCATTGTGAACACTTGTTTCCGTGTTGTCCATCAAGCAGGAACAAAAGGCGAGTTATTACAGCGGATAGCTCGGCACACTATGCATGAACTTGTTAGGTGTATTTTTGCACATTTACAAGATGTTGATGACACAGAAGGCTCGTTGGTCAAAGGAACCATTTCTATGAAACAAGAGGTATGAGGCATCTTCTTTTGCACCTTTTTTTTCCCTTGCACATAATTACATTTTTGTTATTAACATAGAGTAAATCCATGGTAAACACAAACAAAAAGCGACCTGATAAATACTTTTATCGTTATCATTTTCTTTCTTTTTTCTCGGCTTCTTCATTTCACTAGCGATGATTTAACAATCTTTTGAGTCTCAGATTGGAAGCTCACTAAGATTATGGCTTGTATGTAGCATGTAACCAGTGTCTTGATCCTGATCGTCTATTGGTCTCTAAATATAAGATATTCCCACTTAGAAGGAAACCGGAAGATATTGCTACTTACAACTATTGCCATCAACTGTTTTTTTGTATTATGAAAGAATGGTTTCAAACTGGTCATACAAATTAGGAAAAGACCTCTAAATTGTTGATGGTTAAACCCATCTTTCACCCAAAAAGGGAAAAAAGGAAATGAACGGAAGATAAAAACAAACACATAAGTATTGTATGTCGGGAAGCTATCAAATCCTTTGACTTCAATTTGTGAGCAAGGTTCATGGTAGTTTGGAAGGTATTCTCTTTTATAGTGACTAGCATTATCTACATGATAAAACAGGACAAGTTTTGTAGAATTTGTAGGTGTCATTCTGTGAAAGGGTGGGATTGGATCCTATTGTTAACGAAAATGAGAAAAGTGCAAAAATGAGAATTCAAAAAGCTCATCTCCCCCTACTTCTCACTTCTCTTCTCTAACAACCAAAAATCAAAACTCATTTTGGTGGAATGCATTCCACAAGTGGTGAGCAAAACAACTTCAAGGTAAAAAGCCAAAAGTGAATATGTGAAAAAGAACAATCCAAACACCCTCTTAGCAAAATGAAATCCAAAGTTGGATTTATATTAGAGGTTTGACATATATTTAGGATTTCTAATGGCAATTGATTGATGTCATGATTTAGTTCCTTTGAGAGATTGTATCTATGTAGTTTTCAACTTTTAGTTTGGGTCGTTTTGCCAACAATGCTGACCACCCATTGTTGTTGAAATCCTACGATACAGGATACGTATCCTACGATTCATATCGTCTCCTTAGTAAAACAATACGTATCCAATCCCGTATCCTTTTTGTATAAAAATCCTACGATATGACGGCGTATCCTACAATATTTATGCGTATCCCGATTCAGTACGTATCCTACGATTACTTAATGGAAGAAATTTAAACATTATTGTAAGAAGTGGAACCTCAAACGCATTAAACTAAGTCGTTTGAGCGACATTCAAATCATTTGAAAGATATCCAACCTCAATGTATGGCTTGAATAGAAGAAAAACCATACTTCGATCGTGTTTTGGGAGAATATTAGGAGGTATTTTCTTTTTGTCATTTACTAAGGTAACAGAAAACCTCAATCTGATTCCCAGTTGTGAGAATTGAAATTTTGTAACATAAAAACTTAGTTTGGTTGTATTATTAAGTATAAATACTTGTTAATTATGTATTAATTATGGTTAACGTATCTTACAATACGCGGTATGTATCCCGATACGATTTATAAAACAAGAAAAACGATACACGATATGTATCCCGATTTGAAAACCTCAGACCACCATATAAGGTCATTGAGGACATTATCTACAGTCATTGGAATGCTAATGACATTGTGATTCATCTAACTGGGCATTGAGTCATGGTTACAAGAAAATGGACCGTAACGAGGTTTAGGGAAAAAATAATGCACTTTAGAACCTCCTATATTAGAGTGCACAAATATTTGGAATGGATAGCTTATGCCGTTATCTTGTTATTTGTACAAAAGTTGAGCCATACAATCCACCTGATTAGTTTGTTGCATCATTAGATTGGACTCTTGATGCCTATTCAAAATTTTGGTCACTTTTTGGCTATTTCTTAAATTAATTTTTTTGATATTTTCGTATTGGTATTTCCTTTGATTTTTTCCCCCCGCTAGAAGTGTCTTTTGTTAGCACTTGGAGATGGTACTGGCGGTTGAAAATGGATATTTATAGGAAACTTGAAGTTCCCTTCGAATTTCTAATGTAACGCTCAATGCAGATCACTAACAAGGTAAGTTGTTGGAGCCTAACAACATGGCCCAAAATACTGAAGCTCAAGTTACTAGTAGTTGCTTACATGGTTTGGTTCCTATATGGGATGAGGTGTCCCACTTTAAAATGTGGCTTGTTCCCCAAGCATGAAATCATCGTTTGTTCAAAAGAAACAAATCATTATCTGTTCAAGAAATTTTGATTTCTTCCTCTATCAGGATGTGTTTGGTTGGATGGAATGGAATATACATTGGACTGGAATTAAGAATGGAATAGAATTGGAGGAATTGAGATTGGAATCCTCATTCTCATTCCCATGTTTGGTTGTGGCTGAGAATCCATAGCAAGAATGGAATTCTCATTCCAATTCTCTTTCCAATTCATGCGTTTGGTATGCTAGAATCACATTTGAATTGACAAAAAAAAGAAAAGAAAAGATAAGCATGGATACAACTACTACCAAAATGCACTTCCCAATAGCAAAAGTCATAATATCATACTAAGTTTGAAGCAAATTAAAATAAATACACCAAGTAGTAAATTAAACTCTCCCTTAAGCAAAGACTTCACAAATTAAACTCTCCCTTAAGCAAAGACTTCACAAAAGGTTCTTTCTCCTCATCTTTCAAGGTGAAAAAACACCCAGTCATCTCATGATCACGAGCTATAGCAAGCAAGGCTTTATGGCGTTGAATCATAGATAGATTTGAAAGCTTCAAAAGCTCTTCATTTATCATGTCCCTCTTCTTAGCTATAGCAAGATCCACGCCAAGAGCTTCACTAAACTTCTCAGTCGCTTCTTCAATCTTTGAACCGATGATCATTGCTGCTTCACGGAATGCATCCAAACTATCATCAACTCTCTTTCTCTTTTTCCCTTGAGAAGTACTCTCTTCTTTGTTTAACAAGAAGTGTTCCATTTCTTCAATACCAATGCCTAAATTTTCTGTATCACAACTGCCTTCATTTTTACTCTCCTCCTCTAATACATCTTCAGCGGTAACAGCATTCTTTCCTGTGGCACGATCTTTCCCAAAGACAGTTAAAAGCATCTCAAAGTGTGGGAAACTCCTATTTCTCCAAGTAGTTGCATCCTTATGGCTCTGAATCACCATGAGAATAGAAATTCAATACCACAATTGATATGTTATTACTTATAAATATGCAAAAGCTAGCCCATCTCAGGTTAACAGCCATAGGAAAAACAAAACAAAACAAAAAAAGTAACAAGCTATAACCTTGCATCTACAAAGTATGACAAAGTAAGGCCCAAAGACAAAGTATATGACAAAGTATGCAAGTAGCTAGATTAATTTTGAGAACAAAACAATACCCAGAAAAGAATAAAGACACACTAGACAAAAAAAAAAGAAAAAAAAGAAAAGGCACAATACCTTAACATAACCATCCCAAATATCGTTTTCAGCGACCACCATATTTGTGTTTGGATCCCATCCGAAGCCGCTAGTGCTCCCTCCAAAGATCATATCATACACAGTGCTAACATCTTTCTTTAACGTCTTGATCCTAGATTCGATGTGAGGTTTAGCCCTTATCCCATGTCCAGGTAACTTCTCACGTAATACTCCTTCAATCACTGTGAGGGATCCTGCTTTGAACCCATTATCTCTTTTGTCCCCTTTACTCACCAAGTCGTGTAGAGCATAAATCAACTCTCTGTCCTCCTCATCATTCCATTTTCTGTGTACCTTTTTTTCCATATTCATGCCTAAAAAAATACAAAGTGATAACACCACAAACAAGATAACAGAATGGGATTCTCCATAAGAAGCAAATCTGATTGAAATGCACAATTCTCATAGTTTCAAATTTAAAAGGAAGCAAAAATATCAAGAATATTCATCTATTACATAACATTAATAAATTAAACTATCAATGAATCCTGCATTGCTCTTTTCAAATTCTTCTTGTCATTGCATATCATCTTATTGCTCTTCTACTTGCTCTCCATGCGATAAACATAGAATTGGCCTTGTTGTCTCTAAATGAGGTCCATTGTGGTGATGTCTCAACACTAGAAACTATATCTGTGTCCTCTCCATCCCTATTCTCAACGAATGCTATATTTTCATAAGGGTCTTTTTTTAACTCATTCCTTATGTAATTATTTAGCAAACAACAAGCCAAGATAATTTGATTCTCAATTCTAATGGGATAAAAAGAAGGACTCCTAAGAATAGCAAATCGCTTTTTCAATATCGCAAAGACCCTTTCTATCGCATTTCGAGCACTTGAATGCTTCATATTGAAAAATTCCTCCTTAGTTGTAGGTTGATGTCCATTCTTCCAATCATTCAAATGGTACCGTTGTCCTCTATAGGGTGCAAGAAATCCTTCACCATTGGTATACCCCGCATCAACCAAATAGTAGGTACCTTGACAAATGAAAAGTTTAAAATTATGTTAGTGTATGTGACCTCAAAACCAAAAGTCGTTATACTTTTTTGGGTGTCATGGTGTCTTACCACGTGGAACAACTAGACCATGGGCTCTATTAACTGCATCTCGTAACACCCTTTCAGCTTCGATCCCTCCCAACCGGGTAACACATAAGTGAATTGAAGGTTTGGGGTACATGCTGCTAAGACATTTGTAGCAATTTGACCTTTTCTGTTTCGATACCTAGGCCTATCAACTGCTGGCACTTGGACGGGTATGTGTGTTCCATCTAATGCTCCTAGACATCCCTACAAAACATCATAAAAATAGGAATAACGTGTTGGGAGGTCAGATTGGGTTATAAAATAGTTACTTGTAAAGAGCAAAAAATTAAAATCATTTACCTTAAACCACTTCCATCTCTCATCAGTGGAGTTCTCTGGTATTGGTTCAGGTTTCTTATACAAATGCCCTTGTAGCCTAATAACCGCAATCAAAACCTTTCTGAAAGACCTACTAATTGCCTCTGCCGAGCGATGAAAATCATTCTGAAGTGTCCTGTTTTTTATATGATGAGCAAGGGTATGCAAAAAAATTGCAACTTGCTCATCAACTAACATGTGTCTAGTTGGCTCTAGCTTCCCAATTGTGCTAAGCAAGTGGCACAACTTCACAAATGGCCGCCTAGGCATTCTAAAATCGTTCATACATTTTCTATCACTTTCGTACACCCATTTTTCAATTACATCTCTATTATCGTAGAAATCTAACCGATACCTAGACCTAACCCGCTGCATGCATTGTCTTTCAAACGTTCTATACGCTAATTCCATGAATAGTCCAAGTAAATGGAGAATGTACAACCACCACTGCATAGCCATTGCAAATTTTACCCGTTTCACTTTCTTTTTTGATAAACTAAGCCTTGCCATAGCTGAAAAAAGAAAAAGAATAACAAAAACATAAGCCAGAATAAGTAGGCACCAAAGAGAGGCAAATCAGCATGAGAAAAACAGCCACGAAGGTTTAACAACACGTATATATTAGTTCAAGAAACTTGGAATGTCTTGTAATATTGAGGAAAGGGGAAGAAGAATGACTTCTTGACAGTAGTGGTGCTTTGCTTGGAACTCATATCAGATTCTTTGATTGTTCTTTTTTCCTTCCAAAACTTTGCGTTTAGTTAAGGAATTACTACTAACACTTTTCATGACCCAAAAGCCAGGGGATCATTCATGTAAAAGAAGAGCCTAAGCCAGCTACAACTTCATTAAAGATGAAAAATAACGAATCAACATTATTAGGGGCCCTTGGTCAACATATCATCCATGATGGAAACCGCACCACAAAGTAGAAAAGAAAAACATCATTATTACCAATTACCGTAATGATCAATCAACCAAGTAATACAGTTGGATTTCTTATATTTGTTGCTAAACTATCACTATTAAACCCGAAACTCCCGGCAGATGGCTAAAAGCCCAAACAAATGAAATTATCACCAAACACTCACAGTCATCTATGCTATCAATCAATAGAAACCGTGTTCCAATACAAAGTTTCCCCTTATATTCGAATTTCTAACAGAGACCAAACAGATCCCGGAAAGCGTTCAAATTACTGAAACCTAAACATCGAAATAGGATTCCACCAAATTCAACTAACACAAATCTCCATGGCAACAAACGTAGTCAGAAAAACTCGATCAAAACATTGACGGGTTCAAAAACTCGATCAAAACTCGATCAAAACATTGACGGGATCAAAACATTGACGGAATCAGATCTCGGAGAGAGAGCGAGAGCGAGAGAGAGAGAGGAGAGGAGAATACATACCAGAAGGAGAGCAGAGCCGATCGTCGATTTGTGAGTCCAAGAGAGAGAGCCAATCGTCGATTTGATTCAGAGAGAGAGAGATAGCTGTCGACGGGTTCAAAAAGCATCTTTGGATGAGCGAGGTATAGAATGGGGCAGGAATAGAATTAGAATTCCTGACTTTTTAAATGGAATATGTATTCCCTTATTTGGGTGAATAGTTATTCCTTTTGGAATACACATTCCTTTATTTATTTACGAACCAAACACCGGAATGGATATTCCATTGGAATAGTATTTCCATTCCGAAGTTTATTCCATCGAACCAAACACACCCTCAGTAGTGTCAGGTGTACATTTTGATGGGCTTGGGGGCAGGTGTCTTCTTAAATTATGTACACATCTCCCTATGAGTAGATTTGTGCGGGTAAACTGCAGAATACATAGATATAGTTGTTTGTTAGGATGGACACTATGAATTGGTTGTCATAAATTCTACTATTTCATTTCAAATTGATTTTGAAAATGTCAGAACTGCAGATTCTGCAGGTAATGTGATTTTTATTCTTTGAATTTATGGAAGCCATTTTTTTCTTGTGCAGTTTGGTGCTATTGATGCCGATTACAATTTTGGGGGTAAGCAATTGGAGAATGGAAATTGTAATTCTGAATATGACAAGGAACAATCCTCAGCAAGTTTGGCTTCTGGTGCTCAGAGTGGTTTCGTTTATGGTGGGATTGATGGAAGTACGGTACGATCTGGTAATGGAAAGGATGCTGTTCCATTTGATGTACATTTAATGACCGAGCCATATGGGGTCCCCTGCATGGTTGAGATATTTCATTTCTTGTGCTCATTGTTGAATGTTATTGAGCATATGGGAACGGGTCCCAGATCAAACACTTTAGCTTTTGACGAGGATGTGCCACTTTTTGCGTTGGGTTTAATTAATTCAGCTATTGAAATAGGTGGCCAATCTTTTCGCCAACACCCCAGATTATTAACTTTGGTACAGGATGAACTATTTCGTAACCTGATGCAATTTGGCTTGTCAATGAGTCCACTAATACTTTCAATGGTATGTAGCATTGTTCTCAATCTTTATCATAATTTGCGCACGGAACTCAAATTACAGCTGGAGGCTTTCTTTTCTTGTGTGGTTTTGAGGCTTGCTCAAAGCCGATATGGGGCTTCTTACCAGCAGCAGGAGGTTGCAATGGAGGCTCTTGTTGATTTCTGCAGGCAGAAAACGTTTATGGTTGAGATGTATGCTAACTTGGATTGCGACATAACTTGCAGTAACATTTTCGAAGAGCTATCTAATTTGTTGTCAAAGAGTGCATTTCCGGTGAACTGCCCTTTATCTTCAATGCATATTCTGGCTTTAGATGGCCTTAATGCTGTAATTCAGGGAATGGCTGAAAGGATAAGCAATGGATTGGTCACTACGGAACGGGCCTCTGTGAATCTTGAAGAGTATACACCCTTTTGGATGGTGAAGTGTGATAATTATGGTGATCATGACCAGTGGGTTCCTTTTGTGCGAAGGAGAAAATACATCAAAAGAAGGTTAATGATCGGAGCAGATCACTTCAATAGGGACCCTAAAAAGGGACTAGAGTTTCTTCAGGGGACACATCTCTTGCCTGAAAAACTCGATCCCCAGAGTGTCGCGTGCTTTTTCAGGTATACTGCTGGGTTGGACAAGAATCTTGTTGGTGATTTTCTAGGAAATCATGACGAATTTTGTGTTCAGGTTCTTCACGAATTTGCGGGGACTTTTGATTTCCAAGACATGAATCTGGATACCGCCTTGCGGCTGTTTTTGGAAACTTTCCGACTTCCAGGAGAGTCGCAAAAGATACAAAGGGTACTTGAGGCATTCTCAGAGAGATACTATGAGCAATCACCACAAATTCTTGCTAACAAAGATGCTGCTCTTCTTTTGTCCTATTCATTAATAATGCTCAACACAGATCAGCACAACGTACAAGTGAAGAAGAAGATGACTGAGGAAGATTTCATCCGGAACAACCGCCACATCAATGGTGGAAATGACCTACCTAGAGATTTTCTGACGGAGTTGTACCACTCAATCTGCAAAAACGAGATTCGGACAACCCCAGAACAAGGTCCTGGATTTCTCGAAATGACCCCAAGTCGTTGGATCGACTTAATGCACAAATCCAAGAAAACAGCTCCATTCATCGTGTCCGATTCAAAATCGCACCTCGACCATGACATGTTCGCCATTATGTCAGGTCCAACAATTGCAGCTATCTCTGTGGTATTTGATCACGCGGAGAATGAAGATGTATACCAAACCTGCATAGACGGATTCCAGGCTGTTGCAAAAATTTCAGCGTGCCACCATTTGGAAGATATTTTGGATGATCTAGTTGTGTCCCTCTGCAAGTTCACAACCCTATTAAACACATCATCTGTGGAGGAACCAGTTCTGGCCTTTGGAGATGACACAAAAGCCAGGAAAGCAACTGTAGCTGTCTTTGATATTGCAAATAGGTATGGAGATTTCATCCGCGCGGGATGGAGAAATATCTTGGATTGCATTTTAAAATTGCACAAGCTAGGTCTTCTTCCTGCTCGTGTTGCCAGCGATGCAGCTGATGATTTGGAGATCTCTTCTTCTGAGCCTGGACAAGGGAAGCCTGCTGCAAGTTCTTTAGCTTCAGCTCACATGCCATCCGCAGGTAAGGAAGACAAAATGGTTTCTTTTTAATCAAAATGACTGCAAAGATAGATTCTGTTTCCTAGGAGTGCAAAATTAGACATTAGTTGAAATCTGAAATTCCTATATTTCAACCGACACATGTCAAAATGCTAAGAAACAGATCCAAACATTGAGTTGTTTTGACACCTATTCAAAGTAACCAACCGTCATACTCTGCGTTTTATTTTATTTTTTTAATTGGGTTCTCTTCAGTTTAAAGTTTATGCCCTCAAATTGAGAAAAGGTTTTATGCTTCAGAGTGAGTTTTATGCTATAGTTTCAGTTTTAGGACGATGCCCCATCAATTTAAGTACCCCACAGAAAAACATTTCGCATTAATCTGTGACATGTCAAGAAGAGAAGAATGTTTGAATGGTTGAATTTATGGTGGTTTCATAGACGTGTAAGATGAATTCGTTTGCCTGCTTGAATGATTTGAATATCCAACAAACCTGTATCCTCAAGAATATCCAGCACATACTTTCTCTGTGATAAGCTAATACCTTCTTTCGACCGGGCCACTTCAATTCCTAAAAAGTACCGAAGTTTTCCCAAATCCTTAGTATGAAATTGCTGATGTAAGAAGGTTTTTAACTCATCAATACCTTGCTGGTCATCACCGGTTATAATAATGTCATCCACATATACAATCAACAATACTTTCCCTCGATCAGAAGTGAGAGAAAACACAGAATGGTCAGTCTGACTACGATGCATGCCGAATCTCAAAGCTACATCACTAAACTTGCCAAACCAGGCCCTAGGAGACTGCTTGAGGCCATAAAGAGCTTTACAAAGCCGACATACCTGATTACGCTCCCCCTGAGCAACAAACGAAGGTGGTTGCTCCATGTAAACTTCCTCTTGAAGATCCCCATGGAGAAAGGCATTCTTGACATCCAGCTGAAACAATGGCCAGCTAAGATTTGCAGCTACAGAAATAAAAACTCGAACATAACCAAGTTTAGCCACAGGAGAGAACGTCTCCGAATAATCAACACCATAAGTCTGGGTGTAGCCTTTGGCAACAAGGCGAGCCTTATAGCGCTCAACAGTGCCATCAGAAAGATACTTGACAGTGAATACCCAACGACAGCCAACAGTGGTCTTACCAGCAGGAAGAGGAACCAACTCCCAAGTGCCATTATAATGAAGGGCAGACATCTCATCCTCCATAGCTGTCCGCCACTCAGATACAGATAAGGCCTCCTGAACAGACTTAGGAACAAAGACGGAAGACACCGAAGTAGTAAAAGCTTGAAGTGACGGTGACAAATGATCATAGGAAACAAAATGAGCAATAGGATGGAGAGTGCAGGACCGAATACCTTTACGGTGCGCAATAGGAAGATCAAGGTTGTCTGGATCCTGCAACGGAGAAGAAGATGGCGCGGTGGGTGAAGGCGGTTCTGCTGGCTGAGATGGCTCTGGCTGAGACAGTGCTGGCTGAGATATAACTGGTGGATTTTTAGGTCGACGATGATACACCTGCAAAGGTTTTGGTGGAGGAACGGTACTAGATGGGATGGCTACAGGACGCACAGACTCATATGTAGGCAAATCATTAGTGGCGACAGACTCCGAATAAAAAGGAAGAGACTCATTAAACGTGACATCAGCACACACAAAATGACGACGTAAAGACGGTGAGTAACATTTATACCTTTTCTGAGTTCGAGAGTAACTAAGAAAAATGCACTTGATGGACCGCGGGTCCAATTTACTCCTGTCGGAGTCAAGAGCATGAACATAACATGTACACCCAAAAACCCGAGGGGGTAATGAGTGGAGAGGACGGCCGGGAAACAAGACTGTATGGGGTATCTGACCCCAAGGACAGTAGAGGGCATACAATTGATCAAATAGCATGCAGTAAGAACTGCGTCACTCCAGTACGACTTAGGAACTTTCATTTGAAATAACATGGCACGCATAACTTCTGATAAATGTCGAATCTTGCGTTCGGCAACCTCATTTTGTTGTGGAGTCCGAGCGCAGGATGACTGATGAATAATCCCATGATCATAAAAAAACTGAGATAAAGTACAATGAAAAAATTCGCGTGCATTATCAGAACGAAACATATGAATGCAAGTATTAAACTGAGTCTTTATTTCCATGTAGAATGATTTAAAAATAGTCTTCAACTCAGATCTCTCTTTCTTGGTATGTAATACAAGAGAAGTCATCAACAAAAATAACATAATACTGAAAACCAAAAACATTAGGCACATGAATAGGCCCCCAAATGTCTGAATGAACTAACTGGAAAGGATGTGACACACGATGTTCAACCCTAGGATAAAATGGCACTCTATGATGTTTACTAAACTCATAGACTTCACAAGGTAACTCCTTAAGAAAACTACACGAAGGCACTAGACGCTTCAAATTCTGAAGAGATGGATGACCAAGCTGACAATGTTGTTGATATAAGGACTCTGATGACTGAAGAGCAACTGGTTGAACACTACCACTGGTTAGGTAATACAGACCACCACGCTCAACACCGGCACCAATCTTCCTCCCCGTCTTGAGATCCTGAAACACACAACCATGAGGAAGAAATGTGACCGAACAATTTAAGGTTTTTGTAAGTTGACTAATAGATACAAGATTAAAGGGTAAACGAGGAACATGCAACATAGAGTTTAAAGTAAATGATGGAGAGACAGAAACTGAACGCAAACCAGTAACCTCAGTTGTAGAACCATCCGCTAAGGTAACATGAAAGGTTTTATCCATGGACTGACAAGTAGAAAAGAATTTAGAAGTACCAGTCATATGATTTAGTAGCACCAGAATCGATAACCCAAGGAGAAGAAAAAGATGATGCAACACAAGCAACGGAGGGACCTGTCTGAGAGAACGTAGCTGTGGAAGAAGAAGCTGCAGCAGCAGAAGGCTGAATGGACATAAGACGCTGGTACTCCTCTGCTGAGATGGTCACACTGCTATCGGTAGAATGAGTAAACTGCCCAGTATCCTCAGAATGAGCAACCTGATGAGCCTGGGGAAAACCATGAAGATCATAACAATAGTCCACTGTATGATTTGTACCCTGACAATGAGTGCAAAATCTGGTACCACGGCCATGACCAGAACCACCGCGACTAGAACTGCCTCCCCCTGACGTGCGACCATGACTATTTCTACCACGACCAAAACCACGGCCACTGGACCCAGAATCACCACGACCACCAGAACTATTACCAGAATCATAGCCACCAGAACCCTGATTACCAGAACCACGACCACGACCATGACTGCTAAACCCAGAATCACGGCCGCGACCACGGTCACTACTCGACCCAAAACCACCAGAAACAGCTAAAGCAGAACGATCAGTTTGTGGCTGCAAAACAGAACCCACATCGGAGATAGAAGCCTGGCGAAGACTAATGAACACCTCATCAAGAGAGGGCAACTCCTGCTCTCCCAGTATCTGAGATCAAACTGGATCATAGGATGAAGGCAAACCAAATAGAAACCGAAAGACCTCCAAACGCTGACGCTCCATAACCTGAGGATCACTCGAGATAGGCTCATAAACCCGGAGTTCCTCACAAGTGCCACGAAATTTGGAGTAGTAGTCCTCCAAAGGTCCAGTACCAAAGGACAAAGAAAAGAATTGGTGATGGAGATCATATGTACGCCGAAGATTATTGATACCAGAATACATCCTGGCAACTCGATCCCATACTTGCTTGGCAGTATCAAGGTAAAACAGAGGGCCACTGATATGAGGTTCCACAACATCCATAACTCAACACGAATATGACAATCCTCAGCTTCCCAGTCACTATATATTGTATCCTCTTTCTTGGGAGGATCAACTGCCAAATAACGGAACTTTCTCACCCATATAATAAACTTTGACAGCGCGAGACCAAATAGCATAATTGTTGCCATTCAAAATAATGGAGGTAATGAAATCCTTCTCACAACGTTGAGAAGAGCTAGAAGAACTACCAATAGAACCAGAACTAGCAGATTTTTCTTCAGACATTTTACCAAATCCACCAACAAATCAAATACAACCAATCAGCTGAACAACTGTGGCTACCAACTACCAACCACCTACTAACTCTTAACCATTCAACTAAGCAATAACCAATAAACAACCAAGCAACAATAGAACCCACTGATCATTAACAGAACTACAAACCACAAATTTCGACATTAGTTACCTCATCAAAGCAAAGTGAGGGTTGATTGAAGTCTATGAGAGCATTACTGAAGCATATCCGAACTTCAATCGAGTGATTGCTTGGTTGATTTGGGGTTTTCGAACAAGGTTCAGAGATTTCGAATAGCTATTGAGAGTTTTTTGCATCAGCCAATGGATTTCGAGCAGTGGGTCAGAGTTTCGAACACTGGGTACGTGATTTTGGGTTTTGATTTTGGGTTTTAAGCACTGGGTAACGAGTTTCGAGCTTCGATTTGGGGCTTTTGATTCTGGTGCGTCAAATTCAGAGGGTTTCGGCTAGATGAGAAGGATCGATTGAGGTTGTGGGGTTGATTTAGGGATCAAATCGAGACTGGGTACGGTTTTCTGGCTGCGAAATCTACTGGGTAGAGTTTGGTTTAGGGTTTCAAGGAGTTGTGAGCAATTGATTAGGGTTTCTAAGCATTCGGTTTAGAGTTTTGTGGTTAAGGGGTTGATTTAGGGTTGCTAGTTAAGTGACAATGGTGGCAGTGGTGATGGTAGGTGGATGACGATGGTTGGTGTTGGCGACAGGATTAGGTTAGGTTAGGTTAGGGTTTGGATTAAGGGGGGCTCTGATACCATGTTGAGAGAGAGAGAGAGAGAGAGAGAGAGAGAGAGAGAGAGAGAGAAGAGGGTGTATAGGGTGTTAACGAACCCTAACACATGTCAATGTTATTTATATTATCATGCATCACATTACAAGTCTACGATAGGCGATGTGGGACTAAACTAATATCCACTTATTCTAACAAGCCCGTAGTTTAAGAACTTTGTTACATTTTCGCCTTTTAGAATTAAATTTGGTGTGAATTGAAAGAGGCTCAGCTCCCCAGGCGCACATCTAGCGCGTTTTCCAAAGGCGTGCATGGTCTCCTTGGCCTTGCCTTTGTCAAGTCGTTTCACCTGAACCTCCTCCAACTTCCAAGCGCCAAGAGGGAGCCTTGATGCGCCTTTTGCCTAGGCGCGTCTTTTACCACTATGGTTATACGGAGTACTAATGATGGACAGTCCACTCTACACAGTGGCATTCATATTTTGACTACAAGAAAAGAAAAACCCAGATCAATTACTTTTGTGAATGCTTTTATGAGGTTGGGTCTTCATTTAGATGATAAAGCTTGTGCATAGTCCTATTCTTTGGAAGCATTCTTTTGATCAGTAATGCTTCATTTTTATTGCCTTCTTTTTAATAGCTGAGACTCCCATTTGTTGATAAATTGATGTTGTTGATCCTTTTCAGACAACTTCTTGAGCCCTTTTTGATAAGCATAGTAGGATAATGTACTGCTCCATATACTGGTGAGTGGTGAATAGCTAAGGTCCCCTCAGTAGCTTGCTACCCCAATCCTATTGCACTGACAGAGCTGAAGTGACAACTTAAATGGTAGAGAACTAGTATGCGACGGTTTTTGTGAAAATAAGACCTCACTAATACTTCTATAGAATGGGTTTATTCTTCAAAATGAGGAAATCTCACATCATTTTCACAAAATGATGTTTGTAAAGGTTACGAAATTGAGATGTGATATTTTGATGCCGGTCTTTTTTGTTCTTTTTGTTTTTTGCCCAACATATGAAGTTCATTGATCAAATCAAAGGCAGGGTTTTTGCGAAAATTAATTATGTTGGTAATATGCTACAATTTTGATGTGGTAGGTAATCTTTATCAGCTAAAGAACTGCTAGATGCCAGAGTTCATCCCTACATCACTAAATTTTCCTATTTTAAGAGAAAAGAAGGAAAAATCTTCTTTCGAGGAATAATCCATGGTTGATGAATTCGGTTGTCCTACTCCGCATATGTATTTGTCAAATTTGTCGTGAAGGGTTGAGTGTTACCTTTGACAGTGTGGATAAAGAACTTCTGTGGTTTTGTAATCTGTAAGTTTGGTGTGTGCAAACATTCTTTTGACTAAAGTGAATGAGATGGTAGTACTTTGGTCGATTTTTCTTTATTTCGTCATCCATACTCTTGGTTCAGTGTACATTTGTACAATATATAGTTATTGGGGAAGATTTGTTCTCAGAAACCACTTTGATTATTCTACTCCCATTGCTTTCACTTTCATGCCTAAGTTTGCCAATTTCTTTGGTCATCTTAAAGTACGAAGCTAAGTAAATGTTGAGCTCCAAGAAATTAAGCCAGGGAGTGCAAAACAGTCGGGTGTTAATGCAGTGCTGTTCTGGATCCTCCTAACAAGTGTCGCATCAAAACTATGCAAAGTGCAAATGTAGAATCTCGATTTTTGTTAGCTGAACTGAAGGTATTACATGGTGTTGGATATACAAGTCATGAACTTATAGTCAAAAACCAAAAGTCCAATTATGGTGGTTGGTGTATAGTTAATTGATTAGCCACTTACGTTCTTGATATTGTCTCTTTTACACATGGTGCACCAACAAATTTAAATTGCTTGCTGAATTGGTCGCTAGTATTTTCATTTTGGGAATAACTTTGATTTTGTTGGTGAGATAATAGAGAAATGAATAACAGGGTGTTGTGATGTGTTTGTGGTGGTTCTTAACCATTCTACTAAATATGCTGCTAAAGTGGTTGTTAGAAAATTGTAATGCTTCTTGCCTTGCCATCTTTATTCAAGAATGAAATTTTCAATATTTGGATACACTATATGTATCAAGGCCAAGTGCTAACACACATCGTTCTTATTTGTGCTGCTCCGAAGGTTGTGAAAACTGAAAAGTGTGTCAGTTTTTTCTATTCTTGCATGGAATGGTCGAAATTTCTCTTTGTTGTGCTTGTTTTTCCTGCCTTATATTAGATTGGGGCATTGAGCATTGGAACTTACAAATTGCTATTTTTTGCCCTCAATACTCAAGCAATATGTACTCTATTTGTAGCTTTTTTAAAAGGCGTTTTTTTTGTGGGGAGTCGGTTGGATACTGTTTATAGGGGTCTTTTGTTAGAGTGGTGGTTACTTTAAACAAGGGTTAATATTACATGGAGGTACCTTTAGGCACGACTAATATGCTAGTAAGCATACACTCCAAAACTCTTGACATTTCTGTTATAAACTGGTATGTTTCCGTAATGTTTCCAAAATGTTTCCTTATGCTAGCTAACAGAAATAACACGCCTCCCGAAATTTCGATCCTTGTCCACAGGTACTCCTAAGAGATCTTCCGGACTTATGGGTCGGTTCAGTCAGCTGTTATCTCTAGAAACGGAGGAGCCAAGATCACAACCGACAGAACAACAACTCGCTGCTCATCAACGGACACTTCAGACCATTCAGACATGCCACATCGACAGTATTTTCACGGAAAGTAAGTTTTTGCAAGCAGATTCTTTATTACAGCTTGCAAAGGCCCTTATTTGGGCCGCAGGGCGACCCCAGAAGGGGAATAGTTCTCCCGAGGATGAAGACACTGCAGTTTTCTGCTTGGAATTGTTGATTGCTATTACCCTAAACAACAGGGATAGGATTGTGCTTCTGTGGCAGGGTGTTTATGAGCATATATCTAGCATTGTACACACAGCATTGACGCCTTGTGCCTTAGTTGAGAAAGCTGTTTTTGGTCTCCTCCGGATTTGCCAGCGACTGCTGCCCTATAAGGAGAACCTGGCTGATGAACTATTGCGGTCACTACAACTGGTTCAGAAGTTGGAACCTCGTGTTGCTGATACGTACTGTTTGCAAATCACACAGGAAGTCAGGTTTGATAGTTCGTTAATAATTAGTTTCCTGGGCCTATATTTCACCCTTCCCATGATAAAAATTAACTGTACGTTGCGTCTGCTTTTGCGTTTTTCTTTTCAAGTTTTGGACTATTCACTATTTTTGGGAAGGGTTTGAATCTAGTTTTGTCTCTGGTTAAGAGAGGTTATCATTACATTCTATATGGTGTAGTGTATCCTTTATAGTATATAGAATATTAGAGCATCTCCAGCACTAACAGGCGTTTTGCTTTGTCAAATTACGCAATGATAACAATATTTATTTTGCCTAACCACTTTTTTATTTATGGGTTCATTTTCTTGGATGAAGTACACAAGATACACCAATGCATGATATTGGGGGATGGATAATGATGTGGCACTTTCGGATTGGTTAACCATATTTTCATTGCCTCGAATGGCTGGCCTTATTTAACCAGTCAAAATACAAATAGGTTGAAGCCAATGGTTAGCAACAAAATTTGCTATGCTGGCTAAAATAGCCAACATATCTCATTTGCATAGCATGTCGGAGATATTCTTAGCTTTGTTTGATGATACATAGAACTCTATTGTAACCTTCATGTTTTTGATTGCCAATTTTCTTATTCTTCATGACAGTCGTCTCGTGAAAGCAAACGCTGCTCATATCCGTTCACCTACGGGGTGGCGGACGATAACGTCCTTGCTCTCCATCACGGCGCGTCACCCAGATGCTTCTGATGCTGGATTCGATGCCCTGTCGTTCGTTATGGCTGATGGGGCCCACTTATCGCCGGCCAATTACGTCCTCTGCGTTGACGCAGCAAGGCAGTTTGCTGAGTCCCGCGTTGGACAGGCAGACCAGTCCGTGCGCTCACTTGATCTCATGGCAGGCTCTGTTGCTTGTTTGGCACAGTGGGCCCAAGAAACCAAGGGATCTATGGGAGAAGAAGCAGAGGCTGTGAAAATGTCGCAGGATATAGGAGAGATGTGGCTGAGGCTAGTGCAGGGGTTGAGAAAAGTTTGTTTGGACCAGAGAGAGGAAATACGGAACCATGCGCTCTTGTCGTTGCAAACGTGCTTGACGGTAGTGGACCAAGTGAACGTACCCCAGACTTTGTGGTTTCAGTGTTTTGAACTGGTCATATTCACAATGCTTGATGATTTGCTTGAGATTTCCCAGGGACACTCCCAAAAGGACTACCGGAACATGGAAGGGACCCTAGTCTATGCATTGAAGCTTCTCTCTAAAGTGTTTCTGCAGTATGTCAAAGAGCTATCGCAAATAAACACTTTTTGCAAATTATGGCTGGGGGTGCTCGGTCGCATGGAGAAATACATGAAGGTGAAAGTCAGAGGGAAGAAAAGTGAGAAGCTTCAGGAACTTGTCCCTGAACTTCTCAAAAATACCTTGCTCGTCATGAAGAGTAAGGGAGTTCTTGTGCAGAGGGGCGCCTTAGGCGGAGATAGCCTGTGGGAACTCACGTGGTTACATGTGAATAATATTGCTCCAGATTTGCAATTGGAAGTTTTCCCAGATCAAGATTCAGACCAGTCAAGGCATAGTGAAGGTGGAGCTGTGGGAATCGCTGAAACTGTGTCTGCTCCAAATGAAGCAGTCGCCGCAGCATCTCAACCGCAAACTCCAGATAAATAGTCTATTAACTTTGGTAGGTTTGATGTATGGAACACAATATTCTAACCCACTTGTTTTTCATTGTGTAGTGTTTCTGTTATTCATATATAGTGTAGTCTACTACTAGCTTTGCTAGTTTTGATGTATGGAACTCAATATTCTTACCTCTCATTGTGTAGTTTCTTTTTTCTTTTGGCTATTCATAGAGTGCTGGGCTTGAGTTTATGAACGCATGTCTATGATTTTGGAAATGCAATAGCCATGTCTTTGCTGTTGTACTCAAATGCTTTTTGGTGGTTTGTATGAAATCAAGTGGGAGCCTTCTCCTGTGAGCTCGACTCGTTTTTATACGATACGAGCCACGCGCTTAATGAGCCGCGCCTAATTTTTTTCCTGATCAACGAGCCACGCCCTTAATGAGCCTAGCTTGATTCATTTACTAAACAAGTCTCTATAAACGAGCCGAGCCTTTTCGATCCAAGCCGAGCTTTAAAGTGTTGTGCTCTCTTTTACTAAAGGAGTCTAAAACTCGAGCTCGAGTCAACACTAAACGAGTCTAAAACTCGAGCTTAACTCGTTAACTGAAAGATTCAAGCTGGGCCGAGCCTTAACAAACAGTTTGGGTCGTTTTCAGCCCTACCAGTGAATACCAACCTATATCTGAACAAATAATTTTTAACGTGATTGATGTTTTCGACAAACTCTAAATGTTAGTTCTTTCGAAGTAGATCCGAAAGAACTCACAAACCGCGTAAACTGTCCAATATATTTGTTGAATCAAAGATAATGGACAAGAGAAGATCTATAAACTCCCCAAAAGAAGTAACGAGGAAATGTGATGTCAGTGTTGCGACACGTCTACATAGAGTCACACTTGGACCTTAAGCTAATGTCTTTTTTTATAGAAATTTCCTCTCAAGTGATTTACATAACCATCCGTAATCGGGGGCCTGTAGTGAGGGCACTTACTACAAGGTGTAGTGAGCAACAGTAGTCATTGGGTTCGGCAATTAATGGTCCTGATTTAAAATAAACTCTTAAATTGAAGAGTTTATTTTAAATCTGGACCATTGATTACTTAATCGAATGGTTGTCATTCCTCACTACACCCTGTAATGAGTTTGGTTCACTACAGGGCTTCCGATTCCACTTGTTCCATGGGCGTTTTTAAGGGCCATCGCAACCACAACATCAATGTTCTAAAAATTGCTAGTTGTTAGTCTCGCGGGTGGCCGGGCAAGGCCTAGCACCTAAAGATTAGTCAATTTTTCTCTTTTTTTTAAAAAAAAAAATAGATATTTACTGCAACGAGTAAAACAATACAAGTTCATACCATCCTGCCAGAAGAAATAGAGCCTACATATGCATAAATTTTACTTTATGTTGTATAGTGTAGATGTGTGTGTATATATGTGTTAAAACTACACTAATACCGTTCTTATACAACATTTAATTCCTCAGATTTTCAAAGTTATGTATTTAACCCCCGATTAATCCCGCCACCACCTAATCCACCCAGCCGACTAGTCATCCCGCTGCCTAATTCACCGGCAAGCACCTAGACCGATTTTTAGAACACTGCAAAGCATCACGAATTTAACATGGCTGGAATCAGATTCTATTAATATTCCTATCACTCAACTCTCAACCACATCCATTGAAGACATGGACCTGTGAATCGATATGGGTCTGGTTTTTTCTTTAACTTCCCTCAACTGAAAATCAAACTAGGTGGTTGATCCCATTAAATTACCAAAATTATTAGCAACGAAAAAGATATGGCCTAGCTGCTCCTGCTACTACGCCCGAGTCCCGAGCTAATATTTATAGAAGGAAAAGTATAGGAAACAGGAAAAGAAACCAAGAAAAAAAAAACATGAAAGTACATCGGACGGTTGAGCTCCGGTGCACTTTCATGTTTTTTTTCTTTGTTTCTTTTCATGTATTGTACTATTCCTCTTTATAGAATGAGTTGGTGCTTTATACTTTTCAAATGCATTTTAACCGTGCTGGCGTTCGAATCCAAAAATAGCAAACTCTGACAAATATTTTTTCTATTTTTTTTCATAGTTCGAAGGTTTTAATTGAAATATTTTGAACGGTGTAGAAATTTTGAAAAGGGACGGAGGGAGTAAAAAGGATCGAAAAATATTCGAATCTGTAACTTATTTTTCATTCTTCTGAAACAGGTGTTTGATACTCCCTCCATCGCTTTTAAATTTGTTATTTCGTAAATCCAACTTATTAAAGAAACATCAAAATTACAAGTTTCACATCAACTTTTGCCTCAACTCTACATTTTTCACATCAACTTTTACCTCCACTTTCTAAAATTATTCTACACTTTTACCCATTAATCTTTACCCACTGATTTTTCAAAAAAACAAAATGATAATCATACAAATTTTTACCCATTAACTTTTCGAAATACACACTTATTAAGTGACTGCCCAAAATGAAAATGTCGACACTAAAAAAGGGGACGGAAGGAGTACCATATTTGTTTAATAAGCTGATATCCAAGCACATTAATTAATATGAGAGTAAGGAGAAATTGAATTCAACACAAAAGGGAGTTGGTACGATTTGGTCAAAATTCTATGGGAATGGGTTGATTCAGATAAGATAGATATTCTATCGATCTCAAAAATTTAGTCCACAACAAAAAGATGTACAATTTTAAAATTAAAAAAATATTTCCACAAAGGATTTTTTCGAATTTCTTCACACCATAGTGAGAAAAAAAAAATTTGAACTGAAGTTTTTTTTGTAGTGTATGTTGGAAAAGGCCACAATACACGTCCCTACAGAAGTTACGATTTTGTTATAAAAGTTACGAGACACACCAAAATGTTACGAATCATACTGCTGAAAGGTTACGAAAAACTAAAAAATGTTACGATTGTCAATGAGGTGGCACAATCTGAACCATACAATAAGTGTATATGGTATACACTTTTAGTGGGTGTGTATTAATTGTAGCCATTTCCAAATAGGATGTTTATTGTTTGTACTCTGTCTCGTACGCAAGAAACCACCACACAACTTGTTACTGCTGCCAGGTGATATTTTGCTATTGCCAAAGAAGCTTAATAAGGAGAAACAATTAATGGTAGTACTATAATTCTATGGCTTAAGCTTCTGGGTGTAGATGTAGTCAACGTGAGCTGCCAGAGTCCTCCTCATCAAACACTCTTCTTCTCCAACTCCTACACAGCTCTCATCTGCCACATGCTCATGAGCTTTATCACCCTACGAAAAGCAAAAGCAAAAGTATAAGTCACAACAACCACCCAAAAAAAAAAAAAAAAAAAAAAAAAAAAACCATTGAAGTAAAAGCCCATCAAGGCTCCTAGAGACCGTCGCCGCGTGATAACTCGATCCTCTCCGCAACCACACATTCATGTGAAATTCCGAGCTAAATGTTCATGGCTTACATAAATGTGTGGTGGTGAAGAGTGTTGGACCATTAAACTAATAATTCCGTCAAAAAAAATCAAATTTCGAGACGAAATTTAAGTTTAAGATAAGTACTATAAACCTACCCTTTGATGGGTTTTCATCGAAGTGTCCTCTAGAGGAAGTGGCTCGGGGCGGGCGGAGCAGGATAGTGTGGAGCAGAGGAGGAGAGCTAAAATGAGCAGGGTGGTAAATTTGGACATCTTTGCTAGTAAGCAGCTATTGTGGTACAGACAGAGGATTGTGGTTGATATATATAGAGGAGGAAAAGAGAATGAAATGAAAAATGAGGTGTGAACTTGAATGTGTGAATGGGATACTTTTTTTTTTTTTTTTTTTTGAACTGGTGAAAGGGAGACTTTGTTGTGGCAACTTACACTACACACACAAAATACAAAATACTAACGAGTATGGATATGGGTTATATAGGGGTATTCAGGTCAGCTCACACGTAATTGACCAGCGTTTGATTGGAGTTAGGAGCGCAAAAAAAGCAATTTCTTGTTAATCTCCTAGTTCAGTACTTATGGATGACTTGCCTTTGACAAGACCGAGAAGGGGATTTGTCGAATTACATGTAAGCTGGCCAAGACACCTCTGCCCGTCGGGAAAAAAAAAAGGCAAATAAAAAGAAGAATGGGGATATTGTAATGGAAGATGCTACAATATACCCCCACTTGTCTGGGGAACACATAAACCATTGAATGGCACAACAAAAATCATTAGGCATAACAAAAACCATGGATGGTGTAACAAAAAGCATTCAGATGGTGTAACATTTATTAACCATTACAAGGGCATAACATTTTAACCATTAGAAGGCATACATTCTTTAAAATGGCATATAACATGTTATGACTCACTTTTTTTTTGGTGTCCCTCATCATAACATAAACCATTAAAAGACGTAACCTGAACCATTCGAAGACATAACATTAACCATTCAGAAGCGTAAGATGTTATGCCAGACTAGGTGGGGAACATTCTAAGCAATTTCCTATTGTAATTGAATGTGACAATGGGAATTACGCGGAAGAAAACATACTTTAGAAAAAGGGTTTGAAAACACTCAGGAGAGGAATTTGTTTCACACTGCCATTTTTTATTTTGTGAAGTCATTTTACCAATTTAGTCAGGGGCCTTTAGAAAAAGAAAATGGGGGTGGGGGCAGGAGAAGGAGAATGTAATGGACGGGGCAATACGGGATTGGATTAACTTTCTTTTTGACAATAAATTGGAAACACCTAGTCAAGCGTAGCGTACGATAGACGGGAATGGAAGGAGGTTGGAATTGAACCCCTAACCTCGTCATCATATCATCAGAGTACAATGGCCGGACCCCCAAGTGCACTCTTCGGTCGGTACTAACATGACTTGACAATTGAGGAATAACAATGTTACATGTCTAAATAAGATTTTATTTTTTTGATAATCAAACGTTTGGACTAACTGGCTCGCCGGAATAAAATTGGATCACGGATGTCCAAATTGGGTTCTTTACCAGTGGGCACGTTTGAAATCGATATTGAAAGGTTCTAAGCTGGACTAAGCCCATTTAGTTCAAATAAGTATGGTACTTGATTGCATTTAGGTGACAAGATTTAAATCCTAACTTAGAGGTATGGTTTTAGGCAGAATTTGATCATCTCTCCCTTTGACATGATGTGTTGTTGAAGCAGCTTGCCCACTAACTTCACAAGTGGTAGTGAAAATGTGAGACAGGGAGAGGGGTTTTGTGGTCCATTGACACTTTAATCTCAATTATTTTCTCCGAAATACAGTAAATTGAAAAGAAGAAGAAAATCTTAGGCTACTCTTAGCCGGGAATGACCCGTTGAGCAAACAAACAATAATTTAGATTCTCTGAACTAGGGCTCATTTACCGATTTGCGTTTTTTTAAAAAATTTATTATAAAAAATGTGCGTTTTTTTAACTTTATTCCCTGTGAAATTACTAGCTAGACGGATTAACTTAATTTTTGGGTTAATCCGTCTTAATCCACTTTGAAAGCGTGAAACGTAACCACGTTTTCAACGTACCCTAGATAGTAACTTCGCAGGGAAAAATGAGAAAATGTGTTTAGCAAACACGCCTTCTAAAAGTGTGTTTGCTAAATACACTTTTAGAAGGCGTGTTTGCTAAGCACGTTTTCAAGTCGGATTACAATTAACTTAAATTTTGGGTTAATCCGTCTTAACCCACTTTGAAAGCGTGAAACGTAACCACATTTTCAAGAAAGAGTGTTTACTAACAACGTTTTCACGTACTTTGGGAATAAAGTTAAAAAAACACACGTTTTTTGTAATAAAGTTAAAAATAAAACGTAAATCAATTAATGAGCCCAGAACAAGTAATAATCTTAGGACTAGTAATACCGTTCAATAATTCCGGGTGCAAATTACTAGTTGCAAAATGCAAACGTAACCTTGATCAGGGGTTGGGCTTATAGAAATTTTATATCCAACTCAAAACTAATTGACATTCAGTAGGAAGTTCCAAATGTTATTAAGTGATCTCTTATTTTATACCCAAGTTATAACGCCAATTTTGATGAGTAGCAAATTAAGCGGTCTCTAGAAGTAAAAATTCAGGTCCCAGTCTTCACTGGGAGTTTGATGAGTAGCAAATCCTCCTCTTGGTTGTACTGCTCTTCTCCTCTTTATTCGATATCTAGCGTGAAATGCCAGGGCCAACAATAGCACCACGAGCAATAAATCACCCAGTAGCTAATCCTTACTCACTAACCTTTACATTAGAAGCAGTTCATATAACAATTCAATATAAAAAGAATAGCAGAAGTATGGCACATCATCTGTTTCATTACTAGCCGTTAACTTAGTGAATTCTATGGATCCTTTCCACAAGCATCCTCCTCCCACATCCACTAACCCCAACCTTGTCATGGGACCACTCCCTTCTCATTCGTTCTGCACTGGAGTCTTACACGCATAAACCCAAGTGATATACTTAGCATGAATCTACATGAGACTATAACAAGAAGACGCTACCCAATCTGGAGTTTTTCTATGGCGTATCATCCATTAGGGTCGAACGCAATTTTCATAATAACAAATCTATACACCTACCACTACAATATTCAAGGCCTAATTCGCGAGCCTTAGTAATATAGGGCCCATCTGGTAACCCTAGGCATTCGCAGCTACTTATAATCACAATCCATCATCTCATACTTCCACCACTTTTCCAATTATCCTTTAACCTAACAATGTCTATGTGAATGCATCATACATATGCGACTCCAGTGAATCTATTTGTCCTTTCTATCAATCCATCAATCTCAATAAACTTGCAGTAAAACAATAGATAATCAAATGGTACAACAATTGATAACGTTCAAGTCACATACATGTTTGAGATTTGTACAAATGACTTTTGGGTTCAATAACTTAACACATAAATTCATTTTGTAACGTTAGAGTTCAAAGTGTAGACTTTAAAAGTATAAAATTGATAGAGATTCAGGAGGGAATTAAAGGACATATTTTCTCCTTCTATTGGGAGTGAGTGATGCTCTTGGTAGTATTTGGTATCCTTTATCGATTCATTTGGTGAAATAAAGTGGGTCTAAATATAATTAAGTATCCTATGAGTAATTAATCATAACTGAGGGGAAATGGTGTAATTTAATCAAATTTCAAGTTTTCATGAGGATCCTAAATTCTGAATGAGAAATTAGAATATTGGATCATCCACTTATGCATATTCAATTGAGTTGAATTGTTACAGAGACATTCAAAAAATTATTTTCAAATTAATGAACGGTTCGAATTATTCGTGTGGGACCCAAAATGAGCCCTACCGAAGTACATTTTCGGTACCGAAATGAGTCGGTACCCTTAGCTTGATTGACATGTAATTTAGGTGATTATCTCATGTACTTTCTATCAATGAAGTTATTACTACCTCCGTCCATGTTTGTTTGTCCACTTTTACTATTTCACACCCTTTGAAAAATTGTACATATCTTTTAATATGAAATTATAAAAATATGCAATATGGATCTTATTTGATAGATCTCAATTAGTTCTATTACAAGAAATTTTCAAATCATGAAACTCATTACAAATTAAAAGATATAAACAATTTAAAACATGACACGAATACCGAAATGGACCAACAAACACGGACGAGGGAGTATTATTTTGACAAAAAATGAAAATAAAAACAAGTAATTTAGGCACTCTCTATGTGTTTAGTGTAATAGCTTGTTACAGGAATTTTGATTTGATGGGAATTTTCTTAGGGTCTGTAGCATCATTGTTGTAACCATGTTTTTAAGTTACTGTTATTCATAAAGAGCTTTGTTTGGACTCCAATTAGGCTATCCCTTAATAGACAATGAGGTGAGCCGAAACCAATAGGAAAAAAGGGTGATTGCAATTTTCAATGGAAAACAATGAACCTGTGCGGTGGCTGTGCCCATCCATGCACAGAAGTTGTTGTCATTCCATGAATCCTTGGTCAAGGGGGACGTACAAGGGCCCTCAGATTTCAGTTTCCAAGCGGACAATAAACTTTACCCATAGAATGTTGGCTGAAAAGTTACGAAAAACAAAAAAATGTTACGATTGCCGATAAGGTGACACAATCTGGACCGTACAATAGGTGCATATGATACACCCAAATAAAGGGTGTGTATTGTAGTCATTTCCATGAATGTTTGGACCTATTTCTATTGGTATGAGGTTTATCATTTTGTTTGACTATTTAGCACAAATGAATAAATAATACTATAATATTAGCAAATCCTGAAATCTTCCCCATTTCGTGATCACTTCGCTGAACCAAGATTTACGTCACCGTGACATGCTCATTAAACACTCTAGACTAGAATAATGTTATATATGTATTTGGATAAGAAATTAGAGGAAATATTCACTACTACATAAAGATCACGGTCTTTTGGTGCGATCTTTCATTTTTAATCTCGTTTGAAAAATTGTGATCTAACCTAATGTGATTTAAAGTCCCTATCTTTCAATCACGGTTCTAGATCGTGATGAAAACTCATGAAAAACTGTGATTAAAAAAAAAAAATGATCTTTGACAATATAACATCTTAGTTTTGCTTAAAAACCGAGATTTTTTTATAGAGAAATCATCTCTGTTTTTAGTAAAATCATAATTAAAAAAATGAAAAAAAAACCGTGATGAAAAAAATTTCCTTGCTAATTCCAATAGATGTCCAAAAACTACCTTACCTTGCGAACCTTGCTACCGTCCAAATTTGATCATTTGACCTCTTGCCCAAAACAACCAACACCTATCCACCACACAAGTTATGCATTTCATTATATTGTTGGACTATTTAATAGATATAATAGTTTTTGCAGGCCTTTCACTTGCCCATATTAGTTTCTTGAACATTAACTATGATTTTCTAGGCTTTATGTACTCTTATAGTTTCCAAGCTTGTTTAAGAAAGTTTAATTTTTTGTTACAACAACATTTTTTTTGTTAAACACATATTCTATGAGTTTCTGACAACAAATTTTTTTGTTTTTGTTTAAAGGGATGTCCCATCTTCTAATTCAGCAACATTCTCTTCCATCAAAACATCTAAATCACTCCTCTCTTTCAAATACAAATTAGATTCCAACCTCTTAAGTTACAAATTAGATTTCAACATCAAAGAACGAGTATTGGATTTGACCCATTATTCTATTTTTTTTTAGAAGACATTATGTATATATAGAACAAGACGCATATATTTTCTCTATTTGTAATTGATGATTACAGAACAAGACACATACTGTGTATATGTATATATTACATCTTTATTAAATCTATAATACGCTTATCAAAAATGCCCTCAAAACAAGACACACACAGAGAATCCAAAGCACAGAGAGAGATCACACGCCGGAGTTAGGCCGGAGATGTGATCGGCAGGGTCGGTAGCGATGGAGGTGAGTTGTGGGTCGGCAGATCAGGGGGGCGGTGGAGAGGGGGGCTGTGACATTGTGGGAAAAGGAGGGAGATAGTGTGAGGTAGAGATACAAGTGATTGGGTGCAATACCCCAACTTCTAATCTCAGCTATTTGTTTCAATGGCTAAGATGGAGTGTAAAAATTGTGTTTTTTTATGTGTGAGGGGAACCGACCCCTTATATATATATATATATAGGGGGAGCTTCTCCTCCGGGATCCGGGACTCCGGACCCCCGTGATCCGATCATTTTTTTGACGATCCGAGCCGTCCAATGTGTTCAGAAGGTGTTTTCAAGGGTCCATGCGGAAAATCTTCAAAAAAAAATACCGGGAAGGGCTTGATCCAAGCAGTTTTCGCAAAATTGTAAAATATACGGTTTTTTAGAAAACTGCTGATCAAGCCCTTCCGGTTTTTTTTCAAGATTTCAACGTAGACCTTGGAAAACACCTTCAACACATCGGGCGGAGGCGGTTCGGATTTTCCAAAACAATTTGCAACACAAAAAAACACAAATTTTCTTAAATCCGGGAGGAGTGGATAAGAAAATTTCCGTATATATATATATATATATTAATTAGTACAGTATTTCGTTTTCTAGAATGCTATATCGTGCTCCATATATTTATCGTGCTCAATCTGTAAATATAAAGTTTTTGCGAAAACTGCTTGGATCAAGCCCTTCCCGGTATTTTTTTTTTGAAGATTTCCCGCGTGGACCTTGGAAAACACCTTCTGAACACATTGGACGGATCGGATCGTCAAAAAAATATCGGGAAGTGGAGTCCCGGATCCGGGACTCACGGACTAGATAAAGACTCTATAAAGACTCTATATATATATATATATATATTAATTAGTACAGTATTTCGTTTTCTAGAATGCTATATCGTGCTCCATATATTTATTTTGTTGGGTGAAAGCAACTGAAAAGAAGATAATCACGAAGCAAAGCAATTGAATTTTTCTTCTTGGCTTTTTATCATTTGTCATTTTCAGATAGAATAATGCACAAAATTGTGATCCAAACAAATTTGAGTCACCATTATGGGGATAAAGACTTTTCAGCAATATTACTGCACTCTAGAACAAGTACTGTTCAATACGAGGACTTCTTAAACGTATCAATTTTAGCTGTTGACTACAAGTGATATCTTAATTATTTCAAACTGAAATTAGTCTACAATTACTATAAGCTCAAATTAATTAATAATCCTTTTAAGAGAAGAAATAATTATCCCAACAAATATGACGGAAATAACCCCCACACCGAAAACAAGAGATTCGAATTACTGATCTCTGAGATGCAAGAAACACGGTCAATTGAGCGAGCTCTGGTTGGTTAATATCTATTTGATCCGGGGGGTGGTGTGCACCCCATGGCCGTCTGATCGAATTTTGGATGATTCGGATTTATTTTGGCAATTTTGATTTATTTTTACGGGTAATAAATCAAAACACATCCGAACCGTCATTCCATTTTATTTGTTGGCTTCACTTTTGCTGAGTTTCTTCTGTTCACAATCAAGAACCATTATGGAAGGTTCTTATGATCCGACTTTTGGCCGTAGATTTACAATACTGACCCTGCTATTGCTACCGATCAAAAGTATATCGACGGTGCACAGATTGGTTTGCAGGGTTTATTTTCGGGCCTTGCACAAAAGATCCGATCCGCTCATTAATTTTTAAATATTTTTTTCAAGTGATACAGAGAAAAATTAGCTAAATCGGATATCTGTAAATATTTGATCCAATTGCCTGTTTTTCATTCAGAATTTAAGATCCTACTTTTGGAATGAAAATGGGTACGTCTGATCAAACATCTATAGTCATCCCATTAAGCTGATTTTTCACTAGATCACTCGAAAAAATATTTTAAAACTAAAACGACTCAGATCTTTTGTGCAGGCCGAAAGTGGGCCCTACAAACCTGTCTGTGCACCATCGGTACACTTTAATCGGTTCCTGCGGATTTACCGAATACATATATTTTTCTCCGCAATTGATGTCAACTGGACCACTTAACCGTAGAATGTTCTTGATTATCAGGGCAATCACTCTGTGCCCAAATCAAATTTCATGACCATTCTTTTGGGAACCGGAATCGGAAAAGATATGGATCCACTCTGGATTCAATGTAGATGATCGGAGCTGTTCATGTTTTTCAAAATAATATTTACTTATACCCCGTAAAAAATCAGCTCAATCAGATACTAGCAAATGCTCCATCCATTTGTCCAGTTTTTGGATCAAAACAAAAAACTGGATAAACAGATGCAGCCATTACCAATATTCTATTGATTTGATTTTTCACAAAGTAGAATGCAATATTATTTTGAAGACTATGAACAGCTCCGATCATCCGTGTTAGACCTGGAATAGTCCCAAATCAATTGATTTGTACATTTTATATACAAATAATTATGTACCCCTAACATTGTCCTTGTTACCAAAACCATTTGCGCTACGAAAACCATATATGGTAGGGATCATCTTTCCTGAAAATTATTGTCAATGCTGTCTCCAGGGCGGCTCAAGAATTGTGGTTCAATGGTAACAAAAATGTGAGATAATTAAGAGATAATTATTTTAGTTGAAAATTTGTTGGGCTTGGTTTATTTTGTTTAGTTGGAGTTATATTGTCTATCTCCTTACTCACAAATGAAGTAAATTTTCATTTAATATGGCCTCATATGAGTGATTCAATACAAACAATATTTAAGGAAAAACTAAATCATGTGTGCAAAATTATATTCAAGAAAATACTAAATCATGTGTACAAAATTCAAAAATTTTAGTTCATTTTTTGAACTTAAGGGATTCGTTTGAACCTTCTCAATCTAAGGTAGAGCCACACTAGCTGTCTCGGTTTGTCTTGTGCTATTGACTAATTTGAACCGCAGATTGCAACCCGTGCAATAAAGTACTTTTAATGATTCAAATTTGATAAAAGACCTGACCAATGGGAGTCTATTTTACAAGTAAAAGTCTTTAAAAAATCTGAACCATTAATTTTTTAAGTGGGCTAAGATTGATTCTTACCCTGGATTTGAATTGCCAAAAAGCCAGGTGGGAGAAAATAAATTCGGTAATCCTACGGGTACAGACCATTTTGTACAGAAAATGTACAAATCGCTCTCGGGGACCCACTTTTGGATCCCACACGAGTGATCCCAACCGTTCATTATTTTTAGAACATTTTTCCGAGGGGCTCCACGAAACGGCGTGATTTTGGTTCAAGCACTTCTAACCGTCCGATTGAGCTGAAATTTTGTGGAGCCCCTCGGAAAAATGTTCTAAAAATAATGAACGGTTCGGATCACTCGTGTGGGATCCAAAAGTGGGTCCCCGAGAGCGATTTGTACATTTTCTGTACAAAATGGTCTGTACCCGTAACAGGATCCAAATAAATTGGCCGAATCATCAGCTTCCTTGTGGTGGACCCACAAGCCAAATTGTGTAGTATTGTACATACTCAGGCTAAGTTCTCCAATGAATTTTATCAAGATTTTGATAAAATTATCCCCTTGATTTTATCCATTCGTGAAAACATTTGATAAAATTTGTAGATTTTTGAATGCAAAAATCCACAGATTTTATCAAATGTCTTCACAAATGGATAAAACCAAGATTTTATCAAATTTTGATAAAATTCATTGGAGAACTTAGCCTCATGTGGACTATAGGAACTCCATTCGTAAACTATATCAATAGTTCTTTCAACTCTCCCCGGGGGGTGAGGGCCATCTTCTCTGTCTCACGCTCTCCCCGGGGGAATGGAAGAAACTAAAGAATGACTGATTGGGGAGGTGAGCAGAGACGCACCAAGTTCCGTGGAAAAAAAATTTCTTCTAGATTTCAGTTAACATCATATAATAAAAGAGTCCCACGACCATGGTATAATCACTTTTTTCCTGTGTATCTTTTTACTATTAATTTGAGGACTCGGGATCAATAATCTATCAATACTTCACCACAGATTTTTCTCTTGTACACGTATCGGTACCGTGTGCGCCCGAAGGCTAATATCGAAACAGTGACCATATATCTTCATAGACTGGTCATCGTTGTACTAGAAGCTAGTGAGAATTCGTTTAAGAGAGCTTCAAAAATGTTGGACTGCTATTTTGTATGATTTCTCGATGTACCTTTCTTTTCCTGGTAGGGTCACCTGTTGAATTATTCACTCTCGTTCCTATATGGTATAATGTTCATCCATGTGACACTCCGACGCAAAATCAAACTCAAAAGCAACATCGTATTAGCGGCCATCTCGATCATTTGACTCGGCCGATTGCTTGGGTATTGTTGTCCAATGCTATGGGACACTTCACTGTCGTGCAGTTATGGAATGATCATGTGGACTGGGTCACGTAATCATCATCTGTTCTTTGTTTCTTGTTTCTCTTGTTACATTCACACTCTCCATTCACGGTTGGAACTTAATAGTTCGCAATGTTCTCAAATGGGGATTAGAGATTAATTAGTAAATTCTTTCCACCTTAGGGGAAACCATGACCATTGCGAGTCCCACCGAGAGTTGATTTCAGTAATCTGAACTGGTTATCTTGTAGAATTTACAGAGTAGCATATCTTTGCAAAGAAACTAACTTAATCGATATCTCTGGAAATATTAAAAATTAAATTTTGGTTTATGAAATTGACGGTCATGGAAACTTTTAACTTTAAAGTTATTGACAGAATCAGATCGTCCATTTTATGTATCGAAATTCAAATTTTTATATACTTATTGATATCTGATCAAGCTGATTTTTTTTCGTGGATATACTAATTTGTGGGTCTTTTTCCAGATTACTACAATACATGTTCGAGGAGGCCCACAAATGATGGTGGTGGAAACTAGGGGGTTTTCACCTAAGGTGGATTGAATTTACTCTCCTAAGAACAAGTCCGGTGGGATTCTAAACTGGCTATTGGCATTTTCTCATTTTAGCACCAAAAAGTGGTTAGGTGCAAAATTTTGACACCCCCAAACCCAATAATGGTGGGTTCTAAAATAGAATCAAAGAGATCTAAATATTAACTAACTGTCCTCCACCTCATTTTCTTCTACTTTCTGAACCTCAATTCAACTACTAGTTCCGTCCCAAAATATTTATCATATCCGCAATACGATGACTTTAAATTTTTTATTTTTTTAAAATGTTTTATTTTCAACTTCCGTCCAAAAATATCTTCCAACTTTATTTTTTGTAAAATATGTAAGTATGATTTTTAACCATTCATTTTGTGATCCGGACAAACATTGTGGGATAGAGGGAATACCTACCTACCTTTTCAACGTTGATTGTATGGAGAGAGCCATTGATATACCATTTGGAACATTCAAACAAACACCTCATGCACGAAAAAAGTAAAATCAAGAGAAAGCAAGACACACAAATTTACGTGGTTCGGCCAAATCAGACATACTTCCACGGGGAGGGGGTTTTCACTGTAATCCGGAGAAAATCCGAGCTTTGTGTTACACACTCACTCTCAATCTCATAATAATGAAAACCTCACAGTTCTCTCATGTATCTCTCTCTCACACTCTCTACCTCTCTCACTTTTGTCACGCAAAATAAACAAGGCACATCGAGTATTTATAGAGTTACATGATAAAACCCTAATCACTCCCAACCGGGCCTAAGCCCATCCGGCCCACACGGGGTGGAATCTCAACAATCACCCCCTCCACACTGAGTGGGCAAAGTTGACTGCAACACCCCCATGTCGCCACCTCCAATCAGCTACCTCTAGCAAGCGCCTGTTTCACTAACCAGTCGAGCATCCATGCACCACCAAATTGAGTACAAAAAACCCAAAAAAGTGTATCCTTGCAAAACTAGAATCCGCAGCCAATTAGAAAATTCGAGTATCGCACTCCCTCAACTAGAATGCCTCCACTCGCACACCTCAACCCGAGGTGTCCGCTCTCCCCAATCGAAGCGCCCACACCCCCCCCAAGGGGTGCGGCCGAGACTCACTGGCTCGGCGACCTTCGTGATAGTGTCCCCCCTCCTGTGTCGACAACTCTGGAGATATCACTACCACTAAGCACATCAAGAGCGAAAGAAACTCCTTTTGGCATCGTCGGAGCTCCCAAAATCTCCGTTTCTTTCTTCTGGGCTTTCCCATGGTCAACCTGCACCCATTGCTTCTTATCCTTCAGGCCTGAATACTGCACAACTTCTGAGCAACCCTGCTCTCTCCGTGCATGTGTCTACAACTGGTGCATCTCCTGCCCAACTAAACTCCATGTACCGCTTGCTCCATGTCTAACAACAGCCCCTCTTGTCACGACAAATCCCACAAGCCTATATAACCAACCAAACTTCTTCCCCAAAAGTAAATCCCGCTCTCCAACAGAAACCCGAAGTACTCCGCCATCCGCAGAAAAACTACATCCTCTCTCATCAAGCATCCCGTGAAATATGAAGTTCTTCCTCACTCTTAGCACGTGCCTTACTCCCGCTACCTTCATAATTTTTCCACTTGACACCCAAAACTTCACTGTTCCCTTGCCAACAACCCAATTTGTTGAACCGTTAGCCATCTGGACAAGACCTCCATAGTATGCCTCGTACTCCCAAAACTGTGACTTATACCAGCAGACATGATATGAGCACCCAAAATCCAGTACCCAATCCAATTTCCCTTCATCTGTAGCATCTAACACTGCCAACGAATGGTCATCATCGAATTCCTAAATAGCCATTGTTGCCTCCTTTGGTGGGATTCTCTTTTTTCCCACCTTAAACCTTGGACAATTCCGTTTAATATGCCCCTCTTCCTAGCAATGATAGCAAGTGAAAGTATGCCCCCTTGACTTAGAACGATTGCCGCCTCCCTTCCATCCGATTCCCCTTGTTTGGCCCCTGCCCCTGTTACTGTCCGAAATTAGTAACCATGTCTCGTCAGCATGTTCAGTCCCCATCTCTTTCCTCCTGGCATTAACTCATTCTCATAGGTAGAAAGCATTTGATCCTTTGCTGATAAGCTCTTACTCCAATATGCTATGGGATGCCCTTCCTGCATAAGTACAACACCCAAACCAGTTCCAAAGGCATCTGATTCCAGGATAAAAGGTTTGTTATAGTCTGGTAAAGCAAGAACTGGTGTTGAGGTCATGGCATCCTCGAGTTGGTGGAGTGATGTGGTTGCTTCCTCACTCCATACAAATGAATCTTTTTTTAGCAATCTGTGTAGTGGGGTGCAAATCCTTCCATAGTTTTGGATGAACCTTCTATAATAACCTGTGATGCCCAAAAAAACCCTTAGTTCCTTGATGGTAGTTGGCATAGGCCAAGAGTTTATGACTTGCAATTTAGTTGGCTCTGCAGAAACACCCTTTCCAGTTACCAAATGTCCTAGGTACTCCACCTCTGTCTTCCCAAATACACATTTTGACATCTTGGCAAACAAATGGTGTTGTCTAATAGTTGCAAAGTAAGCTGTAAATGATGCAATTGGTCCCTCCAAAACTTGCTATAGACTAGGATATCATCAAAAAACACCAAGACAAATTTCCTTAAAAAAGGTCTAAAAACTTCATTCATTAAGCTCTGAAATGTGGAAGGTGCATTTGTAAGCCCAAATGGCATTTTCATCATAAAATCGAGGAAATTCAATCTTAGCAAATCGTTGCTTAAACAAATTTGGTGCATAGAAATGGGGTTCTGACCTTAGAGGCATTTCTTCAAACGTCTCAAATGCTTGAAACCCTAACTGAGTAGTTCCTGGTTGATCTTGATGACGCAACCCATTAGTTCCATTCTGTTCTTGGCATCTAGATCCAAAGCCACCATTCTGTTCTTATTGTTGTTTCCCATACACATGCCCTGCTGTGAACACCCCGCGGAGCGATGTCCACGAAAACGATTGTTGGTTTAAAAAAAAATGGTTTGATTGATTGAATGGAGTCGCCAGCTTGTGAACACCCCGCGGAGCGATGTCCACGAAAACGATTGTTGGTTTTAAAAAAATGGTTTGATTGATTGAATGGAGTCGCCACCCGGGTTTGAGGACCATACCCGAGAAACCAATTGAAAAATGACTCTTTTGCCCTTGGATTAGAAAATGCTTTACTGGTCTCGCAAAATGAGATTTCTCGGGTCCGGGAGCTAGGTTACGAGAGGGGAAGGAATTTAAAGCACCCCTCTCGCCCGGTGTGACAACCGGTCTTTACTAAATATTTAAGGGATTCGGAAAATGTCATTTGAATGGACTTTGATCACCAACTCATGCAATAATAGATAAATACATAAAGAAAATTCATGAAATGAAGGTGGATGCTTATGCTTATGTCATGAGAGGATGTTCTAAATGCATAAGACACTGGAACTTGACCAAATCATCTTCAAATTGCCCTGAGATGCTCTAGAAATTGATCACAAACATCACATTAATCACACCTGGAAAGCAATCTGGGCACCTGGATTAGGCAAATCCAGGCGCCTGGATTCATCCAGGCGCCTGGAAATGGCCCATCCAGGCGCCTGGATGGCCTCCCAGACAGAAACTCTAAAATCTCATTTCTCATAGGAAACACCAAATGCAATGCTTTTGACTAACTCATATGCACTCTAAAAGGTGTATAACAACACAATAGCATATTTGAAACCTTAAATTTAACTCAAATGCATGATATGAGCTTAAAAGAAGCTTGATTTTTGAGTGATTTGTTACTAAAATGCAATGATTATACTTACTTTGAACACCTACAATGGGGGGGTATGCATATGTAATATAAAAGCTCATCTTGACACTTTCAAAACTGAGTAATCAGAACATACAAATTACAAATGAACTCACATGTATATCTCCTTCTCATGTAACTATTCTATCAAATATGATTATAACCTTGAAAAACATCCCAAATATTCATCAACATGAGTACCAGAATATAAGGCAAAAGTAAACTAGAACAATGTATGCAAATGATGTACCATGAACTAGTTAAAATGCAAGAAAAGACATAAAATATGATAAGGGAGAAGGGGATCCAGGCGCCTGGACTCAATGCAGGCGCCTGGAATGTGATGATCCAGGCGCCTAGATTGAGTTTTGGTGCACAAAACAGATTTTCCTTCTTGATGATTTTCAAATCCTTTCCAAGCCCTCTACTGATATAGAAGATCAGTGAGAACTTGGTTGAGTCCCCCTTCAGGGCCTTGTTGAGCAAATTTGGTAGATAAACTACCTTGAGGCTTGATTTGATGAACTTTGGATGGGTTTTTGAGTGGATTTTATTGGTTTATGGCTACTGAATTTGGGTTTACAAAGCTATTAAGAGCTGATTATAGTTGAAGGGTGGAAGTTTGGGTGTAGAAGATGGAGTATGGATGGTTAATGTAATGTAAGGATGGGTTTTTAGGCTAGAAAAAGGGTTGAAACCAAAGAATATCAGTTTGGGGATGAAGCTTCTGGGGGATTTTCAGCAGAGGAACAGTAGAGGAAGGAGGGAGAGCTGATCCCATTTCAATGAGAGTGATGAGGGCTTTATATAGGCAAAGAAAGGTTCAAAATGGGCCATTAGATGGCTTAGGGGTCAACCAAGGGGTTCACTATGACACTCTATCTTCCCTCCACTATACTTCTGCAAAAAATTCCAGAAAAGATCTCCAAGACGCTCCTCCCCACTCACTTGAACTTGGGCAGCAAGTACCTGGAGTGAGTCCAGGCGCCTGGAATTGGGGAATCCAGGCGCCTGGATTGAGTCCCGGCGCCTGGATTAGGGGAATCCAGGCGCCTGGATTAGGAGACTACACAAAATTTGAAACTTTGCGGGGCCATTCCGGGTAATACCGAACTCCGTTTTGTGCATGGTTTGAAGCGTTGGAAAGCTTATCAAGTCTACTTTCTAACCCAAGTGGTTTGAACCCAAGATGATTTGTACATCAAAATATGTGACAATTTTACCCTTAAAAGGTCAGAAAAACAAATCGTTTTGGAAAAATGTGCACATCTCCCTCATTTCAAAATAGATTGGGACTTATTATATATCAATAAAGAGGGTTTTGGATGTACTAGAAGGTGGTGTAAGCTTGGGTTTATTTTGGAGAGGTTTAGGAGAGGTTTCCAAGTTCACAATCAAGCTTCGCGTGCTCTTATCGGGCATTTTCATCCTTGGGATGCTTGATAAGTTTCTCGGGTCAAAATCGGGGTGTCTACACCTGCCATCTGATCGTACTTGGTACTCATGGCTGCAATCAGTTCCTTGATGTCTCCTAATTCTCGAAGTGAGTTCTTGATTTCCCCAATCTCCCTTGTGTTCCTGTCGTTACCCTCTCTCAGTAATCGCAATGCTTCATCGATCTTTTTGGTTTCTTGTGCTGCTCTAGTTCCTTCGGCCATGGTGGTTACAGGGTTTTCACAGGCCAAGAATCTTGCCTGCTCTGATACCAATGTAATGGCTAGGGAAGAAGAAACAGGAATGTAAAGAAAGAAATGAATTTTATTGAACTAAACTAGGAGATATTACACAATGAATTCTATTTACACCAGCATCGACTACTTATATCCATCACTCTCCACTCCCTTTCTAACTAACTGTAACTACCTCCGTATACAATGTAAGTAGAATTACAGATTAGTCCAACAGTATACATAATTAACATTTTACTCCCCTACACTTATTATGATATAACAACATTCTGCAGTCGGCCTTTGCTGGCCGGTGAGTAAGTCTATGATCGATCATCCCAATGGACTTGCTCAATGCATTCGTTCAAGAATGTTTTCACGTTACCGGTCAAAAAATGATTTTAATCAATGAACACTTGATTCAATCACGCTGCTTCCTTTTGAAAAGTATCCCATGACATTTCAATTCATGGAAATTGATATGATTGCGACTCCGCGTAATTCCGGAGGCCCTCTTGTTATTGTCGAAGGGCAAACGGTGACATCATAGTCGCTGGATTAGACGAGATACACAGTTCGCAAGGGGTAGTATCGGCCATTGTTGTCCCAATTTATCCCAACTTAATCTGTTTGCATAACTATTTAAGAAATAAAAAGGATACTAACAACATTTTTCTACATGAGTGGGGAAAAGGGGGATGGTGAAAAATTCCGTAGATGGTAGCATTTGGTGTTTTTATTGGCATTTTCATTTGTAACCCTGAAACAAGATTATTACGATACAGCCCCTTGCGAACTGTTTCAAGGTTACAAATTCCAACAAAAACACCAGATGCTACCATCTACGGCCTTTCTCACCATCCCCTTTTCCCCACTCATGTAGAAAAACGTGGTTAGTATCCTTTTTGTTTCTTAAAAAAGTTAAGCAAACGGATTAAATTGGGATAAATTGGGACAACAATGGCAGATACTGCCCCTTGAGAACTATGATCTCCTCTAATCCAGCGACTATGATGCCATTGTGCCCTTCGATAGTAATAAGATGGTCTCCGGATACCCAAAGCCACAGCCATGTCAATTTCCATGAATTGAAATGTTAGGGGATACTTTTCAAAAGGGAGCAGCATGATTGAATCAAGTGTTCCTTGATTAAAATCATTTTTTGGCTGATAACGTGAAAACATTTCGGAATGAATGCAATGAGCAAGTCCATTCGGATGACCGATCATATAGACTTTTTCACCGGGCAGCACTGCAAAATGTAGCTACTTTAAACTCTTTGAACCCAAATTTACCTTAGGGTGCTCCAATTGCAGAAGAGCCAGATCTGGAATGACATCCACAACTACAACTTTTGAACGCACCCTTGATTGGTATTTGAAAAAAGACGATCTCACTTCCGCAAATAGCCACTTCCACTCCATATCGCCATTGGGATCGCGGAAGATACACTACTTTGCAAGCCCGTAGGCACATGTTGCGACCAAGCCCGTGTGATTCATAAGATATCTAGCGGAGAGAGGAGAGATTTGCTCTCAATAACTAAATTGTGGTGCGCTGAAAAATCGAAAAAACAATGTATGTCAGTACAAGAAATAATTCAAGCATAATGGAGTAATAAATAATAAAAAAATAAGCAAAAAAAACTTAGTAAAGTCAGAAAAGAGTTGCATCGTCCCACTTGTAACAACTTCCAAGATAATGGCTTCTTGAATTATAAATTAATAAAGCACATGAATTTTGTCTCATAGGAACTAGCTTGATAATGTCGAAACTGCCCCTATAAGGTTATAAATGGGTTACAGATGGCAATGGGTCGGTTCGGTTCGGGTATTGCCATATCTGAACCCATTACCAGAAACTGGATGGGTACCAAAAACCGAACTGAAACCCGAATGGGTAAGGGAAATTGAAACCATAACTGAACCAATCGGGGATCGGTTCGGTTTGGGTACTCCCCGTTAAATTAGAAAACAAGATAAAAACAAAATAATTATGAATGAAATTGAAATATGAAAAGTTAAACTGGAAATGCCACAGATCCGTCAATTAAAAAGGTATGCAGATATGCATCTAGGGGAAGATGTTCTATTGAGGACTCCCTCAAAGATCTCCTCCATGAGGACCACCCCTTTTTTTATTTTCCGGACCAAATTTCGACGATCCGAACCGCTCAATGTGTTTAAAACATGTTTTTCATGGCCAACGCGTGGAATCACAAAAAAAAATACCCGAAAGGGCTTCATCCGAGCGGTTTTTCATAATAATCGTACATATATAATTTATCGAAAAATGCTCGAATAAAGCCGTTCCGAGTATTTTTTTTAACGAATCCTCGCGGTGACCCTTAAAATCACGTTTTAAACACATTGAGCGGCTTGGATCGTCGAGATTCGACCCCGATCCATGAGCTCCTCAAATTACGAGTTTGAAGGAGTCCTTAGTAGAACGGGATCCTGCATCTAGGTATTTTAAATGCAAAACTAATATACATCTAAGTAGAAATTCAATGAATTGAAGGTATACACATGCTAAACTTCTGCATATGAAGGGTAATTTTTTTAATTACACATATCCGGTTCGGTTCGGGGAACGGTTCGGTTATCAGCTCAAACCAGAACCGAACCGAACCCATTCGGTTATCTCACATCGCATACCATACCCGCACCCACGGGGAATATTTCGATTATGGTTCGGGAAAAAAAAACGGTTATGGTTCGGGTACCCATCGGTTCGGTTGAGATTGCCATCCCAAAATGGGTTGATACCTTAGACAGATATAATAAGGGTAATGTTGTCTTCCTGACGCCTTGGATCCAGGAGTGGTGCTAGGGGACAACATTAAAATGCCAAAATAATGGCCACGACATGATTTATTAAATAGGGTTTTAAGTACACCATCATCATTCGAGGCCATTGAATGACCGAAAAACAGCGCACGTCAAACTAATCTTGTAATTTCCTTTCAAAAAGAATAATCTTGTAATCCTATAAAAATGTCGTCAGTTACCAAAATTCTAAAGGAATCCATCGTAGATGAACATAAAAGAACCGAAGAAAGTGAGCAACTTGGGTCATTTTTCGTGGGTTGGGCGAGAAATTTTGGAGGAGGGGAGGCTGCTGTGCAAGGAAAGCACAGCAGCTGCTGTGCAACTCACAAACGGCACCGTTTTGTGCCAATTCAATTGGTTTGTAAAATGCAATCTTGTGGGACCCACCTTCGGGTCCCACACAAATGATCCAAACCGTTAAATAGTTTTAAAATAATTATTCAAGTAGTCTTGAGAAAAATCAGGCCCGTTGGATATTTTTACGTAATTGATATATTTCGTTTGATTTTCATTCAGAATTCAGGACCCTACAGTTTGAAAGAATCTTCAAGAAAAATTATACAATTCTACGTTTAGTAATCCATTGATCTGAACCATACGTGTTGTAGGGCTCGTTAAGAAGAGCATCTAGTAAAAAAATTATTCAGTTCGGACATCAATAGGTATAAAAAAAAACTCATATTTTTTATTTTTTGATACCTACCGATGTCGGAACAGGATAATTTTTTTATTGGATGCTCTTCTCAAGATGCCCTACAATACGTATGGTTCAGATCAATGGATTACCAAACGTACAATTGTATAACTTTTCTTGAAGATTCTTTCAAACTGTAGGGTCCTAAATTCTGAATGAAAATCAAACGAAATAGATCAATTACGTAAAAATATCCAACGGGCCTGATTTTTCTCAAGACTACTTGAATAATTATTTTAAAACTATTTAACGGTTCGGATCATTTGTGTGGGACCCGAAGGTGGGTCCCACAAAATTGCATTTTACAAACCAATTGAATTGGCGCAAAACGGTGCCGTTTGTTAGCTGCACAGCAGCCTCCCCTCCTCTGGGGTTTGATAGAACTCAACTACGAAATCGATTTCCTGGCTTGGATGGTAACAAGGTAGGAGTTGGGTCATCAAATTAGGGGTAGAGGAAATGGCTTGCTTGCAACTAGGGTTTCTTCCGCTCTTTAACCGGTAGATTTAAATATTTAATGGTTGGAGAAGGAACAGCTTATGAAACTAACAATCTGGACCCAGTTTTATAATGCCCCTCTAGAAATGTGGACTGAACAGGGACAGGAAATGGAACCGAGTTGCGACAGCCTCACCAAATTATCCTTCCCTAACTGAAACTAGAAAACAGTCAAATATGAAATCGGATGAAAAACGACTTGGCGAATTTCTCTAGAGTTGCGCGGATTGCCCAGAAATGGTGGTGGAAAATGAAATCCAAACTCATACTTTCATGTGGTAAAAACGGAAAACAAATTTTGCAGTACCAAAAAAGACTGCTTGGCCTCTCAACCATCCATGAATGCCAAATCGTGTACTTCGATTTAAGCAAAGCATATGGTATGCCAATGAAAGGAAATGAAAATTTCAGAACAATATCTAGAACCCCAATCAGGACAAGAGCCCATCACACTACCAAATTGAATCTCAAATGGAACGCTGGCAAGGCATTTCCGATGTAATTCCACATGAAAAGCTTAGTTTCGGCTAAGCATTTTTCTCGTACAGTATTTGTGCAGTAGAATCGGATTAAACATAACAGGCAAAGGAGAAACAACGAATCATAATCCTAAGGAACTGAATCTCTACTAAAGATAATATAGGACACACATAGAAGCTTACCAATATCAATTCGTGGAAATCGGCCAAATCCCACCTTGGAAACTTCTGCAGAACATAGTTTAAAGGGCTATTGAGAGAGATTGAGTTTAATCGAGGTGTTCAAACACCCTCGAAACTTCATAGCTTTTCTTTTCCCAGTCTATCTTTTTCTCCATCATATCAGATGTTTATTACACCAAAGGAATGGCGAACGGACTTGCAAGAGTTCAACCGATCATATCACCACCAAGACCACTAGTTTCATTTGTTTGCATGTTGTCAGCTCTGGGACTGCTCTTCCCCGAACTACTATTCGAAAGCGAAACGAAAGTTGTCTTATGCAATACCCCCGTAGGAGAAGATCCCATTTGAGGGCTGCCATTGAGTAAACCAGTTTTTAGGTTCACAACCTCTCCTAATGGTCCCCCCATTGTACTTCCCCAAGACACAGGTATCCAGTTTGTCTGCTTTTCAGTAGATTCATTAAGGCTTCTATTCACCGTCAAACCCATATGGATCGGGTCAAGCTCATGAGATAGCCTAAGTGGTGAAGGGGTGATTTTCTCTTGAGGTGAAGACGATGAGGTCGATGAGAAATCTGTGGTGGCCATAGGAATCGACATTGAGAGTTGGGTCCAGTCAGATTTCAGTTCTTCAGGCCAGGCCATGGTGGCACGATTGGATTGAGCCTTAGGCCAGTCATCCGTGAAATGACGAAGTGAATGTTGGCTTTGGGATTTATGGTCGTTGAAGTCAAGGATAGAGTTATAGTGTCTCGGATTTACGTAGGAGCTCTCTTGTGAAGGATTGAGAAGGGAATCAGAAGAGACGAGTCCAAAGCCCAAGGATTCTTCATTTGTGATATGTTGCTTTGGAATGGACAACGGGTACTCTTTAGACTTCAGGTTGGTCATAGAAGAAGGCATAGAGAGGCCTTTAGGATCTTGCATTCTGCTGCATACATTCTCGTCTGTCAGTAAAACGCATGAGAAATAGCATGAAAACAAAAGTGGCTGTGGTCCCTTCCCCTTCCCCACAGGGGGAAGGGAAAGTAAAAGATCAAATGTCAGGAGTAGCAAACGAGAGATGCAAAAACCACTAATAATTTATACGTACAGGACTTAATCCTGAGACACAGGACAAGGTATGCAAAATGCTCAAAGGGTTCCTCCAAAAGCAATTTCAACTCTGCACTAAGACTAACAATGGGGTCTACTCTTGAGTAGAACATATGCTGTATGCACTTTCATTCAGTTTGAAACAATAATAATTTCTGTCACTAGAACACGCAAATACTCTCGTAAGTTTTGGAATGCATGGTATGATTTCAATTCCGAAAGGGTGATTTTGTGATCCAAAAGGCCCCTAAAAAATTTCTAGTTATCATACTAAGTTTTGTTGTGAGAGACCAATCAAATGTAAAAAGCAAGAAAGACCAATCAAATGTAAAAAGCAAGAAATCTAGAAAAATGGAGCTTTAACGAGAGAAAATGGAGGAAAAAATAGTCACAACAATGCTAGAAATGTGTTTTCCATGAATAAATTGAAAACTAAAACTTCTATGGATTTTAAGGTGCTACATAAAAATGTAAAGATATCGAGCAAAAAAGTACTTTAGGATACGAGACATTGGTAACACTGGTTTTTATCCTTAGAGATTCAAAATACAATGCATAGTAAACTAATAAAGAAGATTGTATCAGAAAATAAAAAATTATCCTTTACCTGTTGACTAGCACATCTGCAGAAGGTTTGTCAGCACCAGAATGTATGCCCTTGAATTGGTGTTGCATGATATTGATGCTATTAGATGTTGAAGTGGAACAAGAAATCGGTGCCACCTTTGGAGAGGATCCAGAGACAGCTTGGCCAGTTTGGCCTTCCACAGGCTTTCTTGAACGATGGCGGTTCCTGTTTAGGTGCCTTTCACAGTACTTCTGGTCGGCAACAGTATCTCTTGAACACCGCCATTTCTTTCCATCCGTTCGGCGACACCTCCCAGGTTCAGGATCAGTGTTGCCGGAGAAACCTAGATGGGAAGAACCCCATCCCACTGCATTGACCAGAAAGAGAATGAAACTAACAGAAACTAGCTAAATGGAGGAAAGTGAATTCGACATCAAACGAGTAGACTATATCAGAAGCCCATAATTGGCTAATTTGAAGTCATGACAAGTCCTATGGCTTGACTTCATGAATAAGCATTGAGGTTCTTAAAGTTGAACAACAAATTATAAGTCAGTAATGATATACACGTATACCAAAAGATATGTGAAAATCTTAGAACATCTATTGGTCTAATCATGTCAAACCAAAAAGACCCATAATGGCGGCTGCCAGCCTCGTATTTCACTTTTAAAATTCCAGCTGCCACAACATTCTAGTTGAGTGATGTAGGACAAGATATTAAGGGCTGTCACTTATGGAAACATTATTTTGGTAACTTCTTTTATTTACAATTATTAGGAGATCTTATTTGTGCCGCCTGTTTTGCACGTTCCTAATTTAGTTTTGCTAAAACTTGATATTATTTCCTTTTTTCTAATAGTCGTGGTTTCCAAGTAATTTCCTTTTTTATCAGGACTCCTACTAGTATAAATAGGGGTGTAAGCCTAAGGGAAAAATAACTTTTATTCAATAAACAATTTTTCATCTCTCTTCTTGTGGATTCAAGAATACTCGTGGATTCAAGAGCGTATCTCGTTTGGATTAGTACGCTAACTAATTTCTCATGAATTATGCTACATCATTGAGGATTTTGTATATGTACAAGATTAGCATTAAATTCTAGTTAGAAATTGGAATGCCTGAATGACAACCCCTCATTCACTTCCATCAAAAACAGCCACGCCAATACAAGCAAACACAGTCAGCCAGTCAGGGACAGATTTCAGCATATCAAATCAATTTAAACAATACTTTTATGGTGTTAGGATTTCACTGAAGGGGAGATGCTTACATGAGCTGGAGGGATAGGATCCGGATAACAACCCTGATGACCCAAATGGGTTAAGGGAAATTTTGAGGGGTATGAGTAAATTAGATGGAACAGGTACATTTGCTAGCATGTATTTGTAGATCAAGGCCTGGTGCTCAAGCTCAACCCACTGGGATGGAGTAAATGGCCCCCTTGCCCCCAGAAGAGGGGCACGCATGCCTCCATTACCAGAACCTGAAATATGAAAATGAAAACGAAAATAAGGATTGAAATTTATGAAGTAGAATAAGTGGTGACAAAGGATGTAACTTGTAAGTAGTGCAAAACCCATGGTACCAAATTCTAGAAACTAGGTCTGCAGATCAGCCTGGTTGAGGCAAGTAATAAGTTGTGCACAAGGACGGATGCAAGATTTCAACATTTGGTGGGCAAACATTATTTTCGTTCTCACATATAAAAGGTGAAGTTGATTTTCTGCCAATACCTCTTACATAAAAGGTATCAAAAAAAGTTCGTAGATACTTCCGATCAATCTATAACTTTAGAGTTTAGACTAGACAATTCTCTGCATCACTCCATTCCAAAAGGTAAAAAAATTGAACCTTGTGCTAAATTTTTTGCACGTGCATGCAATCTTAGGAAGACGATTATTGAATTTTTTAAATAGTTCTTGGATGTGGGTGGGTGTTGGATTTTTTATAAAAATTTGGGGCAGGTGAACTCATATAATTTTGACATTTTTCAGAAAAACTACTATGATTCTAAAGAAAATTTGAAACTTGAATAGGTCAGTCACCCAGACTCATCCACATCTCGGTCTGTTCTTGGTTGTACGAGTTAGGTTTGATAACTCAAACAAGCTTCAAGAATGTTTTATAACTTAGGTATATTAATTGAGTTGATCTGCGATGAGTTTTATTCTAGCCGATCACGAGTCAATCGGGTATCTTGATTCTATATAGACAACATAAGCTAAGGAAGCCAAACAGTATGTTATTCGTGCTTGGTAAAATAACTATAGGAAGTTAAAAATGAGTCCTGTGTTAATACATTCATGTAAGCCAAATAGGAGCCGATTTCAAGTAGCCTAGTTGATTTAACCTCCTACTAGAATTGGGTTCAACAGATAAGAAAGAAATAACACCTTAGCACCCAAAGAAAAGCAAAGTCAGAGATGATTAGACAGCACCATTTAAGACACCAACAAAATCATTTCTTCTTTTGGCTTTGAAAGCAAGAGAAGATAGATGGGAAAGGTAGAGGATTGAAAGCTACTCAAAAATCCCTTTGATGTCCTCCTTACCCTATTGGTTCACTTCAATCTGGTTCTGCTATAACGCAAATCTCTAAACCATAACATTACATATCAAGTTCTCCAAGAAAAAAAAATTACACGAAGCAAAAACTGTAATAGGAAAAATTCGACTTTATTTCTTGGCAAGACTTGATTTCATTTCCATTTTATTGGCCGCAAACTGTGAAATCAATATCAAAATGAAACTTCATTAGATGGCCACTCAAAGACCTATCCATGCCCTACAAAGAAGTCAAGCCATAGGACTTGTCAACAAACCCATTTCAGCAAAATACAGCTACCCAAATCAGATGCATTCACAATGTACTCGCTCAAACTCTACTAATCAAGATCACTATCTAACCAAAACGGCAAAACCCATATGCTACTTTGTCATAATATGGTAATTAGAAGAATCTAAATGCTAACATATGCTAATTTGGCATAATTAGTTACAATTAAAAGAAGCTAAACAAAACCCATATACTAATTTGGTTATATTTCTGCTTTGGGGAAAAAAAATACCTTCATTTCTAGTGTAAGCACAAGGTGTGTGCTGAAAATACTGAGAGTCTGAGTTCTGAGTGTTCCTTTCAGCAAATCCACCATTTTTATTGAGTAAAGGAGATTCTGATTTGGGGGAAGAGAAGCTGATCATGTTCTGATGTTGTTGTTGGCCACTGTTAGATCTCATCAGCAGAGAAGTTCCAAACACAGTTTTCGGGGATTCAGAATCAACAGTTCGGCCCACTTTGGAGGCCCTCCAATATTCATCTTGACCCGACCCAGATCCGCGTTGCTTGAGAAACCCAGATCCATTAATCTTTTGCTTGGTGGTCTCTGAGTCTGAAACAGGTTGAGAAGAAGATCTGTTATCTGGACCCACAAAACCCTCCAAACCCACAGCCCTATAATCCATCATTTGATCCTACAGGAATCTACAAAACTTCCCAAAGCATGACCTCGAGTTGGTGCTTGTGTGTGTGTGTGTGAGAGAGAGAGAGAGAGAGAGAGAGAGAGAGGCAGGTTAAAAGAGAGATTTCAGAAGAACAACATAAAGTAGGAGGGAGAGAAGGAGAGACAGAGTTGAAACTAGGAGCATCCGGACAAACCAGTAACTAAAGACCCACACTTCCGACAAGGCTGCCCTCCAAGATTTGTACTCAGTATTTTGCTTGGCGAAAGGATTATGATTTTTTTGATCATCTAGAGTTTCGTACTACCTTTGTCCCATATTATTGGGCTTTTTTTCTTTATTGGATGTATCAAAAAATTGTCTATAATTTTTATATTTAATATGAATCTTATTTGATAGATTTTATTACGTAATTAGTTTTATTAAACAAAGTTATTGAAATGACAAAAAAGGTAGATTATGAGATAGAAATAATTTTTTGAGACGTTCAAAAAGGTAAAGAGGCCTAATAATATGGGACGGAGGGAGTAGTAGAGTACTATTATACTACTTAAGTGATTTAGGAGAAATTTTTGGGTGCCGAGCAAGCACTACGTGGTCGTGCCCAAGCAGCCATCTTGGCGAACAGTCCAGATTTAAAAGAGAAAAAGAGGTGAGAGAGGGATTAAAATCTGGACCGTCTAAAAGTATTTTGGTCAGTCGGATTGAGTGCTCGGGCATGGACACGGACACATGGTGCCCGTTCGACACCCAATTTTTTTTTTCTTGATTTATGCCCGTCATTCTTAAACTATTTTGTCTTATATTTTTTTAAAAGTTTTTGTTTTACTTTTCATTGTAATTTTATGAATTAATCATGCGTGAAAAAAATTAAAAAAGTAGAAAAACATGGCATAAAATTGAATAAACTTCGTACAATACGACACGTTAGGAAAAAAAAAAAAAAAAAAGGCCAGTACTTTGTATTTTTTGTCTTTATTTCTTTTTCTGGTCATGACCTTATTACTGGATTATTTTTAGAAAACATTATTCTTTCATGAATATTTATTAGTTTTGCACAAAAAATTTGTTCGAGGAATCCAAAAGGTTAAATTATGACCAGAAACTTTAAAATAATTCGCTAAAGACAAAGATAATTTAAAATTATGTTTGTTTTAGAATTATTTTTGTCATTAATCATTGCCTAAAGTTTTCTCTCATCATTTTTAATTTTAGATTCATCAATAATCCATAACAATTAGATGCAAAAATAAAAAAAATCTCAGAAGTGATTAAAAATAGGAAAAAATAACCCGACGATAAAATAGGCCAAAACCTTTAGTTTAATGATGTCTAATGCATAAATAGGTAATAGTAGTACTAACACGTTTATATATGTGAAATTAATAAATGAAAATGCAATATCAAAATACAAGCAAATAGCAATATGTTTTTATCAAAATATTATAGCTAAATATGCGCAGGATCACCAAAAAAAATGTCCAACCTAAGGGCTTGCTTGATAACACAGATTCAACACTTAAAACTGAATCAATTCAGTAATAAGTGACTAAGTAGGTTTGATAACCACATTTTATATTACTTAACAGATTAAGTGCCGCTTAAAATGTAGGCTAAAAAGTTGATAAAAATTAAGTAGTTTTGAGCTACTTCATTCTGGTTGAATTCTAATGCACTTACAATCAACCATCACACCGCCGCCGCAACCACCAAACCACCGCACCGCCGCCGCCACTACTACCAGCACCACTGCCACACCACCACCACCACCACTATTGTCATGTCACCGCCACCACTCCACCACCACCACTAGCACTCCAACGAGCCCACCACTACCATTACCACGACACAACCATCACATTACCACCACTACACCACCACCATTGCACCACAATTACTTCACTGCCACCACAACTCACCATCATTCCACCACCACCATTACTCCACTGCAACCGTTACACCGCCACAAATACTTGATGACCATTAGTAAAATTAAGAGACAATTAGAACAAAAAAATTCATTTTTTTTAATTTAGTGCTTAATATATTTTATCAAACAGCTTTTCAGCTTAAAAAATTCAACATTCAGTACTTAATTTTTCAGCTTTCAGTTTTCAGTTTTATCAAACAGCCCCTAAATTATGGGTTTAAAAATAGTAAAAACCGAAAAACACCTCTCTCTCTCTCTCTCTCTCTCTCTCTCTCTCTCTCTCTCTCTCTCTCTCTCTCTCTCTCTCTCTCTCTAAAAATAGTAAAAACCGAAAAACACCTCTCTCTCTCTCTCTCTCTCTCTCTCTCTCTCTGTGTAACGCCCCGATTTTCGGAAGCATTAATTTAAATCATTTAATAAAAGATTAATATAAATAGAAAGGATCTCATAAAATAAACAGCGGAAATAACATAATTGTCTTAGTTCGATTACAACAATAACATAGTACTTTGTTGGGAAATTAGATTATAGTTTTCCAACACAAAAATAAGGGAGATTGGTTCTACAGGTTAAGGTTGAGATCTTGATCCCAATGCTCCTCTTGAGCCTGATCCACTAGAAAGCCTTCTGTTCCAAAATAAGCGTCGCCCTCGACACCTACACCTCCTGTTTGATCACAATCTGGCATAATACGTCCGAGTCACGAAGCAACATCATGGTATTATACCAGGGTCACACGAAGTGTAACACCGTGAGCGATAAATCACTCAATAGTTACTCTAACCCCCAACCCTTACATAACATACAAGAACAACATATATGATTGAAAAGTAGTACGTAAAAGAGTAAACACATAACTGATTTCATTACTAGCCATTAACTTACATTTTCATCTAAGTTCTCAATCTAGAGAACTTTCCTCCCAAATAACCACTAAGGACTATGAGCAATCCGTGATTAAACTCCCCCCTTGCTTGCCCTGACTAGGAGCCCTGACGGAAGGCATAAGTTACGTACTTAATCCAACCGTCAACCGCCTCACAAGGATGAATTTCCCAGGAACTGACTGTACCACTAGGCTACGAGTGACAACTGTCAGCTCCTGTAGGTATATAGCCGTAACTCGACCTATAATACATCCACCCTTTTAACGCCTCAGAATTCAAATGAAGTAATCACAGATTGTCATATCCTAGGGTTTCGAAATACTGGCAGGCTGCCAAATAATCCTCCAAACCGAAATCACTTGGCTGTCTGCCATTCAACAAATCTCGGGGTGACTCCCCATAAATCAATTCATTTCCAATTTCCATTAACCTCAACATCTACGTGAAATCTGCGTACGATCACCCAACCCGGGAACCAAAGTGTCCATTCTAACATTCAACGATTTCATGATAAGCACGCACAACAGAAGAAACAAAATGATAACGATATTCTAAGGGTCACAAAAGCAAATAACACGCTTCACGAGTTCACAAGTCATCACAAACCAAAGTAATTGAGAACAAGGGGCCTTAACGCAATTAAATAAAGTGTAGGGTCATAAATGTAATTTATAGAAGTAAAGGGTCGCCCTCGAAATTTTAAGTAAGTATAAGGGTGACAAAAGTAATTTCACGGTTCTAGGGTCCTCCGCGAAATTTTTACTAACTTTGGGGGCCTTTTGTAAATAAAACTTTATGCAAGGGCAAAATTATAATTTTGCCACAACGAAGGGTAAACATGTAAAATACCTTATAAAAACCCACATGATATTATAAGAAATGTATACCATTTTCTAAACTTGATACTTGCAATAATAATAATAATTAACATGTCTAAATAAATAAATAAGTACGGTTGCAAAAATGATCAAGAGATAATCACGGGCACATTTTTCTAGTCTGGTCATGTACTTGATAATTAAAGTAGATCATGTTTAATCTAATGATACAAAATTTTGCAATACAAGGTTAAAATATAAAGTAACCAAAATCTGTGATTAAAATGTTAGAAATCTAAAGTTTAGGGACCCAACAATAATTAATCTAAAGTTTAGGGATCAAACTGTAATTAATCAAAAATTAGGCCTGGGGTAGACGGTAGTCGACTGTCCAAACTATTCACTTGATTACAAGTTGGTGTACTATACCGAGTGGGGTGGTTGTCATATACTCCCCCGATCGAAACGTCCGGGTTTTGTCTATACACGATGAAAATTAACGAATAATATATCAAAATGTTCGTTAGAACATGAACTACACTTCAATCACAGGAAAAGCTGGATTTGAAATGGTTTGGACGTCACTAATAAGCCCTCAATAGTGTAAATAATGGGGCTTATCTCGCTCGTTTTGATCACATACACGTGCTTTTTGTGGCTTTATATGATTGATTTTGCGCGATGTTGTGTTTTTGTTAGATGCAGGTAAACTAAGGAAAAAGGCATGTTTTGACGCCATGGTTAAACCAAGGGGTGCCCGAGCACCCAAGGCCGCATGACACTCCGCCACCGAGTCCCGAGAGTCAAGGAATGAAGCATTGAACACGACTCGGGAAGCCGGAAAGTCAAGGCATCAAGAAGTCGAAGTGAAGTGAGTAAGGCGAGCCAACACACTAGAACCTGTTCAAGCAAAACCCTTGTACAGGTTCTACCTGAACAAAATGTCAAAAACCAAACTAGAACCTGTTCTAGCAAAACCCTTGTACAGGTTCTAGCTGAACAGAATGTCAAAAATCATGCCAGAATCGGTTCAAGCATTTCCTTTGTACAGGTTCAAGCACCAAAATTCTGGGATTTTGGAGCCCGATCAAGACCAATTGTAGGGGCATTTTTGTATTATCAAGCACGATTTTTGGGAGCTATAAAAGCTTCCCAACCTCAGATTATTAGGGGAGCTTGCATTTTACCTTCTCTCTCTACCTCCCTCTTCTTCCCCACCCATTTGCTCTACCTTCTCTCTAGTTTATAGGTGTTTATCTTTTGGATTCAAGGTTTCGGCCTTCATTAAAGTTGTAAGTACTTCGTTAATCTCTACGAATCCGTGGTTTATTTTCATAGAATCAATGTTTCACGTTTTTATGTCTCTTTCACTTAGTCTCTTCATTTCTCCATTGATTATGTGTGAGTAGTGTAGCAAGGCTAGGTCATGGGGTGATTAGCACCCCATGACTTGGGTTATTTTTGTTCTTCTCTCAAATGAGCATTAAAAGTTGTTTGTTTAAGCGTTAGGGTTCAATTTTATGTATCAAAATTTAGTCTTGTTAATCTCTTTGATCTTGTGTAGGCAAGGGCTTGACTACTTGCCACACATGATGCTTAGAGCTATGGCATTCTAAGTGTTTGTAAAAATGCCTCAATGAACCCTACTTTTGATCAAACCCATTTTCTAGAATCCAAATGTGCTAAAATGTTAAATCTTCCGGTTAAGCATGTTTGACTACATGATTTAACCGTGTAATCTTGAGAGGAACAATTTAATTCAAGTCATGGGTGTTTTGAACCCCTTGACTTTGCCTTTAGTTTAAATTAGCAAAACCTTCATTTTCTAGTCATTTAGAGGTAGAGAGAGAACCACCAAACAAACCACCTTATAAGTTGGTCGTCTTAACGCCAAAAATCTCATCGCAAGTCAATCTCATGCCGGGTGCATTTGGTCCCTGTGGAAATCGACCCCGGTCTTGCCGGGTTACTATGCTTTCAACGACCTAGCCCTACGCTTGGGGCGACGCTAACTACAACAACGCTAGGTCGCAAGCAGTGACCCCGTAGCTCAGAAGGTCAAAACCGCATATACACTGCTCCCCGAGGATCAAAACGCTTGGGTTTTATTTCTACTCGACGAAAATCAACGTATTATATATCAAAACGTTCGTTATGAAATGAACTACATTCTATCACGGAAAAAGTTGGGTTCAGATTGTTTTGGACGGGACCCAGTAGCTCAGAAGGTCAAAACCGCATATACACTGCTCCCCGACGATCGAAACGCTTGGGTTTTATTTCTACTCAACGAAAATCAACGTAGTATATATCAAACCGGTCGTTATGAAATGAACTACATTTCTATCACGGAAAAAGTTGGGTTCAGATTGTTTTGGACGGGACCCAGTAGCTCAGAATGTCAAAAACGAATTTACACTACCTTGCAACTAACGAAATGCTCGGGTTTTGTTTCTACGCAACGAAAATCGACTTATTATATACCGATGGGTTCAGTAGGATATAACCTACCTCTTTTCCGAAGATTAAGCTAAACCGGAGTGATTTGGTTGGGCCTCGGTCGCGTCGAACGGACTGAACTTATTCTCCTTCCTTCCTTCCTTCTTCTTCTTTTTCTTTCCTAACCAGCTATCTCTCTCTCTCTCTCTCTCTCTCTCTCTCTCTCTCTCTCTCTCTCTCTCTCTCTCTCTCTCTCTCTCTCTCTCGGTGCAGAATGAAAATAGAAAAGAAGGATTATATATCTCTCTTTCTCGACCAGAATCTCTCTCTCCTAAATCTCCATGGAAGCTCTATCTTTAAGCTTTCTTTTTCTCACTGTTTTTGCTGAGTTGAAATGTGTATTTGTAGGTGGAGGAGCAGTAGTTTCGGATTATGGGGTTGAGAGACATAAGGGAGTGGTTTTAAGGCATAGACTATTGGACAAGGAGGTGACTCACGGCTCAGGGGTTAAAGGAAATTCACTTGTGGTGTTGTCGGCTTGTGAATGGTTGAAAAAAAAGTAGGTGCCATATTTGGTTAGACACAAAATGACTGGGAGAGGTGATGGTTTTAGTCTCATTGGACTAAGTTAGGGAGAGTTTTGTTAGAGAGTAATTCGGTTAGGGTAAAAAGAAATGGTTAGGGTAATCGAATACACATATACATATTTAAATATGCGAAATAAAAATGTAGTAATCAATTGAGACTAAGATAAATTATCTAATTAGTAGAAGATCTAAATTTTATTTGAAAAGAAAAACAAACAAAAAAAATGGCCGAAATTCCGGGTCGTTACACTCTCTCCCTCTCTCTCTCTCTCAACTCAATCACCCTAAAACTTTTCAACTTCAGAGCACCGTTTGTGGGGGGCGGCGCCGGCTACCTCGGGGAATCTCCCCTCTCTTCTCTATTTCTTTCTTTCCCTCTTCTCATTTCTTCTCATTTTTTCGGTTATACATACCCCAAATTAGGCCCCTAGGATTCTCGAATCACGGCCTAAATGGCCTCCCCAATGATGAAAATAAGGTCAAAATGCCTTGCTAAATGCCTAAATAATGCTTTTAAGAAATACCAAATCAAACTTTGCAAATCAACCCTAAAAACCCTGTACAAAACCCTTGAACATCAAAGCCATAAAACCAAAAATTACCAAAAAAAAAAAAAACCCTCAGGGTACTTGTGTGCACAAGTTGATTTTTACACGTAAAATCCGTACAAGCATCTAGTAGGAGAATTTCATCATTTTGATTCAGTTCTCTGGGGTTGACATGTGTCCCTTACTCCTTAAAACCTGGATCCATGTTCTTGGGAACCTTTTTGGGCCTTTTGAACCTTTTCCACCCCCATTTTGAACTCCCCCACACCTATAAATACCCTCCTACTCCTAAAAACAAAACTAACTATTAACCTCACCCACCTACTGCTACTTCATGCTACACTCTTTCTCCAACTCATTTTTCTTCTTATATCTTAAAAATCCTACACCTCAAGTCCTATAAAAAATAGGCCTTCACGTTATTGGAATAAACTTTTTAAAATTAAATCTGGAATAGCACTTGTGCGCACAAGTCCCCATTGGTGTGCACAAGTCCTGTTCTGTGACTATTTTCCCCAAATTTGGTTTGTTCATCACTTTTCTGTGAAAATCCATGATTATTGATTTATTTATGCTATATTGGTTTCTCCTTTTCTTCCCTAGCTTAAAAATCGGTTTGTCCTTCTAATTAAAATTATTGGAAAATCAATTTTTGAAAAGCTATAAAGTGAAAATAAATGTTCACAAGCAAGTTCAAATCAAGAGTAAGGAAATTTGGGTTGTGTTAGCACAACTTGTTCGCACTAATGGGCATCCATGCGCACATGCTGTGATTGTCAAAGCCTCATAGAAATAGTATTATATGTTCCTTATTTCCATAGCATCCATTTTTATTTACATGTAGCATTTTTATGATATTTATTTCCTTGTTCCTTACCCCGTACATGATCAAAGTTTACTAAACCAAGCCTTATGTCCCAATCAATTGGGGTCAGCTACATGAATCTTTTTCTCCATTGAGCTCTGTCAAGTGTTGCTTCATCGCTTAAACCTAGTATACTCAAATCTTTGCGTACTTCCGCATCTAATGTCAATTTGGGTCTTCCCCTCCCTTGTGCGTTTCTATCCAAAGCTATCCTATCCACGCTCTTAACTACTGCATCCGCTGGTCTACGATAGCATGCCCAAACCACCTTAGCCTGTTTTTCCTTAACTTCTCCTCTATAGGTGCTACACCTAGCATCTCGCGAACTGTTTCATTTCTAATCATATCTCATCTAGTCTTACCACACATCCACCTCAACATTCTCATTTCCGCTACACTTATCTCGTTCACCTGCTGCTTCTTAATAGTCCAGCATTCTGTCCCGTAAAGTATCGCTGGTCTTATGGCAGTTCTATAAAAATTTCCTTTCAATTTTGTGGGTACCCTCTTGTCACACAGTACACCAGTAGTACTTCTCCACTTGAGCCACCCCACTTGGATCCTATGAGTCACATCCTCTGCAATCTCTCCATCTTGATTAATAATAGAGCCTAAATACCTAAAATGGTCCCTCTTTGGTATCTCCTGATCTTTGATCATCACTCTTTCCTCATACGCACTTCTGGTATCACTAAACTTGTAGACCATATACTCAGTTTTACTCCTACTTATCCGAAAGCCCTTAGACTCTAATGGTTCCTGCCAAATTTCTAATTTAGTATGAACACCACTAGTCGTTTCATCTACAAGGACAATATCATCTGCAAACAACATACACCATGGGATATCCTCCTGAATCTGCCTAGTCAATTCATCCATAACTAACACGAAAAGGTATGGGCTCAAGGCTGACCCTTGGTGCAATCCTACTGTGATGGGAAATTCACTCGTTTTTCCTGCTAGTGATCTAATGGCAGTGACTGCACCTTCATACATGTCGATGACCATGTCAATATAGCCTCTGGTCACTCACTTTCTCTCTAGAACCCACCATATAATGTCTCTAGGCACCCTATCATAAGCCTTTTCCAGGTCTATGAAAATCATATGGAGATCCTTCTTTGTTGACCTGTGTCTTTCTACCAATCTCCTTAGTAGGTAAATAGCTTCCATAGTTGATCTCTCAGGCATGAACCCAAACTGTTTCTCCGACACCGTAGTCACCATCCTCAATCGATGCTCAATAACTCTTTGCCACAACTTCATCGTATGACTCCTCAACTTAATTCCTCTATAGTTGTTGCAACTTTGAATATCCCATTTATTCTTGTAGATAGGTACTAAGGTACTCCTCCTCTATTCGTCGGGCATCCTCCTAGATAAAATAATCTTGTTGAACAATTTTGTCAACCAAGTCACCCTCAAGTCACCTAGGCTTCTCCACACTTCAATGGGGATACCATCTGGTCCTAAGGCCTTACCCGGTTTCATCCTCTTCAAAGCCTTGGCCACTTCGGGCTTTTGTATCCTCCGATAGAACTCGTATTCTATTTTCTCACTAAGGACATCAACTTCCTCCTCACCAAAGCTTCCTTCGTGTTCCTCATTTAACAACTTCTCAAAATACATCTTCCATCTATCCTTGATCTCTTCATCTTTCACCAACATCTCCGAATCACTACCTTTTATACACTTAACTTGAGAGAAGTCTCTAACTTTTCTTTCTCTTAGCTTGGCGAGTTTATATATATTCTTTTCTCCATCCTTACTATCCAGTCTAGCGTAAAAATCATCGTAGGTGTGGACGGTCGACCTCCACCGGTGGCGTCGTTTTTGGAAAACTTGTTGTTTGTTTGTAAAAGGGAGTCGCCACCCGGGTTTTTGAAAAATGGTTTAGGACCCGAGAAACCGTTTTGAAAAATGGTTGAGAAAATGATTTAGAAAACAATTTGAAAACCAGAGATTCGTTTTGGATTTGGGAGCCAGGTTACGAACGGAGAAGGGTTTTAATGCACCCCGCTCGCCCGATTAAAAATCGGTCTTTACTAAATATTTGTGAGATTTTTAGAAAATATTTTGAAGCTGAATTTTATTCAAATAAACAGTTAATCATGCAAAGCAAATGATAAAACAATAAATGACAAACAACATGATAATAAACACCACAACAAAGAATTAAAACAGAAAATCAAAGTTCCAAACTGTTTATAAAGGAAACTATTTTAAAATTTCAGATTTGAAAAAGAGTGTCGTACGGCACACAAAGTGTACCGTGCGGTACAGAAAGTGTGTCGTGCGGCACTGTTCAAGGATCCAACGGTCAGATTTTCAAAAGTGTGCCGTACAGCACTCCAAGTGTACCGTGCGGTACAGAAGGAGTGCTGTGCGGCACTGTTTTCTTCACAAACAGTTTGATATTTGGTTTTTCGAAAAGAATGAAATGGAGGCACATTCAAGGCATGAAAACTTGATCAAAACTAATTACTTTGAACTGAAAAATGATATGTTTGAATAGAAATTGTTCCTCCTCACTAAATTACCCCGTACGAGGCGATGTTCTCACCGTACGACGCAACCTGGAGGTTTTAGATTGAACTAATTTTTGATGTTACAAGGGCCTACCAAATATGGAAATGATATAGAAGATCATCCCATATTTGACATCCTTCCCCTCAGGATACCAAAACTAAGAGATTTGGCGAAACGAGATTATACCTCCGGTTGCAAACTCTCGGATTGAAACTCTTTTGAAACCTTCTGAACTTGATTTGGGCTTCCTTTGGCTTCCAAGTCTCTTCTGATGCAGCAACAAGGATGATTGATGGTTTAAACTTGAGCGAATTTTGAATGGCAAATTCACGGATTCCGAAACCGAAAACAGGGAATTGGGATTTGTTTTGAAAGAGAGGACTTGATTAATTTTTGAGAATTGAAGGTAGCAATGAAGAAGATTTCTGGTAGAGATGGTGTGGTGACAAGGTTCAGAAATGGAGTTTCATGATTTTTCCACCATTTTTTCCGTTTTTATTTCCGTTGAACTCGATCGGGATTTATAGGTGAGAGGAGAACTTGGCTCCCAAGTTTGCTTGATGCCCACACATGGTGATGATGGCTAGGAGGTAGCCTTTCATCCTCACACGAAATCATGATGAGCAGGGAAACGAATTCGTCAACATTTTAAGCTGCTGGAACTCTGCAAAAGCTGAGTGACAAGTGACAGTGTCGTACGGCACACAAACTGTGCCGTGCGGCACACCTGACCGCCAAAATTCAAAAAGTTGCTTGGGCTGTGCCGTGCGTGAGGGATGAGTACCGTACGGTACTGTTGACTGAGTTGACTTGGAGATTTTCAATCCGAAAGGCTTTCCGGGCATTTCTTTTCATCATCGGGGATAAAAACATGTACGGGAGCCTCATTTTGGGGTGTCTACAGTAGGCTCTCAACTTAGCCTCACTAACGGCCTTCTTAGCTTCCCTGTACCTCTGAAATTTTTTCACATTCCGGTCCTTTTGCCACTTTTTAAAGCAATCATTCTTGGCTTTTACCATGGTTTGAACCTCGTCATTCCACCACCATGTCTCTTTAGAGCTTGGACATTTCCCCTTTGACTCTCCAAGAACTTCTTTTGATATTCTTCTAATACCGTCAGCCATTGTATTCCACATACTATCACTATCACCTTCTCCTCCCCACTCCATCTTTTGGCCCATACGCTCCTTGAACACCTCTAGCTTCTCCCCTCTTAAGAACCACCATCTAGTCTGTGGGCTTCTAGTTTCTTTTCTCGGTCTATTATTCCCCTTAAGACCAATATCTAACACCAAAAGTCTATGTTGTGCCACTAGACACTCTCCGGGAATGACCTTACAATCCTTACATAACAAGCGATCTGCGCCTCTAGCAAGGAAGTAGTCGATCTGGCTCCTATTGGCTCCGCTCGTAAAGGCAATTAAATGTTCCTCACGCTTCTTATAGAGATTATTCCCAACTATAAGGTCGCCAGCTACCGCAAAATCCAAAATCCTTCTACGACCTTCATTTAGGTCACCAAATCCAAATCCACCATGTACCTTCTCATTCCCTTGCTTCTGCACTCTCACATGACCATGGAAATCTCCTCCTATAAAAAGCTTCTCTCCACAAGGTATCCCTTGAACCACATCATCCATCTGTACCCAAAATTGTTCTTTAGTGAGATCATCCAAGCCTACTTGGGGCGCGTAAGCACTAATAATATTCACTATGCTCTCTCCAATCACAAGCTTAACTAAAATAATTCGACCTACTTTCCTCGTGACTGTGACTACCGAGTCCTTAAGGTGCTTATCTACTATGATGCCTACCCCATTTCTATGCCTATCCTTCCATGTATAATAAAACTTATACCCTGTGTCTTCTATCTCTCTAGGCTTCTCCCCTACCCACTTAGTCTCCTGAAGGCAAGCTATACTAATTCTCCTCCTAATCATGGTATCAACTAGCTCCCTAGTCTTACCCGTTAAAGTCTCTATATTCCAAGTTGCTAAGTGGATCCTATAATCCTGGGCTAGCTTCTTTACCCGTGCCCGTCCAAGCACACGTGGGAACCCTTGCTCACTTATCACCACACCCAGGCGCCGATGTGCCGCCCCTTGCCCATTTTTCGAAGCACCCGAAGGCAGGCACAATGCGTCGCTTAAAGGGAACGCCCTAGCATGTCTCGTTGTATGATTAAGGTTCATGTCATAAGGTTCTGACGGGTCTTTTTATGTACTGACTATCAGCTACCTAACGCACAACCCTCCTCCTTTATCCGGGCTTGGGACCGACTGAGATCTAAAGATAAGGCTTTAAGAACAACACAGGCGGAGTTGTACATGATCAAAGTTTAATAATAAAATATTTTAGAAAAATCCCACGAACATTAAAGTAGAGACCGATCCTCGTATCGGGCGAGGGGAGTGCCCTAAAACCCTTCCCCTCTCGCAACCTGGCTTCGAACCTAAAATCTTTTCAGACAAAAAGATCAGTAACTAGAGCCTTTTCTAAATAACGGTACGAATGTCATTTTCAAAATCGGTTTCTCAGGTGACTATCCTCAAACCCGAGTGGTGACTCCAAATTGAAGTCGAGAGCCACGTGGTAGCATCCACATCGGTTCTTCTTCTCAATGTTGCAGGTCTGAGATTTAGAGGTTTTCTTGGTGCGGTTGGCGACTTGCGGTGGCGTTTTGGTTCCTCGACTATTGGATCTCCGATCGTTTGTGAGAGCCGAAATGGCAGTTTCTCGGCAATCGTCTCCGGAGTCCGGCCGTTCGTTAGGGGACACGACGACCTTGTTGTCTTCTTCGGGACGGTGGTTGCTATCGGGAAAAAATCAATATGATCGGATAACCCAGAATACAATTTCCATTATCAATAGAAAATGAATTACAAATTACAATGAACATGAACAAAATACGAAACAAACTTAAACTACAGAATCAGAAATTCAAACCATATACAATCTGTGAACCCAAACCTGTGTTTCTAACGGTATCCTTAAAAGAGATTTGCCACCTACTGGTAGGTGTTGAGGTTACTCGGCGTCCGTATCCCAGGATTGATCCGGCTCGAACCGCAAACGTCGGGACACAACCGAAGAATGCCTTGGCGAACTAAACTTTGTTTGCCTCACTCTCTAAAAAGCGAACTCAAAATATAGTGCTTTGTATGCTGAAAACTTGTGTCTCAAAGCTGGATACAGGAGCCACCTTTTATAGCTGAAAAAGGTCCCTTGGTAACTACTTTGACATGAATCAGGGGAGTGAATTCCCTTAATGAATCACCATAAAATGCTGCAATAACATGGGAAAACCCCCACAATGAATATGGGAAATTGAAGTGCAGGGAAAGCCAAATGCTAGTGGCCATTCACTCCAAATTTCCAACCGTTGCGATGGCGCCGTTGGTGACGCCCACAGAGTCCTTTTCTCCTTCTCCCTTCCTCTTCGTCATCTTGATCCCTGGTTCGCCGGCTCTACCATTGGTTGCATCGCTGGGTGTTTCCATTTATGCCTAACGGCGTCGGTCAGCTATCGTCATTGGGACAATGTTGGTTGTGACTGGTTTTATGCCTAGGTGAAGATTTGTTATGAACAAAAAATTATGCGGGCTCATAAAATAATTTTGGGGGTTTTATTGATTTTTTCCTCCCCAATGAATTGAGTGCAGTCTCTACGCCATCCATCATCCCCGGGGAGAAACATTTGTAAGGGCTCGGATTATATAAAATTGGGCTCTAATTGGACTGGTTTTGGGCCAAGAAGAGATGCATCTTAAAGTAAGGAACTTGTATATTACTCCAACGGTAATAATGAGAGGGCGTTTTTTTTTTTTTTTGTCATTCGTCATTCTTAATCTATTACATGGGGGAAGGGGAATGAGACGCGATTCCGGGATACAATGTGGGGCATCCAAGAGCTCCACCACATAAGTTAGCCACCACTTGCTAATGAGAGGGTGTTTGGATGGATCATTTTTGCATTTTAATTTCTACCTTTTTGAATTGTGGGTATTTGGGTGGAGGTACCAATAATTAGTTATGGGAAATCGAGATTTTGATTTTTGGGTTTAGAGAAGAGAAATCAGAAAAAGGTGGAGAGGAGCTTTTTGTCTTCTCATTTTCTATTTTTCCCATTTTGGTAAACAAAAAGACTTACATAAAGTATTTTATACATGTCTCTCTACTTCTATTGCAAAATACGTTATGCTCATATTTCTCAGACACTCTATAAATTCATAATACATTCATGCCATAATATAAAATACCAAAAATGTAAAAAGCAAAATGCAGAAGGTAAAATAATGAAGCTTCCAAACACCCTCTCGGCGAATTTATCTAGGCTCTCCATGGCCATCCCTCGAACATTAGGGCTCGTTTGGATGGCGGTTGTAGAAGAGGGATGACTGGCTTGGGCTAAATAGTCTTGGTTCTCTGAATAGCCCATCGTTTGGCTGGCCAAAACCTCCCCTAATCACTCATCCTTGTTCTCCGAATAGTCAGGGCAAAGCCTGACTAAATATAAGCACCGGGGGGGTGCTTATATTTAGTCATGGCTGATATCCAGTGCAGTTTTACCTCCCTACCCCCACTCCCTTCTCTCTAAAAACTTCCAAATCTCAGAAACCCAAACAATAGTACATAGGAAAAATTAATTGGGGAAAAAAACTCTAAGAAATTGAAAATCTTGGGAACTTTTAGAGAGATGAGGTGGGTTGGATCACCGTACCTGAGAAATTTGAAGTGAAACCCGCCGGAATCTGTAACCACTGCCGGAGAGAGAAAGGGGATGGACTGGACGGAAAGTGGGAAAGATGAACTGATTACTGTTTTCCTTGTAAACAACGAAGTAGAGGGGGGAATTTATTCGGTGTGGCAGGTGTATGGGAGTATGGAGTCCAACGTCTGGCAAGTGTATTGGTTTGGCAAGTGTATATTGGTATGGATCTCAGTTAGAAAAAGTGTATTGATAATTTGATATGGAGTTCGTCTATTAGAGGAAAAAAAAATTCAAAATTTAATATTCTTAATTTATATGAAAATATAGTAAAATGAAGTATCGAAACTTCATTGTTGACAAATATAACAAAATAATTAATTTTTTTATTTGTATAATTATTTAAATGCATAATCTAAAATGGATATTCACAAGGGCAAAATAGTCTTTTGATAGGTTTTTACATCATCCACCCTTTTTATCCCCCTTATTTTAATCATTCATCCAAACTACGTACTATTTTATCTCCCTTCTTAACTGTCACATCAATGTGGGTCCACCCTTCTTATTTAATCACCCTGACTATTTTATCACCCCTTACTATTTAATCCGCCCAAAACCAATACGTCATCCAAACGGGCTCTTAGGTTAACTTAATTGTCTCTAGGTCGACCCCATTCGATGTCAACCGCCTCTGATTTTGGAACGATTGTACAGCATAACATTTTTTAAATTCCTCAAATTTGGAGATATAGGAAGCTATTTCAGTAACATTAACAGGTTTGTTATAACCACAAACACTTATACTAAGAATTATACAAACTCTCTCACATTGACTTTGTGGGTCCCACCACTTGATCCCCACATATGGTATGTGAAAGAATTTATAATTTTTTTTTTCTTGATAACCGTATATTTAGACCAGCTTGTCTACACCTCGACTAATTCTGAGGCCTTGGAGGTAATGATCAAGCATAATTCACAGTGGTCGCAAGAGTTAACTAGCAAGAAAAATGGAACCTCGGATCTTAGGTGAGAGCAAATTTGTACAATTGTTAGTGCCTACATCTTTCAGCACTTTCAGAGAGCAGCCAATATGTCCATAGCCTCATCGATTGGGGATTCCATCAATACTTTTTATTTTTTTTTTATTTTTTTTTTGTGCAAAAAGAGTTTGAATGTAAGAATTTTTAGTCATACTTATCTGTACCTAATAAGTACTAATGAGAAAATGTCAGCTATAGTTGTGATTACAAGATTTTTCTAAATTTTTTTTTGAATGTTTTCATTTCTTTTCTTTAGAATCGTTAAAATCATTGCAAAAGTTGAAATCCAATTGAAGACTAGAGATCAGGGGGACAACATTAACAAGTGGAGGAGGGAGATAATATCTAATGGCTATCACTGCTAGCCAATTAATTGGCTTATTCATTGAATTTGTGATAACACTAAGAAAAAAGAAGCATTGAGGGATAAGCAAAGAGATTGTATGTTTTCAATTCCAACTGAGGTTGGTGCTAGTTAGTGAGAGTCAATAATCACACGAGTGCAACTCAAATCACCCAAGCTTCAGTTGCTGGGCACAGACAAACCTGATTCTTTCATAATTCACTTCATGAACCACTCTTACAGTCTCAAATGATCACTGCAAATCTGCGATCGAGCTGGCTAGATTGATGAACGCTCCAACGCAGTTGAACTTCCCAAAACCAGATTAAGCATTGACCTAGTTGTAGACACCCAATTTGGATCCTCCGGATACCCTTAAGTAGTGGTTGGTAGGCTCCCCGATGATGGAATAGATCGAAACGTGCCATGCAAGCTTCGAACAATGCTCTTTGTGCTCAAAACCCAAAGGAAAACCTTTTCAAAAACATACCCTAGCCTACCCCATCTTTTATTACATTCGAAACCCTCTTTATCAATATATAATATGTCTCAATCCATTTTAAAATGCGGGAGATGCGAGCATTTTACCCGGAACACTTATTTTCCGACCATCTGAGGGTAAAATGATATTATCTTTTGATGTACAAAACATCTTTGGTCCAAAACACTTGGGTTAGAAAGTATACTAAACCAGCTTTCCAATGCTTCAAATCACGCACAAAATGAAGTTCGGTAATACTCGGGGAAGCCCCGCAAAGTTTGGTCTGTTATGCTATCACGACTTAAGCGCTCAAGTGGTGACAACCTAAGAGCTCAAGTGGTGACAACTTGAGCGCTCAAGTCGTTTGAGCGCACAACAACTTTTTGGAGCATCTTCCAGCTAGCCATGATGGGATTTTTTTGTATTTTTGACCAAGTTAGACCCCTTTCCCCTTCCCAGACCTTGACCCATCATGATATTCCCCTTAATTTTGAATTTCAAAATCTATTTCCCTCCTAAAATCCTTTATAAGTACCTCCACTCTCACACACTCTCTCTTGGCTGATCTCTCTCTCCCACACTCACACCCAACTGAATTTCAGTCCTTCTCCATCTCTTACACTAACAAAAATCGTAAGTTTCCTTAAAAAAAAAAAAAAAAACTTCAAAAATCCTTGTTCAACCTCAAGTCTCAATAATACACTTCAAAATCAAACCCTCTCAGTCATAAACACGACCATCAACACTTTTTTTTCAAAGCATCAAGCAAAAGAGCAATTGTTCAATGCCAAAAGGTAAAAATACCTTCTGAAGTATGTTGTTTCGATCAACCTGGGGGAACTCAGTACCCCCAGCCAGTTCCTTATACTGGTTTTGGGTGATACTTGACTATTTTGTGACACAAAAAAAGGTTTGAAACCTTCGAGGCCAGACGATGACCTGAGCGCTCGGGTTCCTCCCTTGAGCGCTCAAGTCACCTTGATGTTGGTTTCTGCTGTTATGTGTTTAATCGAGTTCAAAATCATTTTTACCAATTCCATACCATCTTTAGTTATCACAACTAATATGTTCGCTCTTTGATCAGTCATGAAAATGAGTTAAGTGGTACTTTAAAAGCCCGATCTGGTCTCAAAACTAGCTGTTCCAACGTAATATCTCGAAATAAGGAAAAACATAAGTATTTTCAATAATACAAAGGCAAAACCAAAGTGGCAAAGGAGCATGACTCTAGCGCTCAAGTTGATAATCATTCTTTTGAGTGCTCAGATCAGAAGTAGTGGGCAAACAGATTTTGATGAACATGGTCTCAATCCATCATGTTTTTCATATTTGGAAAATTCTAAAATCAACTCAATGGGCTGACATTAAGGCTTAAAAAGTGTATTGAAATGTGTGAAAAGTGTATAGGAAAGTGAAAAAAGTATATTGGAGTTTGTATTTTTTTTTTCTTGTTGCCCTATTGTCAGCCCAGTGGGTTGACAATAGAAGAACCCTTCATATTTTGGGTGCTGTTATTTAGTTGTTTTTGTACGCATAGATCTGTTATTTCGTCGCCATTGGTAGATATCTCATTTCATGTCATCTCATGCATATTACAAACTGTTCACTTTTCACACAAATGCACGCAACGTGTTTACAGTTTTGTCCTCATTTATTGCTCCCCCACCCCCTTTTTATGTGAACAAAGTTGAGTTATAAACATTTTTAAATCCCACAAACACCAAGTAGAGACCTACCCATTGGTCGAACGAGGGGGTGCCACAAATCCCTTCCCTTCTCATAACTTGGCTCCCAAACCTAAGATATTATGGTGACAACAAACTGGTAATAAAAACCTTTTCCAAAAATGAGGCAAGAAAGTCATTCAAGCTCGGTCTTCGAGTGGCAAATCTCAAACCCAGGTGGCGACTCCAAATTGAATGCGCTCCGGAGGGGTGTTGTGGACGGTCGATTTCCACCGGTTGGTTTTGGAAAACTTGTTGTTTTGAAAATGGGAGTCGCCACCCGGGTTTTTAGAAAATGGTTTGGGACCCGAGAAACCGTTTTGAGAAATGATTGAGAAAATGATTTGTAAAACAGTTTGAAAACCAGAGATTCGTTTTGGACTCGGGAGCCAGGTTACGAACGGGGAAGGGTTTTAATGCACCCCGTTCGCCCGATTACAAATCGGTCTTTACTAAACACTTGTGGGATTTTTAGAAAAAAATGTTTTAATGCCGAACTTTATTCAAATAAACAATATATCAAGCAAAACAGACGATAATAATGAAAACAGATAATAATGCAAGTTATAATAATAAGCAAACAAAGGTTCAAACTGTTCGTGCAAGGCACTGGTTAAAACTTCAAATTTGATGAAAAGGTGTGCCGTGCGGCACACCTTTGGGTGTACCGTGCGGTATGAGAGTGTGCCGTGGCATCGCTTTCATCAATCAATGGTCAAATTTTAAATGAGTACCGTACAACACTCCAAGTGTACCGTGCGGCACGATGGGAGTGTCGTGCGGCAATGATTATTTCGCACAAATGATTTAAAATTTGGGTTTTCAAATGATTAAACAGGCACATACAAGGCATGGAATAAGATTAAAAATGGACTATTTTGAATGGGAAAACAGTATATTCAAGTGGGGAATGTTCCTCCTCATTGAATCGCTCCGTACGAGGCGATGTTTTCACCGCATTTACGACGCGACCGGGAGGTATGAAAGCAAACTGGTTTTGATGTGATATGGGTGTACCAAACATGGAGATGATATAGGGAATCATTCCATACTTGGTACCCCTCCCCGTCAGTACCAAACTTAAGAAATTTGGCGAAACGGAATTATACCTCGGTTTTGAACTCTCGGATTGAAATCCTTTTGAAACCTTCCCGAACTTGGTTTGAACTCCCTTTGGCCTCGACTTCAATTAGGTATTGTTGCAAAGAGGATTGATGGCTTGGGTTTGGGCAAGTTTGGAGTAGCTACCTCATGGTTCTAGACCGAAAACAGGGGTTGAGTTTCGAATTGGGTTTTGCTTTTGGGAACGAGGATGAGATTGATTCTTTGAAGATTATAAGTAGGAAGAGGATGGAGATGCTTGGACAGGCCTTTTTTATGGTTTTCTCATGAAATTTTCGGTCCTTATTTCCGTTGGGATTAATCGGTATTTATAGCCGATGAGCGAACTTGATATCCAAGTTTACTTGTTCCTCACTTATGGTGATGATGGCTCTAGAGTAGCCTTCTCTCGCTTGTTCCTCAACCATGATGAGTCAAGAAACGAATTCGTCAACATTTGAGCCAGCCTCTCGCAAAAGCCATGAGACAAGTGACAAACCATGACACACAAAACTCAGTCAAGGGCACACACAAACCGAAAGCATGCACACTAACATTTGGCACACTAATCGTGTCGTCACACCGACCGCCAAAATTTCAAAAACTTCCGTGACGTGACTGGGCAATGTGTGCGTGAGAGATGAGTACCGTGCGATCATGACTTGGAGAATTTCAATCCTAGGGTCCTTCCGGGCGTTTCCTTTCATCATCGGGGATTTCAAATGTATACGAGAGTCCCATTTTGGGGTGTCTACAGGTGTCCACACTAATAAAAACAAATACTCCTTCCGTTCCAAATTGTTGGTCACTTTTGGGAATTTCAACTTTTTAAGCAGACATGCAATAACTGAATTCAATAAATGCATTCACATTAAACGGATTCATTAATTTCCAACAATGCCCTTATATTTTAACTTTTGAATGAGATTATTGTTATTGGTAAATGGGATTTTGGAAGATTGAGTAAAAATTGTTTTGACTTTTCAAATGGGACTAATAATTTGGAACATCCCAAAATAGTATAAGTGACAAGCAATTTGGAACGGAGGGAGTATAAGCTAGCATGTAGAACTTTAACACCCCATTTGGATGCCGGAGATGATTTGGGTGGATTTGTAATGAGGATGGATTTGAATGTGGATTTGTAATGAGGGTGGATTTGGTAATGAGGGTGGTCCCGCCTCATAAGAAGGGTGGATTTGTTAGTGAGGTGTTTGGATGGTATTTTGTGAAGGGGGATTTGGAAGGTGGATTTGATAGGATAAGAGAGCAAATGACCAATTTGCCCCCAGTTTTTTATTTTAATAAACTAAATGGATTAATTTTATTATAATAACAATAAATACATAATAATTACGAAAAAATACACAATAAATCCATAAAAATATTCAAACCCAATTACAACAAAAAAAATCTGAGCAAAAAATTAATAATTATTAATTTGTTAAATTAGTAATTATTAATTTTTTAAATTAATAAAATACAATTAATTGTTGATTTGAATGGTGAGTAGGTTAATTATATATATATATATATATATATATATATATATATATATACACGAATTATCCTGTCAAGGATCCCGGATTTCCCGGATTTAAGCGTTTTGATACTTTTACCGATTGTTTTTGGGAAATCCGAGCCGTCCAATGTGTTCAAAAGGTGTTTTCCAAGTCCCACGCGGGAAATCTTCAAAAAAAAATACCGGGAAGGGCTTGATCCAAGCGGTTTTTCGCAAAAAATGTACATTTAAGATTTTGCGAAAAACCGCTTGATCAAACCCTTCCTTCCGGTATTTTTTTGAAGATTTCCAAACCTTGGAAAACACCTTTTTCCACATTGACGAAGATTCGAATCGTCAAAAAAATATCGGGAAGGTGGAGTCCCGGATTCGGGACTCCGGACTTGATCGGGCCTCTATATATATATATATATATATATATATATATATCGGGGCACTTCTAGTACGGACTCGGACTTCCGGACCTCGGTGATCCAAATTTTTTTGATCCGATCCGTCCAATGTGTTGAAGGTGTTTTCAAGGGTCCACGTGGGAAATCTTCAAAAAAATATCGGGGGCTTGATCCAAAAACAATTTTTAAAAAATATATATACGCTTTTTGCGAAAAATTGCTTGATCAAGCCCTTCCCGGTATTTTTTTTTGAAGATTTCCCGCGTGGACCCTTGAAAACACCTTCTGAACACATTGCACGGCTCGGATTTTCCAAAAATAATTTGCAACACAAAAAAAACCATTTTTTCCTTGTTAACGGGAGGTGTGGACTAGAAGATTGGGGTATATATATATATATATATATATATATATATATATACAAGAAGTTTCCTATGAGGGCTCCCTCACAAAAAAAAGTGCGGGAAAACAGTTGTTAGCCGTTGGATCGCGTGAAGGGCATAGGGAGAAGTTTCCTATGAGGGCTCCCTCACAAAAAAAAGTGCGGGAAAACAGTTGTTAGCCGTTGGATCGCGTGAAGGGCATAGGATCCAACGACACACAACTGTTTTCCCGCACTTTTTTTGTGAGGGAGCCCTCATAGGATATGTTCTGTATATATATATATATATTTATTTTTTTTTTTTTGGTTGAATGGAGAGTAGATGGTAGTTGAATGGTTAATGGTTGGTGGAGTGGTAGATAGATGATTGAATGATGGGTTTGTGGTTGAATGTTTGATAACATTTTCTTTATAGATACCAAACAAAACTCTTTTTTTTTTTTACAAGCAATTTTTTAATAAAAAAAACAAGTCTCTATTTCATTTGTGTTTTTAACTTGGAATCAATGGCACGTCATGGTTGGACCAAGGTGGAGGCGGAAATTTTGCTCCAATACCTTACGGCCCTTGTATATCCCAAAAAAAAACTTGGAATTGAACATGTTCTTTGTAGATTTTATAATCACATAATTGCTCCCAAGAATGAGCATATCATCTACATACATGCAAACAATGACATAGCAACTACCGCTATATTTGACATACACGCATTTTGTTACGCCCTGACTTTTATTTCCCTAATAATAATTATTTGCTTAAGAATTTCCTTTTATGGTGGGGTACTAGTTAATTATTTTTGGCCTGCACTACCAAAACTATTGGCGTTATAATAATTTTTCGGTCAATAAGACTATATTTTGAATTATATACTAGTAATAGACTTGTTAAATAAATGTATCTATTTTTATTTGTTACGTACGTTATTCTCGCTAACTACTTGCCTAAAATTTAGGGTGTGTGATTAGTGGGTAGCTATGTAGAGTTTTAGTTAAATATCTATAAGTTGATTAGGGTTATCATTAAGAGAATTGTTGGAGAGAGAGCCGCAATAGTCGAGGTCGAGGGAATTTGACGTGGTTTCTTGGAGGTAGGTTCGAGCTTTTTCTTCCATATGTATAGGTTTCATAGAGGCAAATGGTTCCTTGATTGGGTATTACAGTTAGTGTATGGGATTGTATCTTGTGTTGGAAAGAGAGAGTGTTTGTGCTGATTTGTGTGCACTGATTGGGACAGGTCGTTGGGATTTTTGCGTGGTGGTGTGAGCACGGCAATATGGAGTGAAGGATGGATGAATCTGTATATTGACTTTTTTATGATTAACATTGAATTATTTGATCTTAATTGGCTGATCAATGGAGTTTTCCCCCGGTGGTGTGGTTTCTAATAATAAGGTACATAATTCCATGTTATTGGTGGTCATACAAATGGCATTAGAATTAGAATTGACGAGGCTTACAGTATCCTTTCATCATCGGGGATTTCAAATGTATACGAGAGTCCCATTTTGGGGTGTCTACAGTTGCCCCTCTTTGACGAGGCTTACAGTCATTGTGTGATGGAAGTCGCGTCAAAGATAGAAGACACCCCTCGACGTGGACGCCCTCATACGAGAACAAACAAACAAGTAAAAGCTAATGCATGTGGTCGCGCTCGTAAGAGCTGCCTACGTACCCCTTTGTAGGGATCAGACCGGCGTAGTTCATTGGGGCTTAATGCAAAAATGCAAAACGGTGACTTATAAGTGTTTACAGAAAACATACCTTGATCGGATTTCGGGGACTGTTACTCTGTTTTTCAACGAGGGAAAAACGAATGATGTGCGGCGAGATAGAAACCAGTTGGTGCTGAGAAAACCATCGTTAATGCCGTTGAGGACTTACGAAACTAGTGGTGTTGAGAAAAATTGTCGTTAATGCCGTTGAGGACTTATAGAACCAGTCGGTGCTTGAGAGAACCGTTGTTAATGCCGGAGAGGACTTACGAAACCTGTCGATGTCTGAGAAAACAGTTGTTAATGCCGGAGAGGACTTATAGAACCAGTTGGTGCTTGAGAAAACCGTTGTTAATGCCGGAGAGGACTTACGAAGAAACCTGTCGATGATGTCGAAAAACAGCTTGTTAATGCCGGAGAGGACTTACGAAACCTGTCGACGCTTGAGAAAACTCACAGTTAATGCCGGAGAGGACTTTCGATGATCCGGGAAGAATCATTTCAATCCATTGATGACTATTGGGAAGAACCATTTCAAACCATGATGATTCGAGAATAACAAGAATCATGATGATCTGGAATTTTAGCGCTCTGAAAGGTCTCACATAACAGAGGAAAATAATTTTGGTTTCAATGTCTTGAAAGGACTTACATGACAGAGGAAAACGATTTTAGTTTCAATGCCTCGAAAGGACTTACATGACAGGGAAAAACAATTTTGGTTTCAATGCCTCGAAAGGACTTACATGACAGGGGAAAACAATTTTAGTTTCAATGCCTCGAAAGGACTTACATGACAAAGCAAAATAATTTTGGTTTCGACGCCTCGAAAGGACTTACATGACAGAGAAAAAACCATTTTAGTTTTAATGCCCCGAAAGGACTTACGTAACAGAGGAAAACGATTTTAGTTTCAATGCCTCGAAAGGACTTACATGACAGGGGAAAACAATTTTGGTTTCAATGCCTCGAAAGGACTTACATGACAGGGGAAAACAATTTTGGTTTCAATGCCTCGAAAGGACTTACATGACAGGGGAAAACAATTTTGGTTTCAATGCCTCGAAAGGACTTACATGACAGAGAAAAATAATTTTGGTTTCAATGCCTCGAAAGGACTTACATGACAGGGGAAAACAATTTTGGTTTCAATGCCTCGAAAGGACTTACATGACAAAGCAAAATAATTTTGGTTTCAAAGCCTCGAAAGGACTTACATGACAGAGAAAAATAATTTTGGTTTCAATGGCTCGAAAGGACTTACATGACAGAGGAAAACCATTTTAGTTTTAACGCCCCGAAAGGACTTACATAACAGAGGAAAACAATTTTGGTTTCAATGCCTCGAAAGGACTTACATGACAGAGGGAAACAATTTTAGTTTTAACGCCCCAAAAGGACTTACATAACAGAGGAAAACAATTTTGGTTTCAATGCCTTGAAAGGACTTACATGACAGAGGGAAACAATTTTGGTTTCAATGCCTCAAAAGGACTTACATGACAGAGGAAAACCATTTTAGTTTTAACGCCCCAAAAGGACTTACATGACAGGGGAAAACAATTTTGGTTTCAATGCCTCGAAAGGACTTACATGACAGGGGAAAACCATTTTGGTTTCAATGCCTCAAAAGGACTTACATGACAGAGGAAAACCATTTAAACAATTTTGTATCTTTCAATGAGAAATCTGTCTTAAAACATGGGGATGTGATCAGGGATCCGTTCGGAGCGAGTGACCGCCCGGACCCATGTTAGTGCTTGTGAATGATTGTGTTAATATAACTGGTGAATCGGTTGATTTGAAAAGAACTATCCCTAAGGATGATTGAACGAAAACATGTCCCCAGGGACGGTAGATTAAAAAACATGTCCCGAAGGACTTTTGATTGAAAAACATATCCCGAAGAACTTTTGATTGAAAAACATGTCCCGAAAGACGATTGTTGGAAAAACGTGTCCCGAAGGACTTTTGATTAAAAAAACATGTCCCGAAGGACGATTGTTTGAAAAACGTGTCCCGAAGGACTTTTGATTGAAAAACTGTTCATGAAGACTTTTGCGTGAGACTCAGGTTTCGATACTTAACGACACAACGACAACATTTCTTTCTTCAAAAAGTAAGGTGGCGCAACGGGGTGCTCATTTTGCTTTTATTGTCTTTCCTTTTTTGCCAAGGTTTGGGTTTGAAGGTTGCATCCGGATTTTGACCTTTTGGGTTTTCTGAGCTTTCGGCTTTCTTTGGTCGAGGCTCGGGCCTCTGGCTTTCATATCCCAGTTTTGAACTTACGTGCTTTTCTCAGTAGATGGCGCTAAGCTGACGTGCCCCAGTCTTGGACAAGCGTGCCACGATAGATGGCGAATCTCGGTTCTGAATCTGTTGATGGTTCCAACAATCCATTGATTTGTGTATCCAAGTTTATACCCTTCCATGCATTGAAATTGTCTTCCACTGGTTTAAGAATATCAAGCCCACGAAGACCTGACTGGACAAAAGACCTTGTGTGAATTTGGACAAGGCCCAAGTGACTTAAAAGGCAAAAAAAGACCCTTTTTCCGAAGGAGCGACTTTACAAAGATGCCCCTGATTTGAGCAAAGACCAATGCCCTTTTGGCAAGACCGAGTTGACTCAAAGAACTGGAAAGCGACTTCCTTGAAGGTACCCTTGACTGGGCGGAGAATGACTACCCTTGAATTTGTGGGTTATTTTACTAGATTGACCTTGTGACAAAGGAACAGACTCTGACAAGACTATGTTGACCTGATGACAAACTCGAAAATTTGGGAAGTGGCAAAACGTGCCCCCACAATTGATGTTTTGAAATTGTCATAAACTTGAGTACTTTGGTTTTGAAATTGTTTCACTCCATCGAATGATATTCATTTAAATCGAATGTTTTATCAAAACACAAGATTTCTTAGTGTGAACCCTTGCCCTCGGGATGCTGATTCACTGAGTTTCCATTGAGGTGCTCCGGTTTGGACTTTTGCTTCTGGCGGATTCTGGTGTTGCGATGCTTTGCCCCCGGGTTGCTGTTGAGGATCTGAGGTGCCTCAGTTCGAACTTTTGCTTCTAGCAAATGCAATGCTTTGACTTTCGATCTTCAAAGGAAATGATATTGTTCCCATTTGGATTTTCACTATCAAGTCGTGCTTTTCAATCTGAAAAGAGTTTATTCAGGTTATAACGGGGCTAAGGCTTTGGGCTTGACAAAGAAAGGAAAAAAGGCTCAAAACAAATTTCATTCTTCTTGGGTTTTAGAGCTAGCAGTTATCTTGAACTCTTTTGTGTGTCCTTTCTATTTTCTTCACTGTTTTTTTTTTTGTTTTTTTTTTTATTTTGTGCCCCACTTTGGCTTTTGATGGACACTTTCTTCCTTTCTTGCTTTTCAGTGCTTCGCATTTGGTTATGCCTATGAAAATGGCATTTTTCATTCTGACGCCACCCACCGGCGCTATGCATTTGGTACTTTTGAAAATTTGGCATTTCTCTCGATCATGTGCTCGGCACTTTCATCTTGACATCTTTCATTTCTCTTAATTCGCCCCTAAAGATGGGGATAGGCTGCCTAGCCGGGTTCTCTTTCAAAGAAAATGATTCAAGCTCAAAAGGGCTATCAAGAGATATATTTATCTGGGGAATAAAAACAAAGAATGCCTTTCTACATTTTGAATTGCACAACTTGATAGAAAGAATCTGTACATGCTCTACCTTTTTCTTGGGTCGTACTTCAAAGTTTTGATCCAGCGAGCTTTGCCTTAACTTTTGCCTAGGCCGCCCTTTCGGGTTTTCGACCTAGCAGGCTTCATTTTTTATTATTATTATTTTTTTTTTTTTTTGGTCAAAGCATTGCTTCTTGATGACATTGGAGAATTGCGTCTGGAACTCCTTCGTGTGAGAGCTGAGTGTTCAAAAAAACCATCTCGTGTTTTGAAGTGATTATCATGAATTTCAAATGATGGTGGAAAACAATTCCATTTGGAAGGATTATTGCAAAACTCAAGTTTATTACGACAATTCTAACACAAAAGCATGACATCGATTTCAAAAGTTGCGACCGAACCACTGAGGGTTGCCTACATATCCCTTTGCAAGGAATCAGGTCGTGACGTAGTTCGGGACTACAATGCTGACTCTATTTTTGGTTTTTCTCTTTTCTTGACAATAACAAGACATTACAGACTCAAACTTGAAGACAGACCCCAAAGTAGAAATAGAAACATAAACTGACTCAATAAAAGAGGAGACTTAGACTCGGAACTTGAAAATTCCTAATACTCGTGGAAGATTGGTCCATTGCATGGTCCTTGGCGGTTCATTCTTCTTTTGCTGGCCTTGACATCAATCAGGAATCCCCCATGGGTTCAATGTCGAATATGGCAGAGTTGATATGAGGATTGAGACTTGTCTGGGTGTTTGTTTTTGTTGATGGGGAAATGATGGTTTTGCTGTCGATGAGGTTCTGAATTCTGTGACGAAGGCGATGGCACTCATCGGTAGTGTGACCGGGCATTTGATGGAATGCACAAAAGGCATTTGGGTTATGGTAAGATGGAAGCTTCTGAGGTAGAGGGGTTGGAATGAGTGGTTTGATATGGCCGGTTTTGAGGAGCTCCTCATAAATCAAGGACAGAGGCTCGGAGAATCGGGAAACAGTTCTTTGTGGTTTTTGAGAGTTGTTGGTTTGGGTTTTAACTTCGTTGGCAGGCATGGCTTCGTTGAAATTTTGTGGGGTTTTGGTCATTTGAAGCGGAGCCAAGTGGGATCTGGTTGACTTGAGCATTGAGCTTGTGTTCAGGCATGGGGTTAGAGACAATGTTGGGCTTTTTGAGAGGGAGTGGGATGGTTCCATCTTCAATGAGATCTTGGATTTTGTGTTTGAGACGGAGGCAATTATTGGTATGATGTCCGGGGCATTTGGTGGTACGTACAGAAGGTGTTTGGGTTATGGTTGGCAGGGAGCTCTTCAGGTAATTCTCGAGGTTCAAGTGGTTTAAGAAGGTTATTCTCAAGAAGGCTTTTGTAGACAGGAATAAGGGAAGTGGAGAATTGGTGAAAGTTTCTTTTAGGGCGGTTGTTCGGGTAGTGTTCATGGAATTGTCGTTTATGGAGCTGGGGGTGGTTTTTGCAAGGTCGCCCTTCTTGATGTACTGTTGGTGCACTTTCAGATCTCCGATACCAATGAAACTTTCAAGGCCCATGGGATTGAATTCTTCCAAGACAGATTTATCCAATTCAGAAATTTTTGCCAAGGCTGCAGCCATTTCCGGGCTCTTTCTGGGCCGTTGGGGGTTCTCTTGGGCTAGTAGAAGATGGTTACAGACGTCTTGTACCATGACCATGAGCTGGGTGATTTGACTGTTGATCCGTTTGCCCATATCAATTAGAGTCTTCTTAATCTCCTTGATCTCAGCTTGAACTTCCATGTCTATGGCTTCGGGTCGGATCATCCTTTGTCCTTTGAATGGGTGAGGTTTTCTTGTTTGGCTGAATGACTGGGGATTGACAATAAAGCAAACTTAGAAATACCACTGCTTGTTGTATTTTGAAAAATGGGAATGTCGTATTTGTGTCGTCATGTATACTAACCTAAATCTCAAAAGGTTTTCAACAGCCATGGGTAGGTCGACTACTCAGTAGGTTAAGTTCCTGTGTGTTGGAACCAGAGCCAATCAACTTTCGTGACCACCCAAGACAAAGCAATAAGGCTGTCGAAATCTGGATAGAAATGTGATTAGATCACAAGGAGCCGTTCGAGCACGGCCGACACTGGAGGTGTTCCAAACTCCAAAGATTTAAAGTCTCCTAGACTATGGGGAAATGGGTCATAAAAAGGCTGCCCCGGTCCTCAGTGTATCTTTTGACAATGTATCCTTTGTTTAGGATAGCAGGATTTGGGAAAATTAAACCAATTTGGTTCTTGATAATTCCTTTTCAAGGGTCTAACTTTGATTTTAGGGACGATTGCCCCAGCTTGGGTCAATTGTTCCTAATTTCTGTTAGGTCATTGCCAAGGGATTGTCAAGGATCAAGTTGATTTGAGTTTCCTAAGTCCTGTTATTCTAAGGACTGAATTGATTTAAACAACGTGCATTGGAATGCACGACTCTTCATCGGGCAGGGCAACCTCTCAAGACCGCGGGAAAATGTGACAGCATAGTGTCCAACTAACCATGATAATGCAAATGCATGCAAAATGATGACAATCTATGGAAAGCAATAAACACATAACAGGATACATCACGTAATCCTAACCTGTGGGTATCTGTCCTAGGTTGGAAGGTTCTAGGTTTACTATATGCAAAGGCCGGTTTTGGTTTAGGGGTTCCCCCAGACTAGAGCCAATATTTGCCTCCCAGTGCCAAGTGTACTGCATGGCAAAGGTCAAGCGGCAGGCTGACTCATCACGGTCCAGGGTTGCTGAGCATCCGGGGATGTCCTAACACCAGTGAACTGGGTAGGGTAACCAAGACGCAGCAGCGGGGCTTATCCAACATCGATGCAAGTGATGCAAAAGTTTAGCAATAAAATTGTTTTCAAAAATCCCACAAATATTTTTCAAGCTTGGCTCTCCAAATTAATCTTTTCTTTGATATCTTTACACAGATAAACAACCAAAAAGCTCCAGTCAGGATGGCCGGGCGAGGCCCTGTTAGTCCGCCATTCCTTCCTTGCGATAGCGCTAGGCATTTTCGTTTTGACAAGCTTTCTGGAAGTTCATAAGTATAAAAAAGACCAAATCAGAGATTAATTTGAGAATTCCCCAGCGGAGTCGCCGTTTTGTGGACGGTCGATTTCCACCGGTTGGTTTTGGAAAACTTGTTGTTTTGAAAATGGGAGTCGCCACCCGGGTTTTTAGAAAATGGTTTGGGACCCGAGAAACCGTTTTGAGAAATGATTGAGAAAATGATTTGTAAAACAGTTTGAAAAGCAGAGATTCGTTTTGGACTCGGGAGCCAGGTTACGAACGGGGAAGGGTTTTAATGCACCCCGTTCGCCCGATTACAAATCGGTCTTTACTAAACACTTGTGAGATTTTTAGAAAAAAACGTTTTAATGCCGAACTTTATTCAAATAAACAATTTATCAAGCAAAAATGATTTATAATAATGAAAAAAAGCAGAATAATAATGCACGTTATAATAATAAGCAAACAAAGGTTCAAACTGCTCGTGCAAGGCACCTTTGGTTAAAACTTCAAATTTGATGAAAAGGTGTGTCGCGGCACACTCGGTTGTACCGCGATGGTAGAGAGTGTGCCGTGCGGTGCGTTCATCAATCAATCACAAATTTTCAAATGAGTACCGTACAAAGACTCCAAGTGTACCGTGGCGGCACAAAGGGGAGTGCCGTGCGTGCGTGCAGCTTGGTTTACAACAGCTTTTAAAAATTTGGGTTTTCGAAATGATTAAACAGAGGCACATACAAGGCATGGAATAAGATTAAAAATGGACTATTTTGAATGGGAAAACAGTATATTCAAGTGGGGAATGTTCCTCCTCATTGAATCGCTCCGTACGAGGCGATGTTTTCACCGTACGACGCGACCGGGAGGTATGAAAGCAAACTGGTTTTGATGTGATATGGGTGTACCAAACATGGAGATGATATAGGGAATCATTCCATACTTGGTACCCCTCCCCTCAGGGTACCAAACTTAAGAAATTTGGCGAAACGGAATTATACCTCGGTTTTGAACTCTCGGATTGAAATCCTTTTGAAACCTTCTGAACTTGGTTTGAACTCCCTTTGGCCTCTGACTTCAATTAGGTATTGTTGCAAAGAGGATTGATGGCTTGGGTTTGGGCAAGTTTGGAGTAGCTACCTCATGGTTCTAGACCGAAAACAGGGGGTTGAGTTTCGAATTGGGTTTTGCTTTTGGGAACGAGGATGAGATTGATTCTTTGAAGATTATAAGTAGGAAGAGGATGGAGATGCTTGGACATGCCTTTTTTTATGGTTTTCTCATGAAATTTTCAGTCCTTATTTCTGTTGGGATTAATCGGTATTTATAGCCGATGAGCGAACTTGATCTCCAAGTTTACTTGTTCCTCACTTACGGTGATGATGGCTCTAGAGTAGCCTTCTCTGCTTGCACGAAACCATGATGAGCTGAAGAAACGAATTCGTCAACATTTGAGCTGCTGGGAACTCTGCAAAAGCTGTGAGACAAGTGACTGTGCCGTGCAGCACACTAACTGTGCCGTGCGGCACACTAACTGTGCCGTACGGCACACCTGACCGCCAAAATTTCAAAAACTTTCGTACGTGACTCTGGCTGTGCCGTGCGTGAGAGATGAGTACCGTGCGGTACTGTTGACTTGGAGAATTTCAATCCGAGGGTCCTTCCGGGCGTTTCCTTTCATCATCGGGGATTTCAAATGTATACGAGAGTCCCATTTTGGGGTCTCTACAGGTGTCCACACTAATAAAAACAAATACTCCTTCCGTTCCAAATTGTTGGTCACTTTTGGGAATTTCAACTTTTTAAGCAGACATGCAATAACTGAATTCAATAAATGCATTCACATTAAACGGATTCATTAATTTCCAACAATGCCCTTATATTTTAACTTTTGAATGAGATTATTGTTATTGGTAAATGGGATTTTGGAAGATTGAGTAAAAATTGTTTTGACTTTTCAAATGGGACTAATAATTTGGAACATCCCAAAATAGTATAAGTGACAAGCAATTTGGAACGGAGGGAGTATAAGCTAGCATGTAGAACTTTAACACCCCATTTGGATGCCGGAGATGATTTGGGTGGATTTGTAATGAGGATGGATTTGAATGTGGATTTGTAATGAGGGTGGATTTGGTAATGAGGGTGGTCCCGCCTCATAAGAAGGGTGGATTTGTTAGTGAGGTGTTTGGATGGTATTTTGAGAAGGGGGATTTGGAAGGTGGATTTGATAGGATAAGAGAGCAAATGACCTATTTGCCCCCAGTTTTTTATTTTAATAAACTAAATGGATTAATTTTATTATAATAACAATAAATACATAATAATTACGAAAAAATACACAATAAATCCATAAAAATATTCAAACCCAATTACAACAAAAAAAAATCTGAGCAAAAAATTAATAATTATTAATTTGTTAAATTAGTAATTATTAATTTTTTAAATTAATAAAATACAATTAATTGTTGATTTGAATGGTGAGTAGGTTAATTATATATATATATATATATATATATATATATATATATATATATATATATATATCGGGGCACTTCTAGTACGGAATCCGGACTTCCGGATCTCGGTGATCCAAATTTTTTTGATTTGATCCGATCCGTTGCTTGAAAGTGTTGAAGGTGTTTTCAAGGGGTCCACGTGAAATCTTCAAAAAAATATCAAGGGCTTGATTTCCAAGCAAAAATATATATATACGCTTTTGCGAAAATTGCTTGGATCAAGCCCTTCCCGGTATTTTTTTTTGAAGATTTCCCGCGTGGACCCTTGAAAACACCTTCTGAACACATTGAACGGCTCGGATTTTCCAAAAATAATTTGCAACACAAAAAAAAACCATTTTTTCCTTGTTAACGGGAGGTGTGGACTAGAAGATTGGGGTATATATATATATAATTTTTTTTTTTTTTGTTGAATGGAGAGTAGATGGTAGTTGAATGGTTAATGGTTGGTGGAGTGGTAGATAGATGATTGAATGATGGTTTTGTGGTTGAATGTTTGATAACATTTTCTTTATAGATACCAAACAAAACTCTTTTTTTTTTTTACAAGCAATTTTTTAATAAAAAAAAACAAGTCTCTATTTCATTTGTGTTTTTAACTTGGAATCAATGGCACGTCATGGTTGGACCAAGGTGGAGGAGAAAATTTTGCTCCAATACCTTACGGCCCTTGTTTATCCCAAAAAAAAACTTGGAATTGAACATGTTCTTTGTAGATTTTATAATCACATAATTGCTCCCAAGAATGAGCATATCATCTACATACATGCAAACAATGACATAGCAACTACCGCTATATTTGACATACACACATTTTGTTACGCCCTGACTTTTATTTCCCTAATAATAATTATTTGCTTAAGAATTTCCTTTTATGGTGGGGTACTAGTTAATTATTTTTGGCCTGCACTACCAAAACTATTGGCGTTATAATAATTTTTCGGTCAATAAGACTATATTTTGAATTATATACTAGTAATAGACTTGTTAAATAAATGTATCTATTTTTATTTGTTGCGTACGTTATTCTCGCTAACTACTTGCCTAAAATTTAGGGTGTGTGATTAGTGGGTAGCTATGTAGAGTTTTAGTTAAATATCTATAAGTTGATTAGGGTTATCATTAAGAGAATTGTTGGAGAGAGAGCCGCAATAGTCGAGGTCGAGGGAATTTGACGTGGTTTCTTGGAGGTAGGTTCGAGCTTTTTCTTCCATATGTATAGGTTTCATAGAGGCAAATGGTTCCTTGATTGGGTATTACAGTTAGTGTATGGGATTGTATCTTGTGTTGGAAAGAGAGAGTGTTTGTGCTGATTTGTGTGCACTGATTGGGACAGGTCGTTGGGATTTTTGCGTGGTGGTGTGAGCACGGCAATATGGAGTGAAGGATGGATGAATCTGTATATTGACTTGTTTATGATTAACATTGAATTATTTGATCTTAATTGGCTGATCAATGGAGTTTTCCCCCGGTGGTGTGGTTTCTAATAATAAGGTACATAATTCCATGTTATTGGTGGTCATACAAATGGCATTAGAATTAGAATAGAGGACACGTTGGATTTACGGTTTGGAGTTTTTTTTTTTTTAGTTTTAGGCTTAGTTCCATTTTTGGGTAGTCTTGTATTACTATTGAAAATAATTAGTGATTACGTGTTCTATTTTGTTCAGGTTAGCTTCTTTTGTGAGTTCAAGTTGCATTATTTTTAAACCCAGGTGAGTGATTAAGTGTGTTACATATTTTTGAAACTCCCCGTGTCCCATAATTTATTCTTTTAGAAAATTCTTTATTGTTTAATTGGAATACATGACGGTTTATATTTGTTTCCTAATATTGGCATACGGTGGATTTTGTTGGAACCATTTTTTGTTCTGAAATTATCTTTTTGGTGAGAACTTGATGGATGTTATTGGGAACATTTATTATTGGAAGTCCAGGGAACTTAATCCTCTGTGTGCGGGTGACTCGGGCCATTAGGGAAGAGACCGTGTTCTGGCCGGTGACCCTAATGCTCAACGGCTGACTTTCGCCGGGTCGTTCTTAGGGAAAAGTTCCACGGGCTGCGTACTCATGGTGACTCTAAGTTTCGATATTGGATCCAATAATGAGATATTTGTTCACTGGCACTTGGTACTATTTGGTATTGGTTGTGGTTCCCCATTGTTGTTGGATATCGTATTGTGGTCGCCAAAAAGGACTTGTTATTGGTAAAAATAGTTATTGACATAATTTGTTGTTTTGTGGTACACCTCGTATGCCAAATTATATTACATGTTAAAATATTTTTATCCCTGGTTTAGAACTGTATTTATTACACATGTTTTTCCATTCACTGAGCTTGTCAGCTGGCGGATTTTATCCACCATCATTTTCAGGGAAATCGAGTCGGTAGATGAGGACTCTGGTGGCATCTTGGGGATTAGTTGTGTCGACCTCCATAGGATGTTGCATTCAAGTTTTATTATTTTATTTATTCGCTTCCGCACTTATTAAACCTTTTTGATAAATTGCATTTTTGTTATCATTGGTCAACAATTTTTAATGGCTCGGTTCATGGGATGGTGTTCCCCATGCTTATGTTGAGACAAATTTCATTTAATTTAGTTTAATAATAAAGAATGATCATTTAGTGGTCTGTGGATTATTAATTTTAGGCTTCGTGTCCATGAGTTAGCCTTGTGGTTCACGGCCGGTCATTTTCCATTTTGGGGTGTGACACATTTGTCCCATTCATTGATCTGGAAACCACTTGAGATCATGACATTGTCAAAGTTCTCATGCCACTGTTTTGGAGCTTGTTTCAAACCATATAATGATTTGACAAGCTTGCACACTTTCCCCTCTTGTTCTGGAACCTTAAACCCTTCAGGTTGTTCCATATAGATCTCCTCTTCTGGATCACCATTTAGGAAGGCGATTTTCACATCCATTTGATGAATCTCAAGACTGTTTAATGCCGCAAAGGCAATTAACATTCTTATAGATGTTATCCTTGTAACAGGAGAATAAGTATCAAAGTAGTCAAGACCTATCGTTTGTCTATAACCTTGGACTACAAGTCTCGCTTTGTACTTGTCAATTGATCCATCTGCTTTCATCTTCCATTTGAGTATCCACTTGTATCATAGAGGTTTGCAACCTCGAGAGAGATCCGTGAGTTTCCAAGTTTGATTTTGCAGTATGGATTCATTTTCCCCATTTATGGCTTCTTTCCATAAAGGAGCCTCCAATGATGACATCACCTCTTGATAAGTCTAAGATTCAGCCCTTTTACTATGACGAGGCTCATCAATATCCCTTTTACTACTACGCCTCTTACTAAGTCTAAGGTTCCCCATTTAGAAAGTTTGGTCCAAACGTCGAAGTTCTAGCCCTTTTACTACGACGTGGCTCATCAATATCATCATTATTTTCTTCAGAAACTAAATCAAAATCAACCTCCATATCATCAGATTCCTGAAAAGGCTCAGTTTCTAGAACTGGCCTAGGGACTCTATTATTCCTATATGGAAACACATCTTCAAAGAATTTTACACTCCTGGATTCCACAAAAGTATTGGGATGGATATCAGGAATTTCTGACTGATAAACAAGGAAACGATATGCACTGCTATTATATGCATAACCGATGAAAACACAATCAACGGTTTTAGGTCCTATCTTAACCTTTTTAGGACCGGGAACTGCTACCTTGGCCAAACACCCCCACATTTTCAAGAATTTATAGGAAGGTTTGATACCTTTCCATAATTCATAAGGTGTAACATTTGTTTCTTGTGTGAGATTTTGTTCAGAATATAGTTAGCAGAGAGAACTGCGTACCCCCACAAATACTGTGGTAATCCTGAACTAATCAACATGGCATGCATCATCTCTTTTAGAGTTCTGTTCATTCGTTCAACAACTCTGTTTTGTTGTGGTGTATAAGGAGCAATCGTTTGGTAATGATCCCATGTTTGGCACAAAATTCACCAAATGGTGCTTCATATTCACCACCTCGATCACTTCTAACCATTTTGATCTTTTTGCCAAGTTGATTTTCCACTTCTGCCTTGTAGTTAATATATTTTTCTATGGCCTCACTCTTGGTTTTAAGCAGATAAACATAACAGTATCTTGTGCAATCGTCAATAAAGGTAATAAAGTGTTTATTCCCCCGCTAGTTTCAACAAAGTCACACAAATCTATATGAATTAATCCAAGCGGTTCTGTACTTCTTTCAACCCTTTGAAAGGAGTCCCTTGTCATTTTAGCCTTTACACACTTCACATTTATGATCAGAGTTTATACTAAATTTTGGTATACTATCTGTGTTTATTAAACGTTTCAAAGTACCATAACATGTCTTAATCTACCATGCCATAATTTAGAGAACTCAATCATATAAGCAGAAGTTGTGTTCATTTCATTGATACCTGGAGAGGCCGGAACCTTAGTCAGTACATTATCTTAAACAGTCCGTTAACCATGTACCCCCTACCCACATACACACCATGTTTTTTCAACACAACCTTATCAGCCTGGAAATTCAAACCAAAGCCATTTTTGACCAAAAGTGAGCCAGAAATAAGATTCTTGCGAATCTCTGGCACATGCATCACATCCTTGAGAGTAAGATCTTTCCTAGAAGTCATTTTCAAAACCACATTTCCAAGTCCTTCAACCTTGGAAGTCAAGGAGTTTCCAGTGAAGAGTTGTTCGCCAGCACCCACCGTTTTATAGGTGGTAAACAACTTCTTGTCTGCGCACACATGACGAGTTGCACCGTGTCTACAAACCACTCCTTGGGATTAGAACCTGCCAAATTGACTTCTGAAACCATAGCAGAGAGACTCATTTCTCCAACACCGTCGGAGAGAGTCTCTATTTCAGTCATATAAGCTTGTGTTTGTTTCTTGCTGCGACATTCAGCAGGCTTATGGCCCTGTTTGTCACAAACGAAGCACTTTTCAGTAAACTTGTGCTTCACATCGATCTTAGCCTTTTTGCCCACACCTCCTCGCGGACCGAGGTTAATACCTTTGCCCAGATTCTTCCTCTTGTTGCTCTTTTTCCATTTGCTAGCCTTGCCCTCTTACTCAACCATGTTGGCCTTAGCTACAAACAGATTCACAGTCTTCTTTTCCAAATTTAGAGTATTCTCTTCCATTCTCAAACGTAGAATCAGATCTTCCATGTTCATCTCCTTACGCTTATGTTTCATATGCTTCTTGAAATCCTTCCAGAGAGGTGGCAGTTTCCAAATGATGGAAGCCACTTGGAATGATTCACTCAAAATCATCCCTTCAGTATGAATCTCATGAAGTAGAACCTGGAGTTCTTGGACCTGACCCAAAACGGACTTCGAGTCTACCATCTTGTAATCCAAGAACCTTCCCACAACAAACTTCTTCAGTCCAGCATCTTCTGCCACATACTTTTTCTCCAAGGTAAGCCAGAGTTCCTTGGCAGTTTTTAGCCGTACAATACACACTGTATAACACATTGTCCAATCCGTTGAGTATGTATTTGCGACAGAGAAAGTCGGAGTTCTTCCAATCATCATAGGCAATCCGAACCTGAGCATCCGTCTCATTCTCTGCCACATTGGGTGCATCTTCAAATAGAAACTTAGCTAAACGGAGAGTTATAAGGTAGAACAACATTTTCATTTGCCACCTTTTGAAGTCCAATCCGTTGAACTTTTCCGGTTTTTCAGCATGATTCATTGGCACCACAGCAAGAGCCGAAGCCGGAATCGAAACCAGAGCAACAACAGCAGTAGGGATAACAGGAGGAGTGGGTGGAACATTTCCAGTTTTCAAGGTTTCGGTAGTCATTTGTGGTACACAACAAAACAGATTGGTCTAGTGCCACACAAACTAAACTAAACACTTCACAAAGTAAATTAAATGGAAAAACCTAATGTAGATAAAACAAAACTAGGATCTGTAATGTAGGAAATATACAACACCAATACCTGTAATTATAGAAAACCAGAATCGAAATACAGGTTAATAACCCACTGGTGTTTGAAAAAAGTCTAAAGTCAACCACAGCCAAGTGAGTCGGACACTCCACTTAGGGGTGAAAAAAAACCGAAGAGACCTGAACCGACCGAAAATCGAAAATTTGGTTCGGTGTTCGGTCGGCCCAGTCTGGAGAAAAACCTGAAAAAATCGAACCGAAAAAACCGAAATACATCTCGGTTCGGTTTCGGTTTCTCAAAAAAAAAAACGATAAAACCGAAAAAATCGAAACCACCCCTATTTGGACCGAAAACCATACAACTCTAATAAAATGAGATAATGGAATCCTATTTTATAAATAATTCCATGCAACTCTAATAAAATGCATACTTTAATTGTAAAAAGCAACACAACTTGTATTATAATAACTTAATAAGCATATAATACAAATCTTAACGCCGGACCGAAAAATCGAAAAAAAACCGAAAAAATTGAACCACCCCGAACCGATCGGTCCTTTGTTTTTTTTCGGTCAGGATCGGTTTCCAGCAAAATCACCCAAACCGATCGTTTCGGTCCTGAACACCCCAAAAACCGAACTAAACCGACCGATTTTCACTCCTAACTCCACTGGGTTTGATAAAAAAAAACTATCACAGATTCGTTTAGGCTAATGTGCAAAGATATAAGAGCAACTCCAAAACCCTCGCCACTCCCGCTCTCTTGGCCACTCCGGCGAGCCAAAACCAGTTTTCGTCCGTCCAAGAGCCTCGCCACTCCCCTCGCCACTTTGGATTCACTAATTTCAGCTGGCTACTAGAGGCGAGTTGGACTCCCTCACCTCTCTTCTCCACCTCAGCTTTTCACGCCAAAACTTTCCCCTCCCTCTTCCCTCTCTCTCTCTCTCTCTCTCTTCTCTGCCATGGCCATCGCTGGGTTTTGGATCTTGCCGGCGGCTGTAGTTGCAATTTCCAGATGTGTTTGTTGGGTTTATTTGTTGATTTCTTGTTGATTATTTGTTGATTATTCGTTGCAACCATGGGATTTATTTGTTGATTTCTTCCGATTTGTGTTCGCTGTGTTTGTTGGGTTTTCTTCCTTTTTTTTTTTTTTTTTTGATCCATCTGGGTTTTCATCTGGTTTGTTGGTAGCAAACTAGCAGTGGGTTTGGTGGGAAAATAATTCCATGGTTTTTATCTTTAATTATAGATGTAATAAATTGGTTGGGGCAAAAATTAGTTTTGTTAGTTTGGATGGATAGCCGAGTAGAGAGTAGTGTTGGAATGTAGTGTGAAAAAGTGAATAGGCAAAATAAAATTTGTACTTTTTTAATATTTTTGGCTCTCTACTCTGCCTAGCAGTGTTGGAGTTGCTCTAAGTAATCACATGGACTAAATACCAATCAACAAAAATAAAAATAAAAACCGGTAATGGGATGACGAAAAAGGATTTCCAGTAAATACCCAATTATCAAACTAACCGAATAAATCCAATGGGAAACAGAAACTACTACTGGGTTTATAGAATCACAGATTTCTAATTAAATGTGCAAAACAAAAGTCAACACATGAAAAAGCGTGAAATCTGTTAAAGAAACAAAATTCTAGTAAGAACCCAATAGGCTAAGACTCAAATTAAAATAAATAAAACAACTCACTGATTGTAGGCAAAAGTGGGAACCTCGGGGTGATTTGCATCCCCATGCACAGCACCGTGCTGTGCAGCCTTACGGCGCTGCCATGCCGGCATTTTTCTATCGATCGGAGACGTTCACCGCGTAGAGTTCGTCAAGTACTACAAGTGTGCCAAAAATCAACTCGATCGGATATCCTTAAGTGACTCATCGGAACACAAATAACTTGAAAAAGTGGTTTTGATCCAATGTTTGTGTCCATTTGTGTTCCATTTCTTTTCAAAGTATTTGAATTCCGATGACGTACTTAAAGATATCCGATCGAGTTGATTTTTAATACACTTGTAGTACTTGACGAGGTCTACGCGGTAAACATCTCCGATCATCAGAATGATGCCGGCGCCACTACCTTATGGCTACACATCACGGTGTTGTGCATACCATCAGTCCACAAAACTGACAAAAGTGATACGATGACAAAGAATATATGGAAATCCATAAACAAACACCAAGTGGTTTGACTAACACAAAGAAGCCCACTGTTAGAAAAGTTAGAACCGTTCCTATTCAAACCAATGACAATAAACTCTCAAACAGACAGACTAGAATTCGAAATATGCAAACTGACCAATCATCCAGAAATAAATAGACACCGAATGGCAATATAACCAAGATAGAAACAAAGAAAATTATCCGGAATAGAGCACGGAAATTTTCCAGATTATATATAAACCGAGTTCTTAAAAAGAATTTGCTTTAAGATTGTTAGATACCTGGTTTGAAAAATACTGGAAATAAAGAAATAAAACAGAAAACAATAAATTAATAGAAAGCATACCGAACCAACTTCAGTACACCGGAAATTGGCAATAGACGTTTCGAGTCGAGACAAGTATTTTGATACTCTTTCCTTAAAGCAAATTCTCCCTCCACTACGATGCTGATGGAATACTTGGGCGTCTGCTTCCCAGGAATTTCCGACTTTCACCGATCGGAAGTAGCACAATAATCTGATCGGTAGGCGAACCAAGAAACTATGCAGAACTCTCAGAATTTTTGATGCAATAAGTGCAGAATGAATGCAATGGAAAACATGAATGAATGAGGAAGAGGAGGGTCCTATTTATAGATAAAGAGGCACCCGTACAGAAGAGATAGAGGTGACTGTTCGGAGTTGAACAGTCACCGGACGCATCAGTTCGGAACCGAACAAACGCAACCCATCATAAGTGAACAATCGTGTTCTATGATTGTTGCTGCTGGTTCGCGAACAAACGCACAGGAAAGGGAAAAATGTTTTGGACACACTGTTTCGGTAAGGAGAAGAAACTGAAAAGAACCCGGTTCGACCCGACCCAGTCCATGTGAAAAATTTCAGTAAATATAAGAAGCTCTTGGGCCAAGCCCAATCTTATCTTTTGACCCGGTCCGAGGACCAAAGTCCACTTTGTCCATACCCTCTCCCCCAACAAAAGTTGTTTGGTTGACCCAACCCGGCCCGGTCGAACCTAAGGCAGCAACGGCGCGCGCCTGTTATATGGACCGAAACCCATGCCCACTCCCCCAACAAAAGTTGTTTGGCCCTTTGGAGCCAACCCTTTATGCCCAACTTGGGATAAATATACCCAATGAAGTTGTTGTCTCTCACCAATGGGGGATAACAATTTTTTCCCCTTCTACCAATGTTCCTGCAGGTACTTTCAAGGTCAAATTCTCATTCATCTTAACTTGATTTGAGCCAACCAATGGTTCGATCTTAATCTTCTAACTAAGACGAACACAACGGTATGTGGGTCCGTCCACGTGAACGTATGAGACCCACCTAATTAAATATAAATAAAAATCAAGTTTGTCCAACACTTCCAACCAAGCACAATGGATAACTTTGCAATCTAGGAGTATTCTGTTGAACCACTTTCAACCAAAGAGTCTTGGTGTTTGGCTAATCACTTGCTGTATTTAAGAAGAATAATTTGTTGTCACGCTAATGTCAATTTCCTTTTTCAAAAAAGTCGGTACAATGTACTACTCACACGAGAGCAACTGCAAAAGGGAAAAAGAGCACAAGCACCCACGCCTATCCCACTAATTCCCTCCACTGTTGCGCATGCCTAAGCACATGTTATATTTTACTCAATCAAACCAAAGAAACTGCAAAACTAAAGCAGAAGAGGGAAAACTATTTTATGAGTACCTAATAACCAAATAATTATGCGGGCCCTTAGATTTGGGAGAGATTTTTTGTATGGCCATATCCCTTCTTGTGATATTATCCAGGACTATAAGATATCTTCTTTATCGAGGATAGCCTCATTGATCGTAGAAAAATAAGGTATGGTTATGGTAAAGGGTAAATTTTGCTTACCTCACCTGAGGTTTCTAACAAATACACAAACCTTCCTTATGCTTTTTGAAATTCTACTATACTCCCTTATTTTTCAAACTAATTATTACTTACCTCCCTTACCGTTACTTTAAGGTTAACGGTGTTAACTAAGGGTACTATGGTCATTTCACGCAAAAAGTTAACACCGTTAGTCTTAAAGTAACGACTAGGGAGGTAAGTGACAATTACTTTGAAAAGTAAGGGAAGACAGTGGAATTTCAAAAAGTATAGGGGAGGTTTCTGTATTTGTTATTAACCTCAACTCTCGAGGGAGGTAAGTGAAATTTACCCTCTGATAAAAGTAGTAAAAAACGTTGAAAACACACGTATCTAGTTAGAGCAAAATTTTTGGTATTCCTTGAGCAGGGAATATTTTTAATAGACCAGATCTTTTAAATGGACCATTAAAAAGTTATTTCTTGATATCAAGTATGCAACACTGCAACTCACTCTAGAACAAGTCTCATGTCGGACATGGAAAAAGTTTGAAGCTCCCTAACCCTTCTATGGCGATCTAGCTCCCTCTCCCGTTCCTGTGCCACCTTCACCGGCGGCCGATGCCGGCAAACCGTTGTCCACCATATCCATCTTATTCTTCTCGGATCCCTCCCCCACCTTCGTCTTGCTTTCTTCTCCCCCAACTGATAAACCCATATTCCAAAACCCTAGCTTCTAAAACCCTATGCCTCTAAAAAATCATCGTCTGTTTGGTCTGCGGATAAGATGCGAGATTAAACCACTGAAATAAAATGCGGGATGCTTCGTATTCAGATAAAGGGAGATGGGAGAATTGGACACATGTGATAAATAACAACTGGAAGCATAACAGAGGTAACAAGCTTACAACGTTGTTTATTGATAATCTTCCCGATGATTCAAGTTCTGTTTGGGTTCGTAATTTGTTCTCCAAGTTTGGAAGAGTTAGGGATTTATTCATACGGAGCAAAAAGAGCAAAATCACAGGTTTACGATTTGGATTTGTGCGATTTGGGAGAAGAGATGAAGCGATTTCAGCAATTGCAAAAGCCAGTGGTTTATGGATTTGGGGTAACAAGCTAGTAGTCAAGTTAGCAAGATTTGAAGCTAATAGTGGGTATTTGCAGGGGAAATATATTAATGTGGCAGTTAACAAAAAAGGAATAATCAACATATGGAAATGCATGCTCATCCTCCTAGTTATAACAATGTGCCTGGGCACAATGGAGAAGTCAAAGGAAAATATGGAAGGTATTCGTGGGGAAATAGAAGAATGAGAGAAGATATCTGGATGGGGAAGCAAAATAATGTCAAGAAAATTTGGAGGAAAAATGAAGGATCAATTTCAAATGCACCTCAAACCAAGTCTTATTTGGAGGCTCTGAAAGTTAACTCGTGGAGAAAACCAAATCAACCAATTCATTTGAAGGAGCTGGGTAATGAATGGCTATCTCGAAGTGTCATTGCAAAACTTTCACCTGTTAGGTCCATGGCGTTGGTTCAAGATCAGCTCAGAAGTTTGGGCTATGCAGATATTCAGGTGAGGGTTATGGGTGGTGATTCAATTATACTTACTTTCTCAAGCTTAGAAGCAAGAGACTCAATGTTTAATGGAGGGCAAATGGCGTGGTTAAAAGATTGGTTTTTAGAAACTTAAAAATGGGAAGTGTCCACGATTAAGCCAATGAATTGCAGGTTAATATGGTTAAATTGTTATGGACTTCCAATTCAACTTTGGAATGTTCATCATTTTATCAAGATTGGAAAGTATTGGGGTGATGTTATTCAGGTCAGCGATGATACAATTAAAAATCTGTCATTTGCAGTAGGTAAGGTTTTGGTTTCCACATCCATCATGGAAGGCATAAATGAAGTCATTGAGGTGGAATGCAAGGGAAGCATTTATAAAATCAGAGTTATGGAGGAACAATTGGTTGTCAATACTTTTCTGAAAGCAAACTGCAGTTGCAATGGATGTCTAATTCGGATACCCTCATCTTCAAATAAGGCGGAGGAACAGAAGGAAAACAATGAGGAAGAATCTTCAAATAAGGAGGAGGAACATAAGGAAAACAATGAGGAAGAGTTGAATGGAGTTATGAAAGATAATATAGGAATGAAAATGGTGGCTAATCCAGTTGATGCGGCTAATCCAATTGGGTTGGTGAGCTCAGTTGAGCCTGTGGATGTGGTGGATGATTCATTTGAATCAAAAGATGAACAGTCAAGGGTGGAGGACTCTGGTGAAGTTAATGAATTTCATGTAGTGGACAACTCAATAAAGAAAAATGATAGATACACTCCCTCTCACATGGGGTGGGGCCAGATGTGGGGACCACACCCCATGTGAGAGAGGGTGTGGCTGGGAGTGGCTCCCAGGGAGTGTATGTATCGCCGTTCCTCAATAAATGAGAAGTTGGAGCCTATCAATAATGATTGCAGGCAGTTGGTTATTAGCAATGGCACTTCCAATAACTCAGTGGGGCTTATTAACTCTTCCATAAGGTTTGGAAGAGTCGGCATGAATAGGAAACATCCTCAATTAGTTATGTGTTAACAATTGGAATCAAGTCTTAGAGATAACCGAATTTACATCCAAAATGCCCTCTCTAACTACAGCAGCAACAATGAATCGAGTTGGAGTGTTGAAGCCTTCAGTAGAGAAATTCTGAAGTCTAAGGAGAGGACAACTTCAAATTCAAAGGTGAAGGAGAATGCTAAGCACAAAAGAAAACAGAAGACTATTGAGGAAATTTTGGGTATTCCTTCTACTCGGAAGTCCAAAAAAGGTGGCAAGAAAAATAAACAGAAGAAATCTGTGGTATTCAGAGGAGCAATTGCTGAAGCAGCCTTATCAGTGTCCTCTGAAGGCATTAACAACAGGAACAAAATCTTATTGAATGAAGCTGATGTGTGCAGTCACAAAGATTCTGGGTGAAGATTATTCAGGGACCTCCAAATTGCTTGAAGATTTGAAGGAATGCACTGAAGTATGAAGATTCTCTCTTGGAATGTGAGGAGTTAGGAAAAAAGAAATAAGGGGGAAGCTCAAGCAACTTGTTGTCCAAAGAAATTTTCTATTGAATTGGTAGCCAAATTGTTCTTGGATACCTAAATTGGAAGCATTATGGTTGGTTTCTCTTATCTGGGATTGTCTTGTCTTGATTTTGAGATCATCTTGTTGCTTTCTGGTTATTTTCCTGAACTTGAAGCAATGGTTTCGGCTGGTGCTGAATTTGGTGCGTGATAATCTGATTCATGAATTCTGAAGCTGATACACTTTGATTTTGTTGATACCTTTTAGCATGGTGACTTTTCTGCGATGCTTGATATTTGGGAACCTCTGATAGGATTTATGGTGTTCATCATATTCTCTGGGAATTCTGGAACTTTCAAGTGATACAGGAAGGGTAACTAGCTGAATGGATTGCATTCCAAGATATCATTGTTGGCTACTGTGTTGCTGTCATGTTATTGGATTTTCAAATGCTAAAGAAATTCATGGAATTGGCATACGGTTTAGATTATGCTACTGACATTACTATGGAGAATTATGATAAACTACTGTTATTGTGGAGAATTGAGAAGCAACTGTTAAGGTCCTTAAGGAGGAAATATGCGAGCATCCTAGTTTTTTCGCAGGACTGTGTGTGAGGGGTGGGCGTAAGGTGGATGTGGCAGAAAAAATTCAGTGGCATTAAAGTACTTACACTAGAAGATGAGCTTTGCTACTGATGAAATTATTCGAGTAGGAAACAAATAGTTGAAGAATTTGTTACCTCAAAGAAGCTTTACTTGGTTCTTGATTTAGATCATACACTGCTCAATTCAACTCGGCTTATAGATGCAACACCAGATGAGGAATATTTGAAGAGCCAAACAGATTCTCTACAAGATATTTCAAGAGGCAGTTTATTTAGATTGGACTTCATGAACATGTTGACCAAGTTGTGGCCCTTTGTTCGTGCATTCCTGAAAAAAGCAAGCAGTTTGTTTGAGATGTACATATATATGATGGGTGAACGCTCTTACGCAAAGCAAATGGCAAACTTGCTAGATCCTGAAAAAGTATACTTCAATTCTGGAGTCATTGACTCATTGCACAAGATGATTCCACTCAGAAATATCAAAAGGTTCTTGATGTGGTACTGGGGCAAGAAAGTGTTGTTCTAATTCTTGATGATACAGAATCGGTGTGGGCAAAGCACAAGGAGAACATGATACTGATGGAAAGATATAAGTTGTCTTATCTTCTCTTTTCGTTGGTTGGTCCCTTGCCAACTGGTTGTTTGGGTTTTGGAGTGGTATGTGATTGTCGAGGAGTTGGGTGCCAACCTAGTTGGGATGTTTCTCTCTCGTTGTGATGCCTTTCTTCTCCTTATCCCTTTAATCTTTGTACTATTTGCTAAGATTAATAAAATTCCTTTTCGCTGTTCAAAAAAAATAAAATAAAAAAAAGTTCTCATGTCGGATGAATTTGAGATTTATTAAAAGAAAAATCATTTTGTCTTGGGCATTGGCTTCAAGAGATTCCGCCCGTGTCCTTGAACTATGCAACATTTCTTCCTCGCAAGTGGGACGGTTTATTGGGTTCTCAAGATTAGTCGACATGGGCATAAACTAACTTAAATACCTAAGTTATAAAAACTATGCTACAATTATGATATATTGATCTTAGCCACACCTAAGTGGCAACAGTTAATAGGGTTTGAAACATCTCAGGTACTATTAACTCCTTCGGGACCAATTCATACCAAGTTTTGCTCTAACTTATATTTTTTTTATTATTAGTATTTATTTTATTATTATTATTATTATTATTATTATTATTATTATTATTATTATTATTATTATTATTATTATTATTATTATTATTATTATTATTACTCCCTCCGTCCCTTTTTAAGTGTTGACATTTCCATTTTGGGCTGTCCCTTAATAAGTGTGTGTTTTGAAAAGTTAATGGGTAAAAGTTTGTAGAATTATCATTTTGCCCTTTTGAAAAGTTAGTGGGTAAAAAGTTAATGGGTAAGGGTGAAGGATAATTTTGGAAAGTGGAGGTAAAAGTTGATGTGGAAAGTGAAAAAGTTGATGTGAAAGGTGTAATGATGATGTTTTTTTAATAAGTTGGATTTACGAAGCAACACATTTAAAAAGGGACGGAGGGAGTATTATTTTATTTTATAGGATTGGCCCCCCAGGATTAGTCGAGGTGTGCGTGTGTTAGTGTGGACATCTGAGTTAGGGGGCGGGCTTCCTACAAGTGGGTGATGGGATTGGCCCCCCAAGATTAGTCGGTGTGTGTGTTCGTATGGACACCTAAGTTACCAAAAAAAGTGAGAACAGTTGGTAAAATTAGACAACTTAAAATGTGAGAGAAATATTTGTGATGCGACAACTTACGTCTCAGCAGAATAGATCAATTAGAACATTTCCAGAAGAGGTAACAAAAACAAAAAAATTAAGAGATTTAATGGTTAAGTGTTGTTTTAAGGGCTCCAGCAAAGGTAACAAAAGTTAACCCAATCTACCTTATACCGGTAGCAACCTTCCAATCATAAAATGAATTATATTCATTTTTTATTTAATTTTTGAGCTTTCTTCATTTTATATGTTATGTTGTTAATAACGTATATATAAATAACATAGATACCATATACGTAATATATATTTTATGTGTTCTTTATATATAACACACACGGGCCGGTTCCCCTCACACAGCCAATAACACAAATTTTAACACAACAATGATCGGAGCTTCACATCAATGATCGGAACCATTTAATTAGTTTAAAACATGTTTTCAAAAGTACCCATAAAAAATCAATTCATAGGGATATCGGTAAGGGCTTGGTTGGTATTTCTCCCTAAATTTGACAAGATAAAAACTGAATGAATCGATCAAGTCAATCAAGCTCTTACCGATATCTTTATTTTTTTTTAAGGATACTCTTTAAAACATGTTTTAAACAAATTGAACGGCTCTGATCATTTTCGTGGGACTCCAAAACAGGTGGTTTACATTTGTTATGTCAAATATTGTGTTATTAGTTGTATGAGGGAAATATATATATATATATATATATATATATATATATATATATATAGGGCGGTTCCCCTCACACTTAAAAAAACACATAAAAAAACACACGATTTTGTTTCGAGCCCCACTGTGACGTTCTGAACCGTTGATCTTGTTTAAATGAGTAAAATAGGAAGTCTTGCAAAAATTCAGCTTAATCGGATATCGGTAAGTGCTTGATCCAAATAGTTTTGCAAAAACTGTGACAGGAACTAATGTTTTCAAAATCGTTTGGATCAAGCACTTACCGATATCCGATTAAGCTGAAATTTTGCATGACCTTTTATTTTACTCATTTAAACAAGATCAACGGTTCAAAACATCACAAGGGGGCTCAGAAGAGTGTTGTGTTTTTTTATGTGTTTTTCTAAGTGTGAGGGGAACCGGCCCCATATATATATACATACATATATATATAGGTTCTGCTTCTAAAACGGGATTCCCGTTTCCGGACCCCATGATCCAAACATTTTTTTGACGATCCGATCCGTCCAATGTGTTCAGAAGCTATTTTCAAAGGTCCACGCGGGAAATCTTCAAAAAACAAATACCGGGAAGAGCTTGATCCAAGTAGTTTTTGCAAAAACTTTATATTTATAGTTTTTGCGAAAACTGCTTGGATCAAGCCCTTCCCGGTTTTTTTTTTTGTTGAAGATTTCCCGCTTAGACCCTAGAAAACACCTTCTGAACACATTGGACGGCTCGGATTTTCCAAAAATAATTTGCAACACAAAAAAAATCAATTTTTTCTTGTTTCCGGGAGGAGTGGACTAGAAATTTTGCGTATATATATAGAGGAGTTATCTAGTCCGGGAATCCCGGATCCGGGACTCCACCTTCCCGATATTTTTTTGACGATCCGAACCGTCCAATGTGCTCAGAAGGTGTTTTCAAGGGTCCACGCGGGAAATTTTCAAAAAAAAAACCGGGAAGGGCTTGATCCAAACAGTTTTTCGCAAAACTGTAAATATTATTTACAGTTTTGCGAAAAACTGCTTGGATCAAGCCTTTCCCGGTATTGTTTTTGGATGATTTCTTGCGGGGACCCTTGAAAACACCTTTTAAAGACATTGGACGGTTCAGATTTTCCAAAGACAATTTTTAAAAGCATCAAAACACCGAAAAGCCTCCAATCCAGAATCCTTGATAGGATCCGTATATATATATATATATATTCCTTTGTACATAAAAGGAATACTATATAAAGTGCAATTTTCTGCTTTGGCTAGTATCGTTCATGAATTGTCTCCAATGTTTTACTATTTCAGATTTTTGACTTGGATTATATTTAGCACAAAATTCTCTTCTTTTTACTTTATTATTTCTTGATTTAAAATTCTCGGAACAAATTTTCCACATCTATCGTAAAATCTCTATATATAGTCAATACACTTTTATCTATAGGATGAGGGGTTATTTCTTCAAAATCAGTTTGGGTTGGTGATGCTTGGGATGTTTCAACATCCTCAAATTTTGACTGTGTTGAGTAACATGCTTTACTAACCTGTGAGGTTGTTTCGATACCTTTTAACCTACTTTTTTTATCTAATAAATCTGGAATAAGAGATAGAGTTTTGGGTAAAGCTAGAGTCTTACTTGCTTTCTTTTGGAAAGACACACTCATGCTTTCACCATCATCCAGTGGGGATGACTATTTTTTCTCTTCTTTTGCCAGTGGGGCAAAAGAGATCAGGGGAATTTGTAAATGGTACTTTTCCTTTGTTGTTTTTAGTTGCTGGCGTAGAGCAATAACCTCTTCCTTGAGTTATTGGCACCTGTCATTTAAATCAAGAGATAATAAAGTAAAAAGAAGAGACTTTCGAGCTAAATATAATCCTAGTCAAAAATCTGAAATAGTAAAAAATTGGAGACAATTCATGAATGATACAAGAACAGAAGTTCAATTTTTTTTTTTTGAGAAGTAGAAAGAAGTTTCATTAAAACATCAAACCAAACCAACAAGTCATAGAAGGTCCAGAACAACTAAATAAGATCAACATAACCAAAAAAAAAAAAAACTAGACATGAGTACTTTCATCACCGGTGTCCGAGTAAGGAACAAAAATGGCAAGAGCGTGCTTAGCAAGAAGGTGAGCTCGTTGAACATCCTAGCGCACAACCTTTGAAATTCTACAAAAAGACAGCTTCTTAATCTCCGTTGCCAGGTTGCGCAACAAAAAAGTGTTATGGTGGTGGTACTCAACCCTACTATCTGCATTATGGCATTGAGACAATCAGAAAAAATATAAACCACATTATAATTATGAAATAAAGCCCATTTAACAGCTTCATTTATTGCTTGGATTTTCGTTTGAATTGGTGTGGCACTATACATAGATAAGGCTTGCTGCGCAATTAAGGATCCATCAGGATGACTAGCTGTAAAGCCAAGACCACTCCAGACATTACCCTCTTTCCAAGCACCATCTACATGGAGGAAACAGGTGTGGAGAACTGATTCAGAATTAGGATAATCCTTAATAATAAAAGAAGGATTCATGATACGAGGTGAGGATGCAGTTGAAGTAGAGGGTAAATTGGTCTTGCGAAGCCAGCTAGACGCACAGAGAAACCACTGAGCAGAGTCCTTAGCCATTGAAATGATTTGAGCCACATTGAATGGCAAGTTCGAGAAAACCACACCATTTCTATTCTTCCAAATGGCCCAAAGGATAGAAATAAAATAAGAGAATTTTATTTTCTCCCTATGAAGCTGGATGATCCAATTTAGAAGCCAGTTAGAGAAAGAAGGTCCTGTGTATAGCCCAAAGATGAACTCGGAAAGTCACTAGCATCCCAAACTGAAATAGACTACGGAGAGAGATAGAAAAGATGCTCAATAGATTCTTATGTCTCTCTGCACAACGGGCAAGTTGCATTGGTATTATGAAGACGAGAAACAACTTTTTTCCTAACCGGTAAAATCCCTTTCAAGCACTTCCAATGAAAATTTTAATACGCTCAGGCAAGTCAAGATTCCAAACCAAATTCCAAACATTACTCTTTGTGGAACCAAATAGAAGAGCCATTAGAGGGTTGCATGGACCGTTGCATATCATATAGAGATCTATATCCTGATTTAGCGTTGTAACTTCTAGAATTAGCGAACAGCCTAATGAGCTGATCCGAACAATTGGTATTCGAAAGTGGGATAGCAAGAACTCTCGGCACCAGAAAATTCGGAATAATGTCATTAACTCTTTCCACATTCCAAGTTTTCCCATTGGTTCCCTCATCTAGAAGAAAAGAGACCGTGTAATCATAAGAGCCACTGTACGGGAAAAGTTGACTGAGTGCCTTGTCCAAACCAGGAATCCATTTGTCATGGAAAAGGTTAATGGAAGTCCCATCTCCTACTCTCCAAGCAATGTTCCTTGCAATGAGATCCTGACCAAAGAGGATACTTTTCCAACCCCAGGATGAGCCAGAGTGAACTTTCACATTGATAAGGCTTTCCTTGGAACAATACTTTGGGAGAAGAATACGAAAGATCAGAAGGTCCGGGTTATTAAGAAGACGCCAGCACTGGTTAGCTAGAAGGGCTTGATTGAAAAGATTAACGCCCCTAATACCTAAACCTACCTCACGTTTATAAGCAGAGATATTTGATGGGCTTACTGTCTCTAACCTTCCACCAATAATTTGCTGAGGTGGCATTCAGTTTGTCACATATATATACCGGGAGTTTATAAGCGGAGCAGAAGTAAAGGGGTTGTCCTCCCAAAACAAACTTGATCAAAGTTAACTTCCCGGCCTGAGAGATGTTAGTTCTACATCCTACAAGAGCCTTTTCTGCCCGATCAATAATAAATTTAAAGCAACTCCTCTTATTAGCAGTGATTTCCAAGGGAAACCCTAAATAAGGGACCGGCTTAGAACTAATAGGGACTTGGGAAAAATCTTGAAAGCTTCTAGAGCTAGTCAAAGGAGTGTTGGGGCTGAAAGTGATATGGAATTTTTTACGATTAATACTTTGACCCGAGTAATGACTAAAACTCTCCAGAATTCTCTTAAGAAAGCCACAACTGTCAGTAGTCGGCTTAAAGAAAATAAGGCAGTCATCAACAAAGAATAAATGGGACAGAGAAACACCAGTTCTAGATAATTTAAGACCTTTACATTTGCCCGAGACATCCAAATGGTTAAGAACACACGATAGCGTCTTTAGATAGATGATAAATAAATAAGGCGATAAGGGATTCCCCTGACATAAACCTCATTGGGGCATGAATTTCAGTGTTGGAACCCCATTAATGAGCAAGGAAAACAAGACAGTGGAAAAACATTGGTGAAGCAAATTAATCCATTTCTCTGAGAATCCCAATCGTCGCAGGGTGGCTACTAAGAAATCCCAATTAACCTTATCAAACGCCTTGCTCATATCCAACTTTAGAGCTGCCTTATATTTATTGCTAGATTTAGAATGAGCAATTAAATTGGAGAACTCGCATGCCAGTAGAGAACTGTCAGATATAAGCCTACCTGGGACAAAGGCATTTTGTGACGGTGAAATACAGGACGGAAGGACTGACTTAAGATGATTGGCTAAAGTCTTTGAAATGATTTTATATAAGACATTGCAAAGGCTAATGGGTCTGAAATCTGTCAGAGTTGGACTTAGGGATAAGGGCAATGTGGGTATAGTTAATTTGCTTAAGCAAATAACCGTAGTTAAGAAACGAAAGTACAACAGAAGTGATAGAAGGCCCCACAATATCTCAATATTTTTGGAAAAAACACCCGGCCTCGGCGCCTTTTGTATCACCTATTTAAAAAGCCGCTTTGCGCACTTCATAAGCCTTGAAAGGTCTATTCAGCCAATCTTGATGTTCACTCGACAACCGCTTATCAAAAAACTCCCAACCCTCTTATTCCGCCATATCAACCGAGGGGTTCGGCTCCTGAAAAGCCGAGGTGAAGTGGGTCAAAAAAACACGGTGAATCTCATCTTCCTTGTCAATCCAAATCCCTTGGTCATTAAAAGCACCCTTTATACACGATCCCTGACGTCTCACTCTTGAGATTTTGTGGAAATATGATGTCCCGCCAAATTTAACTCTGTCCAGATGAAGTTCAATTTTTTGATTATTTAGAAAATTATTATAAAAAAGTCGACACTAATACAAAAATTAAATGGAAAAAACCATATTATAATAAAAAATCAAGATCAAAACATTGAGAAAATTGAAGCATTAATCTCCAAAATACATAGTCAAAATACAGATAATTTTAGAGACAATTCTACTATTGTCAAAATAAAAAATAGAGTAAATCACCTTGACACCCCCTATATTATACCTCTTTTACCCAGACACCCCTGAACTAAATTAACCTACGACGACACCCCCTCAACTATTGAAAAGGTTTAAAAGCCTTAACTCCGTTTAAAAAGACTACAGAAAGACATTTATGCCCCTTATATCAATTCACTCCTACTAACACTTCGATACACACATCCCGTACACTTCATCAATCTCCGTTCTCTCTCTACACTCAGCCATATATATATATTCATCTCATACTCTCTCTCTCTCTCTCTCTCTCTCTCTCTCTCTCTCTCTCTCTCTCTCTCTCTCACATTCACAGACACCCCACCCCACTCGCCTACAACTCTCCTCCCTATTACGACACCTCCATTTCCTGCAAGTGCCCTCCCGGCGCCCCTATCTCCGGCGAAATCTCCCTCGCAAAAACAGATCTTCGTTTTCCCTTCCTCTCCAAACCCAAACCCAAACCCAAATCAGAGATCAAATCAAAGACCCATTCTCCAAATCTCATTACACTGCCAAGTTTATAAAAGAGGGATTTCAAGAAATCTTGGTTGGTATCTCATCTCAGAGAAAATCAAAGATCAAAAGCCGTATATCTTTCTTTTACTATTATCATACCCACTGTACCTTGCCTTACTTGATTCAGGAATCAAGAAAACTTTCATTAATTGATTTAATAATCAAGAAAGCTTTCATTAATCTGAAGAAGAAGGTTTGATCGAATATATATATATACAAGGCCCAAAACCCGAGATCCCCATCGGCTCAACAAACACTGTTTAACTTCCGTGATGACACCGTGACAGCGGTTCGGTACCGGAACTTGTTCGGCGCAATTGTGATGCCATACTTACCATGATGGCTGTGGCTGATTGGAAATCTGAGATTGGGTTGATTGGAAATCTGAAATTGGGATTGGGTACACCGTTGATTGGACATCTGAAATCGAGATTCTATATCCCAACATGACGAATTTTTATGTCGACTTCTCTGTGGCGGCGGAAAGGATGGGTGGCGGTGGTGATGGTGGAATTTTGGTGGTGGTTGGGATTCTGATGTCAGTTGGTGGTTTTGGCGTCGGATGGTGTTTGGGAGGGAGAGGAGGGATATGGAGTGAAAATATAAGTGAGGGCAAATTTGGAAGAAAAATATGTATTTCGCGAAAAAAATTAACGGAATTGGACGGATTGCTAACGGAAGGGGTGTCGGGGATAACGTTAAATAGTAGAGGGGGTGTCATCGTAGGTTAATTTAGTTCAAGGGGTGTCTGGGTTAAAAAGGTATAATATAGGGGGTGTATAGGTGATTTACTCTAAAAAATAAATGTACTTAATAAAGACACTCAAGAAGAAGACTTTTTTTTTATTGATTTAATTGGTGAACTAGAAGATCCCGAGTTAAGACAACAATATGTTAGTATAAAACTTAAACAACTTCTAGTACGAAAAAGTAAAAAACAGCACAAAAACTTAAGACAACAATACTACCGTATATACATTTAATAAAAAACAAAAAGAACTTACTCTACAAAGAATGACATAAAATTAAATGATAAGATAACATCACAAAAGTTAAATAAAAGCTTTGCAGAATTTGAAGCAGAAATAAATAATCAATCTTCTGGTAAATCCCTAGAATCAAATAATGAAGACCACTCAGATAGTGATCCCAAAGAGTCGGTCTTTCATTTCTTTCTCAATTATACTAAAAGCTCCTCTTTGGGAGCAAAGTCGTTCCTCTTCCACGTACTACTTAGTAATTTTCTACTATCATGTGCTCCGATTCAAAGTTCTGAATAAAGTCACCAAATTTGAAGTAAGCTCCTGTCCCTGTCCTACTTTACTCAATTTTTAGTACTATTCAAGTACTATTTACCACTATTCATGTACTATTTAAGTACTATTCATCACTATTATTACCACTATTCATGTACTATTTAAGTACTATTCATCACTATTCACATATACTATTCATTACTATTCTCATCGCTTTCTTCTTTGACTTTCTTTTCGTCTACCTTCCTTTACGTAATTTGTTTCATTTAGTCTACTGCGCACGCGCACACACACACACACACACATAAAAGGAATACTATATAAAGTGCAATTTTCTATTTTGGCTAAGCCCCAAACAAGTGCAACACTCAACAACATAGACATTTTACCCAATAAAATCACCAAAACACTATACATAAACAAAGATATGCACAAAAAATATCATACATAACAAATGGAACCTCGTCGTTGCTGTAGCTGAAACGCAATCACCAAACTCCGACGTCGCCGCCTGAAATCCGTTGTCGTTGCTGTTGAAGTCACATGGAGCTCTGTCAAAGCGTAGAAGTTGAAATCATTCTAAACACCGTCAAAGTTGATGAATTGAGGCTGGAATCGACCTCTGAATCCAGATCAGTGATGATTCTGCTAATAAAAGCGCTAGTTTGTTCTTTTATGTTGCTTCTCAACAGCGCTCAAAAGAGAAAGAGAGAGAGAGGGGCGAGACTGTTGGGCAAATAATTGATTCTATACCCAATTTTCTAACAGGAAATTAGGCAAATAATTGATCAAGGCCTTGTGGATATTAAAATGAGCTAATTTTTTTCTAAGGCCTATTAAAAATTGTTCTAAGAATATTGAGCGAATCCGATCATTTATGTGAGATTCCAAGATCCCATAGAAACAGTGTAAATTTGGGGTACACAAAAATATTGTACCCGTAACAGGACTAGCATAAAAATTGAGTGCTCGATGCATCCTTGTAGGTCCAAAGCTAGCCATAAGCTAAACAATTCCTTTGGGTGAAAAAAAATAGTTTTCCAAAAGATTTTAGCAACCCAGTTGCTAAAATTACCATGATTTTAGCAGGTGTTAAAATCATGGTTTTGAAATCAAAAAATGAAGTGGTTCCGTGTATCATTTTTCGAATTTTTTTGTACCAAATTAAAGTACCCCTCGTGTACTTTAATTCGGTGTAAAAAATTCAAAAAATAATACACGGAAACACTTAATTTTTTGATTTGAAATACCATGATTTTAGCACGTGCTGAACTCATTTGCTAAAATGGTAATTTAGCAACTCATTAGCAACTGAGTTGCTAAAATCACCATTTTAGCAACTCAGTTGCTAAAATCTTTTGGAAAACTATACTAATCTTCAATTTTTTTTTTTGCATTTGTTAGTTTTCGGTCAATTTTTTGTGGTATCTTGGTTCGTCTTGACGAGAGAAATCTAAAAAGTATAAAATTATTAGCCAAACTTAAAGTTTTGTGAATAAAGACAAAAAAAAAAACCAAAAAATTGTCGAAAAGAACCAAGAAACCACAAAAAATCGACGTAAAACTAAGGACCCTGCTATGGGTACCGAAGGTGAGGTACCGAAAATGTACAAAGCGCTCTCGGGGATCCACTTCTGGGTCCCACACGAGTGATCTGAACCGTTCATTGTTCTAAAAACATTTTTCCGAAAGGGCCCACAAAAAATCAGCTCAATCGGACGGTTAGAAGTACGTGAATCAAAGTCCCACCATTCGAGAGCGCTTTGTACATTTTCGGTACCTCACCTTCGGTACCCCCAGGTTTATCCTAAAACTAACAAATTCTAAAAAAATTGAATAAGGACAAACAAAAAATCAAAATGATTTTCTTAGCCAAAGGAGGCCAATAGCTCCCAAGCCCGAGTCACGAGTTGTCGCTATCATATGCCCCTCTCATATGTGCAGGTGACGGCCCCCCCCCCCAGCACTAACACACTCTCTCTCTCTCTCAGTCCGCGTCTTATGCTAATCTACTCCATTACCACTATAGTACTCGAGCACTAGCTAGCTACTTCATTTTTTTTTTTTTTTTTTGAACGGAGCTACTTCATTTTCACCACGCCCCAATTTTATTCTCTCTCTCTCTCTCTCTCTCTCTCTCCAAAACCCCCCTCCCCCTCTCTCTCCTCTCCAATCTCCCAACCCAATACATAAAACAAATACAGTAAAAATCCCTCTACAACTAACCTGCTCCTCGACAATTTAACCCCGGAGAACACAATTGCCCCTTCTCCCAGAAACATCAATCTCCGTCGCTAATGTGCGCCCTACTGGAACCGGCGCAAGATACCAGGGAATAATAGTACAGTAATAATCACAGAAACCTCCCATCTCTCTCTCTCTCTCTAGATGGAGATGGGCAGTCTACGGAGACTAGTGTTGCTGTTACTCCTAGCCTTTTCGGGTCTCCCCGAATCCGCCCCGGATCCAGACGACGAGTCCTGCCTGACCCACCTAAGCGAAACCCTCGTCGACCCGAACAACAACCTCCATAACTGGACCAAAACCACCTTCCAGAACCCCTGCTCGGGCTTCACCTCCTACCTCCAAGGCGCCACCTGCAACAACGGCCGCATCTACAAGCTCTCTCTCACTAACCTCGCTCTACAAGGCTCCCTCTCCCCTTACCTCTCCAACTGCACCAACCTCCAAACCCTCGACCTCTCCTCCAACTCCCTCACCGGATCCATCCCCGCCGACCTCCAGACCCTAGTCAACCTCGCCGTGCTCAACCTCTCCTCCAACCGCCTCTCCGGCCAGATCCCGCCGCAGCTCGCCTTCTGTGCATACCTCAACGTCATCGATTTACACGATAACGTCCTAACAGGACAGATACCGCAGCAGCTCGGCCTCCTGGTCCGGTTATCCGCTTTCGACGTGTCGAATAACCGGTTGTCCGGGCCGATACCGGCGTCGCTGGGGAACAGGAGTAGTGGGAGTGGGAATTTGGTGAGGTTTAATGCGACATCGTTTGTTGGGAACAAGGATCTTTACGGGTACCCATTGGGGGATGGGAAGGGGAGAGGCGGGTTGTCGATTCTGGCGATTGTTGGGATCGGGTTGGGGAGCGGGTTGGTGAGCCTGGTGTTGAGTTTCAGTGCGGTTTGTGTCTGGTTGAGAGTTTCGGAGAAGAAGATGGGGAGCAGTGATGAGGGGAAGATTACTCAGCTCATGCCTGATTATTGATTGACAAAAAGGTATTTTGTGTAGTGTGCTTTTATTTTTGGGTATATATAGATTTGATATATAATGGGGTTTGATTTTTCTTTTTCTCTTTTTTTTTGGGTTTTAGTTTGTGTTGTCTTCTTCAGATTTTACAGCCCTTTTTTTAGGTTATGAGAAAAGGGTGTGATAAGAAAGGGAAATCAGCCAATCAAGAAATTCCATTTTTGTACTTTTCGCTCCCTTTCTCACCAAAATATTCAATCAAATCCAAATGCGTGATTTGGCAAGAAACCGTAACCTTTCTTTTTTTCTTCTTCTTGTTTTTGGGTGTTCTTCTCCGCTTCCTTCGCAATTTTTGTTGCCCCAATGCAATTGACGGTGTGTAAAGGATTCAACCAATTCAATATGAGATTAATTAGCGAAACAATTATGCTGTTTTGCTCCTCTCTGTGCAGTCTGCAATCTCTGTGTGTTTGTATAAAGGTTTTGCGAACCGAATTTTGATAACTGATTTTGAAAAATGGCCCTCTCAAAAAGGTTTCGAGAAATCGGTTTCTGGGAACCAGATTTTGTGGAAAAAGACCCGTAATTGTGTTGCATCTTTCTTGGTGTTCCAGTGCTTATCTTGTTGCAATTTTTTTGTATGCTTTCTGCTGCATCATGTGGGTTTCTTTAGGATAATGATATGGGTACAGAAAAAAGGGAAACGAAAATCTACCGATCGCGTTCGGGGACCCACTTTTGGGTCCCACACGAGTGATCCGAACCGTTCATTGTTCTTAAAACATTTTTCCAAGAGGCCCCACAAAATTTCAGTTCAATCGAACGGTTGGAAGAGCTCGAACCAAAGTCTCACCGTTTGAATCAAAAACCTCGGAAAAATGTTTTAAGAACAATGAACGGTTCGGATCACTCGTGTGGGACCCGAAAGTGGATCCCCGAACGCGATCAGTATATTTTCTGTGCTCTCCGTTCTGTACGGGTAGCAGTGTCCGTTTCTTTACACAAGCTCAATTATAAACAACAATTTGTGCAGTAATTAAATACACCGTACGTTGTGTACTTGCTTAATTAATTTGTTTATTTCGATATTCGGGTCAGTTTTTAATTGCTTACGGGGAGCATCATCTTTCAATATATATGAATCCTGTGTGTCAATTCTCGATCAGTTTTTGAAATCATCGAAAACATTGCAGATCAAAAGATATAAGTAATTGAATATGTATGGAATTAAAAATCCACAAACAAATTAGGACGATTAATTTACTTGTGTTTTTTTTGGATATCTGATTAATGCTCAGCTGTGGGAGACCAACACAACCACCGACTGCAGTACTTGTCCTCGTGAAATTAAAAAGGAGAAGGTTGCAGTACTATTGCGTAAGGTTGTTCCAAGTTAGCAAATCATGAAAATGGATCCTCCAGATCCCTTTTAGGGGTGTTCCACTAAGATGGTTTTTTGAAAAAACTAACTTTTCACGGTTTTTTATGTGATGTATTGTGAGAGAATGACATGTCTCAGTTTTTGAAAAAAACAATTTTTTGTTAGTGGAACACCCCCCTATTCAGAGGGAGTGGACGGCCCAGTACGCTCAATTTTTCCGGCCAATTTGGTAACAGTAAGTTCGGGGCACCCAGAATTGACCCCAAAAGTGTAAATCAACCGCCCAGATTCACTTCGATTGGAAAAGAATTTTCTTTGGGTTTAAGTAGAATCACTCAATCCATGAATCAATCCATGAAATAGTGTGGTTGCTTTGTAAGTTGGGGATTGGTCAAACTTGCACAGTGTAATTCCTTTCGATCATCTTCCCCAAGAATAGCATGGATGCCATAATGGGAATGGGACCCAAACACACAAAGTTTGCAGATGCCAAACGTGGAATTTATTTCCACCATTTCTATTTTTCACGGGATGATCATCCAGCTTACGCATATCTCAAGTCCTCAATAAATCTCCTTCCCAGTTCGATTAAAGGTAGATCGTTATTGTGTTCCCACCAAAGACCGAACATCATTGGTCGAAGGTGACTCGCTACAAGTGGTTCAAGCATTAACTCAAGATGGGAAATCCTTCTCGGTCTGTCATTCTATTCCTGTTGATTGTTTGGTTCTTGTACCCTCAACCATCCATGATTGGCTGCAATGACAATAGCTTCGCGAAAAGCTAAAGCTTCAGTGGAACGTGGAGACATAAACCCAGCAAATGGAATAGAGGCAGACCCCAAGACATCACCAAGATAATTCCTAGCAACTACCCCCACACCAGAACAACCATCCGTTTTTGTTAACAGCACCATCAACTTTCAACTTCATAACATCGCGTGGAGGGGGAAGTTAAGAAGATGGGTGAGGAGGAATACCAGTGTTGTGCAGGTGCCCAGCCGACTCCATAGCAACCATGTATTCATCGCACAAAGAAGTGGCCTTATCAATAATCGCAACACTAGTCCAGACTTGCTAGTCAAAATGAGTTTTGTTCATTCCCTTCCAAATAAACCAACAAATAGAGGCTACTAGTGCATGCAAATCAATCTCACCACTGCTACCCCGGAAATAATTGATCATGCTATTCCACCAATCAAGAAAGGAAAGAGAGTTCCACGCAAGTGAGATTGCCTTGGAAAAGGGGGAGGATCGCCAAACATCTTTAGATAATTTGCATTGAAAAAAAAGATGCTCAATAGTTTCAACCCTAGATTTGCAACGCGGGCAATAAGAAGAGACATCAATATTTTTACAAGTTAAATTATAAAAGACTGCAATTGCATTATGATGACACCTCCAAAGAAACATTCTGACCTTATTGGGAATTTGCAGGTGCCTCCAAAAGCCGTCATGTGAGGAGCTCGAACTAGATTCTCCCCTCTCTCTCTGGAATTGCGTGGGATATTGCATTCTCTAGCCAAGTGATAAGTAAATTTGACCAAAAAAAGACCATTATCTGAATAATGCCAAACTCCCTTGTCTGGAGAGCCTTGGGAACTGATTGGGATAGAGAGAATAGTTTCCACGTCAAAGATCCCCTGGGCTGAATTCATCAATCAAAGACATGATCGGAAAACATAGGAGAGCAGACAATTCTTAAACATAGAAAAATACAGAGAATAGTCTGATTACCAGGCAAACTCTCCATACCATACCAAGCAGCTAGAACCTATGATGTGGACGCTGCTCCTACTTCTCTTGCTTGAGAGGTACCCTCGTCGATAGGATAAAAGAAGCTTTCAATTAATGGAATGTTCCACGTGTGGCTCCCACCATCTATGAGATCAGCAACATAGCGAATTGGATGACTGGTTGAAGTTATAGCTGGGTGAGGGCTAAGAATACGAAAAGAAAAAGGATGAGGAAGCCACGGATCCCGCCAAATATCAATAGATTGCCAATCACCCACACTCCATCGCCAACCCTTCCTTAAAACATGGCGCCCCACTAACCAATGGGATTAATCCTTCATTAACGTTAGACATAGAAAATTCACAAGAAATTATTTTTTTACTGTTTGATTCTAAGAATCGAACTTTGGTCAATTGTGTGAGGAACAAAGCCACTAACCAATGGGATTAATCCTTGGGGTTGTATTTCCCCATTTCAAACCCCCCAATAATTAAATGTTTTTTTTTTTTTTAAACAAACTGATATATATATTTTTAGAAAAAGAAGATAAATCACAAAAGGCTTTGAAGATTATCCGAAGTAAAGCCCATGAAATTGAGTGACAAAAATTGGATCACTTGATGATTTCTTCACTTCATTTTTCACAAATGTAATTTAAAGTTCTGTCATTTAATGATTAAAATTACACATAAAGTAAACACTTTAAGGATAAAATTTGGACTGCATTTATAAGAAAGTGAAGCGTAAAAATTATTTTCCTTTTGCAGTATTTACTACTCCATTAGGCTTAAAGTTTGAGATTTACATGCTTAAACAATTGTGCTTCCAAAAGACAGATCACATGGGAGCCATACCCGGCCAGAACAACAAATATGCCACCTTACAACTCTGAGGAATCATTAGACCAATATTTTACTTTAGGGTCACCTTGGAATGGGGTTTTTTTTTCAAGTCATTGCTTTCTGCTTTAAGACACAAAGTAACCTCAAAAGACTATTATTTTTTCTTTTAGATGTTAGTATATGATTTGTCTATTTCAAGCCCTTACACAGATTGCCAAAAAAAAAAAAAAAAAAAAATTAATTTTTTTGTTTATTATGATACAGTCCAATGGAGAAAGTAAGATCTAACCAATTTGTCTATTTGTTGCTGATCACACAGACTTAAAATCTACAAACATCATAAATTTAAGTAAATTAAAAAGAGTTTCCTGATTTGAGTATATAAAGAGCTCATGATGCTTTAGCAAAAAGTGCAGAACTGGTTTTTTGGTTTTTTCTTTATTCAATTTTTTTTGACATTTGTTAGTTTTTTGTCAAGTTTTCGTGGTTTATTGATTCATCTCGACGAGAGAAATCCAAAAAGTATAAAATTATGGTCAAAACTAATATTTTTTTAATAAAGCCGAAAATAAACCAAAATAAAAATAAAGCAAAAAATAAAGCAAAATAAACCAGTTTATTGGTTTAATTTTGGCTTTATTAAAAAAAATTAGTTTCGACCATAATTTTATACTTTTTGGATTCGTCTTGTCGAGACGAATCCATAAACCACAAAAACTTGAAGCGAAACTAATAAATGTAAAAAAAATTGAATAAAGACAAAACGAAAAACCAAAAAACTAGTTTGGGGCTTTTTTGCCAAGGCATTGCTTACGGATATGAGTTCGGATAGAAAGGGTTCTAGATTTTTGCACCGAAAAAGATTTATTAGGCCTCGTTCAACTTAAATTATTTGTGTGACTTTTTGTGTTTTGTCTTAATTTGAGCGTCGATTATTATTTTGTACTTTTTATATTTCTTTCGTCGAGGCAAATCATGGAACTCAAAAGTTTGACACAAAATTAACAAATGTAAATTTTTTTAAAATAAAGACAAACTAAAAAGTACTTTAAAAAAAAAAAAGGGCAGATCGAGGCCTAATGTGATTAAGGTGTGTTTTGGCCTAAAAAGTTAGCTGGCTTATTTTTTCATCTTTATTTGATTTTTTTTTGCATTTTTTAGTTTTGCATCAACTTTTTGTGTATTATTGGTTCATCTCGGCAAGAGGAATAAAAAAAGTATAAAATTATGACCGGTGCTTAATTTTTTTTGAATAAAGACAAAAATAAGCCAAAATGTCAACTTTTTACACTTTTTTCGATTTTCGTCATAATAAGCCAAAAAATTGAAACTTCTAGTCATAATATTTTACCTTTTTGGATTCTTTTCGTCGAGACGAACCAATAATACTCAAAAAATCGATGTAAAACTAACAAACGGAAAAAAAAATCAAATAAAGACAAAACAAAAAGATAAGGACCGGAGATGCCCTATTTTGCGCCTCTTATTTTGGCGATAATGCACTTTTTCCAAGTGCAAACACACGGGGCAGCTTTTTGACCAAATGCTTTCAGTTTTCACAGAAGGTTTGAATGTGCGTCGTGACGTTAGTCATAATACGCGTGCATGATCAATACTCAAGAGTGCAAAAGTGAAAATATTTTTTTCTAAATATTTGTTGAGAAAAACGAGATACAAACAACATACTTATTAGAGAACAAATTTGTTTATGTGGCGGTTCTGTGAACACATAAAAAAACACATAAAAAGACACTCCATCTCAGCTCCTGAAATCAACAGCTGAGATCAAAACATAAAGGAATTAGTTATCCCTCTCTCCCAACCCCACCCCACGTTCTCTCTCTCCCCTCATCCACTCCAGCGTGATCTCTCTATTCCCTCCCCATCTCCGGTGACCCCGACGATGGCGACCTTTCTCAGGCAAACCGGACTCCGCGACGGTGACCTATCTCTTTACGAATGAGAGAGCTGTTGGAAATACTGTAAAAAATTATGGAACTGTTTACCTCAGAATATGTAATAAAAAAGAAATACCGCAAGAAATTGGTTCCTGTTTTGGGTTGAGTCGCGGACTAGGTCGCTTTTTTTAAGACGTTTCGTGGCTCCGTCCTCACTGTGCAAGCAGTACCAACCACGCCGTCTCCATGATAAAACAGCCCAGAATACAACCTATGTCTCGATCTTTTCTGCACGGAAAAGACCGGAAAATGCAAAACACAATTGACCTTGCTTGCTCTTTGAACCCTCTGTATTGAAATCTGCAGCCCCTATTATAGGCAAGACGAAAATAATTTTTTCGGAAAGCAGAATCAATCACTTTGCTGTGATTGAATCAATTTAGCAAAAATTTATTTGCACAAATTTTGCACACGTTTTAAACAATTATGTAACGGCTATTTTGCACTGATTGAGACACGGTTTTTTTTTAGTTCTGTAACGGGAGGGAAAATTTGGTAACGGTAGGGAAAATCTTTTCCAAAAGAAACTGATTGGTCAGTACCAGTCACGCCGTCTCCAGGATAAAATAGTCCAGAATACAGCCTCTGTCTCGATTTTTTCTACACGGAAAAAGACCAAAAAATGCAAAACACAATCGACCTTGCTTGCTCTTTGAACTCTCTGTATTGAAATCTACAGCCCCTTTTATAGGCAAGACGAAAATAATTTTTTCGGAAAGCAGAATCAATCACTTTGCTGTGATTGAATCAATTTACCAAAAATTTATTTGCACTAATTTTGCACACGTTTTAAACAATTATGTGACGGCTATTTTGCACTAATTAAGACACGTTTTTTTTTAGTTCTGTAACGGTAGGGAAAATCTTTTCCAAAAGAAACTAATTGGTAAAAAGAGAAAATATTTTCCTTAATAAATTTTGCAAAACGTGAGGCTAACTTCGTATGTGCGCGAGACTCCAAATTCAGGGATTTGCACATGGGTTGGGCCAAGGAGAGGTCTCGCGCGCACACAGATTGAGCCAAGGTCCAAGCCAATTTTCCTTAATAAATTTTGGTTACCCCTCTTGCACCCGGTCAACTGGTTTCCGCATTAGTTTCCCCAAATTGACTTTGACCTTGGCCCAACCCGTGAGCGCTCGAGGCCTCTCTTAGGCCTAGCTCATCAATAGTCCATGGAGCCTCCACACATATAAGGAACACAAATGTTTTCTAGTTAGCCAATGTGGGACAAGTGTTTTTGAAGAACTCTTTTGAAAAATACACAACTCCAACAATCCCCCCACTTGTATTTTTTTTTAAATATATTCATCGAGCAAGAAGGTATAGAGCAGTGCGTAAATAAAGGTGTCTACCAACTTGAATCGTTACATAGTGTGAGTGCTTCAGTAAGATATATACTAGAGTGACTTGTGGTCTTGAACTCTAAGGCTGAATACACCACACACACAACTCCACTTTGTGTAATGTTCTTAAGCCAGCACTTTATGGCCATGTGCTTATATCCCGGTTTCATGAATGACCTAGAGAATTTGCCCCAATCCTCCTGAGGAGCGGCCACACTCTAACATTCATATATGTGAGTTTATCAAGAGTACTCTTGTAGTCTAGGTACTCCACTCCAAATGGAGCTATAGAACTCATTAAGTGTCATAAAATAACCCAATCTTTTCAAACTACAGGATGTCATGCTTTTTACGGATTGAATTAATTTTTAATTTTGCATGATTCTCAACATATCACCCATGTGACTCATTTTCCTTTTGAACCTATTTCTTGGGATCTCCAGTCTATAGGTTGGGTATCCATCACAAGTGACTCATTTCTCAATGGGCCTCAGTCCAATCCCTTTCGAGGTGTACCACACCTTTTCCCGAGCCAGTCCTTTCGTCAAAGGATTTGCAAGGTTCTCTTCCGTCCGGACATAATCCACTATAACAACACCAGTAGTGAGAAGCACTCTCACTGTACTGTGTTTACGACGTATTTGTCGTCTCTAACCGTTATAATAACGGTTCTGAACCTTTGCAATAGTCGCGGTACTATAGCAGTGGATTAAGATCGCCGGTATCGGTCTCTCCCATAGAGAGATTTCTGACAGAAGGTTTCTCAACCAACCTGCCTCTTCACTAGTAGCAGGTAGTGCTATCAACTTAGACTCCATCATTGATTGTGCCAATATTGTCTGTTTCTTAGATTTCCAAGAAACTGCACCGCAAGCAATATTAAACACATATCCACTGGTTGCCTTGGAGTTATCCGATAGGGTATTCCAATCTTTCTTGAAATCTTTCCATCTTGTAGGAAGTTTGTCGATAAGGACTGCAACCTGAAACTGTTCATCAATAGTCATACCTTCAGACAAAATTTCATGAGTAATTTTTTGTAACTCATGGGATTGGGCCACCACGGATTTTTCATCGACCATCTGAAATTTCAGATATTGACTCACATCATACTTTTTCGACCCAGCCTCCTCATTATCATATTTTTTTTTGTAGTGCATCCCAAACATCCTTAGCAGTTTCAAAAGTACAGTAGTAATCATATAGGTCATCAGACATGGCATTTAGGATATAGTTTTTGCACAAAAAATCATTATCAGTCCATTTTTTAATCTCTTGACGATTTTGGTCAGTGGACGGATTAACGACATCGGGTTTAACAGAAGAACAGTAGGAAGCCAATTTCTGGGTAGTGAGGCAAAAGAACAGCTTCTGTTTCCTCCGTTTATAGTGCAAGCCTTCAAATCGAAATGGTTTGTTGATATCGGTGGGAGCAGAAGCGAATTTGTTCTCGAATTTCATTGCGGATAAAAAAACGTCTTAAAATTGTTGGAAATATTGTAAAAAATTATGGAACCGTTTACCTTAGAATCTGTAATAAAACAGAAATACCGCAAGAAATTGGCTGTTGTTTTGGGTTGAGTCGCAGACTAGGTCGCTCTCTTTAAGACGTTTCGCGGCTCCGCCCTCACTGTGCAAGCAGTACCAACCAAGCTGTCTCCAGGAAAAAATAGCCCAGAATAGAGCCTCTGTCTCGATCTTTTCTGAACGGAAAAAGACCGAAAAATGCAAAACACAATCAACCTTTCTTGCTCTTTGAACTCTCTATATTGAAATGATTTTTCGGTGTGTGTAAACTGGCTGTAGAATAGCCTCTTTTATAGGCAAGATGAAAATAATTTTTTCGGAAAGCAAAATCAATCACTTTGCTGTGATTGAATCAATTTACCAAAAATTTATTTGCACACGTTTTAAACAATTATGTAACGGCTATTTTGCACTGATTGAGACACGATTTTTTTATAGTTCTGTAACAGTAGGGAAAATTTGGTAACGGTAGGGAAAATCTTTTCCAAAAGAAACTGATTGGTCAAAAGAGAAAATATTTTCCTTAATAAATTTTGCAAAACCACCCTGCGCGCAAGGTTCGCAACGCGCACCCGGTTAACTGGTTTCTGGATCGGTTTTTCCAAATTGGCTTGGACATTGGCCCAACCTGTGGGCGCGTGAGGCCTCTCTTGGGCCTAGCTCATCAATAGTCTATGGAGCCTCCACACATATAAGGATCAAAAATGTTTTCTAGTTAGCCAATGTGGAACAAGTATTTTTGAAGAACTCTTTTGAAAAATAAACAAACCCAACAAGAGCAAATTGAACACACAGAATTTGAGAGAGAACAATCGAGAAAATTAGAGAGTTCTTGAATAATGTATTTCTTAATCTCAATTTACAGAGTACAGACAAAGGGCAATATATAGAACTCTTGGCTTAGTGTATCCTGCGCATCCAGATACACTAGAACTGTAAATGTATACAACATAAAGCAATGAACTACAAGCTATTAACCGTCTCATGGGTTGTGTAATACAAATTTTGAGGCCCAGTTGGAGAAAAGAAAATTTGGGTCTCTATTTGTTTAAATCCGGCAAAATGATGGGTCGCCGTCGCCGCAGTTTGGTTCACTTGAAAAGGGTCGCCGAAGTAGGAGGGAGAAATCAGGGGAGATGGGCTTGCCGTGAGGTTATAGGGAGAGAGAAAAGGTAAGATTAGATTAGGTGTGGAAGGGGAGAGAGAGTTTGAGAGCAATCCATTAAGATTTTATCTCAGCCGTTGATTTCAAGGGTTGAGATGGAGTGACTTTTTATGTGTCTACGGAACCGGCCCCTTCATCTATAATACAAAAATAATAGTAACAGATTACCTAACGGAAATGAAATAACACAAAGCGAATCGAGTCCTATGTATTACAATTTCTTTGAAATAGATTTGTCGCTTATTGAGATTGTTGAAGGTTGCATCGGCATCTGCCTTCCAGGATAAATTGGAGGTTGCATCGGCGTCTACCTTTCAGGATAAAACGTCTAGAATCACAGCCCATGAAACTTCGCCATAGACTGCTTTGGCGAACCAAACCTACGCCTATTTCCCTCACACAATACAAATGAACAAAGTATTTGCAATGTAGAGTCCGTAACATGTCTGATAGAAGTGGGAATGCCGAATGCCACACTACATAACCACAAAGAGACCTTAGATATTTAGCCATGAACAAAATCAGAAACTATCGAGATAAATCCTGCAATCAATCTTCACATCATGATGCGGTTATCAGCCAGGGCAGGGCCGTTGTACGGAGGATTTTGAGTGGAACAAAGCGCGTTCATTCAGCTGCCTCGAAAAATCTTCTGAATTGCCCGATTTCGTTAACCGAAATCCCGAAATTTCCAACAAATATCTCAAACTATTAAAGTTTGTGAGAGCCAAGATTAGAGCAAAAACGTGAAACAAGAATTAAGAACAATAGCAGAGGATCCTATTGATAAATTAATTGATTTGGTCATGACTCATTAGTGATAACCCTAGGGATTCGCAAATTGGTCAAGGCTTAGAACTTAGAGTTTTACTCTCTCTTAAGGTCTCAAGTTCGAAGCTTCGTAGGTGCTATCAACTCTTTTGGGGCCAATCCATATATACCTTTGCTTTGGCTTTAAATGGGGCTTCCACTTAGACGACCTGGATTAGTCCCGAAGCTGATTTTGGGATACTTGAGTTAGTGCGCCACATGTGATCCAAATATATGTGGCACTATCTAGTTGAGCCGCTCAAGTTTCAACAGAAGAAATTGTTTTACCCTCCACCAAACCATGAACCCTAGACCTTAGAGTTACAGGAAATACAACCACCCACATGTAGTCAACAGGGGCGGCTCATATGATTGGCTTGTCCAAACCCGACTCCAAATTTGGTTGCCGGCATAGTATAGTCATTTAAAAAAAACATACCAGTCAAAAAAAAAATATCAACATTACATTGAGCTTTTATCTTGAATTACATCAAAAAATAAAATCCTGATTATAGTGCTTTATCATTAATACAATCCGATTCAAAGAAAATAATCTCCAAATATGTTGGAACAGAAGTTGATTTCAGATTCTTGGACCTAAAAATCAAAGTAGGAACCCAAGAGCCCGAGGAATTAAGAAAAATACCTGTCTCTCTTTAAAAACTGGCCAAATACAAGGCCGGCTCTGATATTTTGGAGGCTTAAAGTGAATTTAAAATTTGTTCCCTAAGTTTTTGTAAACAAAATTTAAATAGGTGGCTAAAAACAGAGGTGGACACCCTGCAAAATCTCAATCAAGTTAGATTTGAGAACGGTTTGGAAAATGTGATTTTGATTTTGGAGTCGCCACCCGGGTTTAAGGACCGTACCCGAGAAACCGGTTTTAAAAAATGACTCTTTTGCCCTTGTTTTGGAAAAAAGCTTTTACCGGCACATCGTTACCAGGATTTGTAACGACCCGGTTTTTCGTAAATAAAAATTTCGTTTAATAATTTAATTATTTATTTTAATTTTCGGTTTAATGGATTATTTTCCTATTAAAATATTATTTTATTCTTTTAAATCGATTAAAGAAAATTCTAGCCATGTCTACGCGAGTACGAGACCGAGTAACACATTCGTTACACTACCGTAGCACCCGGGGACCGAGCTTAATACCCGAAACCTACCCAGCTATCACCATTACTTCACTCAACCACCATAGTACGTCATTGTGTGGTCATTCCCTCACCATTGGAAATTGTTGTTTTGACCAAAGTTAGAGAGAGAGAGAGAGAGAGAGAGAGAGAGAGAGAGAGAGAGAGAGAGAGAGAGAGAGAGAGAGAGAGATGCCGAGAGAGAGAGAGAGAGCTCGGTAGAGAGAGAGAGTGTAGTGTGTGTGTGCATTAGTACACATGCACATGCATGAGTTATTGCCTTGTACAATTGTGCAAGCAATGGAAGGTTAAGGTTGCCAACTAAGCCTAAGGTTTTGTACACAACACTAGTTAGATTAAGCCTTGCTATTTTTGGAGTAACCTACACATACCCACACAATACATGCATTTGAGCACAAACTACACAACCAAGCCTACCCTAACTAGACCTTGGCTTCCAAGTAACCTAGGGACAAGCTTCCCTAAATTAAGGAAGAATATTCCCACCTAGTAGTAGCTATTTAGGGCTACCCTTAGCCTATTAATGCATTCACATGCATATTGGGTGATTTTGGTTCCTAAAAACACCTCGTAACAAAGGTGACCATGCAAAAACCTACACAACGGAACGCGTTTTTCCCCCACCACTACTCTCCCACGTTGGTGCCTTGTATGTGTGCCCATTTTGGTTCACCTAGCCAAGCATCTAGCCTAAAGTACCTAGATTCCACCTAGATTCCTAGTCTAGATTCTACCTAGGCCTAGACATGCCACCTTTGTACCTCCCATGTGCCAACTTAATGCACATTCACCTCCCCCACACTAGCAATTTTCGGTAGAGAGATGGTGAGAGTGCCGAAATTTTTGGGAAGAAAGAGAGAGGTCCCATTTGCCTATAAATAGCCCATGTTTTGTCCATTTGGCCACCTTAAACTTTCCTTCTTTGTTTGTCTCCCATATTCCCCACAAACCAAATATTCTACCACCTTTTAAGCCACCATATTTTAGTTCTAATTAGCCACTTACTAGGCTAATTAGTGAGTAATCTAGTTAGTTTAAGGGTGTTCTTCTCCAACGGAGTGCTTATCGGCTTCCGGTTTACACCCGGAAAACTAAGGTAGTTTACTAAACTACTCTTCTAATTGGTTAATTTTAGTTCTAATAAGTTGTTCTTGTTAGTTTTCTAAGCATGATTTTAGAGTTGATTAAGTTAATTTTATGCATGTGTTAATTACTAAGTATGTTTCTTAGTAGTTTAGAAAGTGGATTTTTTATCTTGTTAGAAGATTAACAAGATTGTTTATTTAGTTCTAATTAGTTTGTTCTTCATGAAATTGGAAGTGGATTGGTGAGATTTGAAGTAATTAGAAGGTGATTAGAAGAAATTAGAAGTTAATTAGTAGATGTGTTTTGTTAGACAAGTTCTAGTATGATTATATTATTATTTCTTGAGAAAATTAGTTAATCTTGGGTGATTAACTTATGAGTTGTTTGTTTGAAATATTGCTCTTAAATAAATGAGGTATTTATTTGAAAGAGTTGCTATTGTTTATTTTTGGTGAGAAAGTATGGAGTTTTATTTATTAAGTATGAAAAGAGGATTTTTCATAAATGATTTCTAGAAAGATTTTACCAAATGTTTGAGAGTTTATTTGATTAAATTTTCTAGAAAGAAAATTGTGATTTTTCTAGATAGAAGAAAAGTATGTTTATTGGAGTTTATTGAAAAAGAGTTTTTTTTTAGAAATATAAAGAATATATTTTTAGAGAGATGAAATGATTTTTGGAGAGTTCATAAATTAGTAGAGTTAATTTATGACAAGGGATTTTCTAGAAAAAGAGTTGTGTTTGATTATTTTAGAAAGAGCAAGTTGTTTGGTTTTATTTCTTTGAGAGAAATAAAAATGGTTTTGAAAGAGGACAAGAAAGAAATGGGATTTTTGGTTGAGAAATATATTTTTATTTGGGAGAATTGGAAAATATTATTTTTGGGAAAGATAGTGTATTGAGATGTATGATTTCATGTGGGAAAAGTTTCTAGAGGAAACGATTTATTTTAGAGAGTTGGAATATTTTATTGCATGATTTTATGTGAGAGTTGTGTATTTGATGAAGATATGAATTTAGAGAAAATATTGGATTATTGCATGAGCATGATTTTGTGCATGTGACACCGAGCACGTACGCGATACGTTTTGTCACCGGACGCGAAGTCGAATATTGGTTATTGAGAAAATAGAGATGAGAATGAAAATGAGTTTTGAAATGAGAAATGAATTTTTTGTGAAATGAAATGAGATTTTCGTGAAATGAAATGAGATGAGATGTGTTGATTGGTTGCCACCTCAAATTCGCGGAGAGAATTTGGAGGAATGGTATTGATTGCGGTAGTGCAGCGAAAGCGCCACCTCCAGTTCGCGGAGAGAACTAGGATGTTTGGGCTAAGCGTGCACAACACACGGTGAACGGACTTGCAAACAGGCTGTTAAGTTCGGTGATGCAAGACGGCCGGGACTGTGTCGTGTGAGTCGCGGGGTGGTCGGACCGTGCAAACAGGCTGTTAAGTTCGGTGATGCACGATAACCGAAACCGAAACCTCGAGCGGAAAGGTTGGTATCCGTCAGCTGAAAGGAGGCGTAAACGGACCAATAACTTTCGGAGTGATGGGAGCATTGGCACATATTGAAATTTGAATAAGATTGCCGCGAGAGGCACCGATTTGAGATTTATGATTGATTTACGAGAAAATGGTTGATTTTTTAGAAAACGGATTTATAATGAGTTAAGTTTGAGAAACCGAACGAGAAATTGTTTTGACGAATTGACACGTGACACAGTTCGAGACACTGTTACGAGATATCGTTATCTGCGCATGTTTACTCTGATCCGCATTGACACGCATGATATATATTGCATGATTTACTGTTCACAAGTTGTATATCCTGTTTATGAACTTATTGTTCTAGAATTGCTACTTAGACGCGTAGCGTAGTGAACTACTGGGCTTTGCTCACGGTGTTGCATTTCGTGTAACCCTGGCATAATACCATGATGTTGCCTGTGCGACTCGGACGTATTATGTCAGATTATCTAGATGGACAGGAACAGTACTGTGGAGCCCAGTCCTATGGAACAGGAGGTGCTGCCGGAGTGGGGAATGACCCGGCGCAGGGATAGGCGAAGACCTAGAACCACCCCGGTTATTATCTATATAGTATTTGAGGATGTTATTATTTGTATTGAAGTTTAAGGATTTAAACTTTATTATGGTCTGTAATAATAATTAACGTGCCCAACTCTTGGGGGCGTTACAGGATTTCTCGGGTTCGGGAGCCAAGTTACGAGGGGAGAAGGTTTTAAGGCACCCCCGTCGCCCGGTTATGGAAACCGATCTCTTCTAAGTACTTAAGGGATTTTAGGAAAGCATTTATTTCATAAACTCAAACCACGTAAACGAAGTAGAGGAGACAAGTGTGCAAAGATCATCACAATTTATCATATGAAAGTGTATGCTTGTGATCGTGTAGATGATGTAACATGATGATAGGGTGGCATAAATAATGGTAACAACAACTACAAACTGTAAAAATAGTGGAACAACATGCTTTTGGAACCCTTTTTGTAAAATCAAATCTGATCCTTCTGTCTTCTTTCAAGCACCTAAAGGAGTGCTTCAAACGCCTGAAGTTGAGAGGATTAGGAGCCTGAAAGGGGCTTTAGGCGCCTGAAGCTACTGCTTCAGGTGCTTGCTCAAACTCACTTTTGCCTCTGTTTTGCTTTTGATACTGATAGGATAATGGTGTTAACACTCTTTTGGGAGGAAAACAAACTTGAAAGCTTCATCTAACAACACATTCACACCATAAAACATCATTTACACCTCACAAAACATGTTTTTCTTTTTATCCATTCAAAAAGCAAAACAGAGACATTCCACTCTTTTATGCGAAGAAAATGACCTCCAATAGAGATTTTGTGATAAATAAATAGTTTTGACTACATTGATGGCCATTTTCCTCCTTGAAATTTTTTCACCTTTTGGAGTGGAAAACAGAAAGTAAGCAGTTTGCTTTTGGAGTTTAAATCATCATCAGCATAACTATAGACCAAGACAAAGTATTTTAGAACAGAATGAGATGACAATGAACAAAGCCTGAAACTGCTGCTTCGGGTGCCTGAAGCCGCTGCTTCAGGTGTCGAGAAAAAAATGCTCTTTTGATATGCTTGAGTAATTGTAAGCCCATTATTGGTATCAAGAATCAACATGGACCTATTGGCTTCCCTCAAAAAGGACTTTGCAACACTGATTGGGTAGATTTACTACCTTTTAGAGTTTTAAATGGATGATTGAACAATGGAAATGGGTTTTGATGGATGATGGATGGCTTGGATGAGATTATGAACTGGTTTTAGGTGATTTCTTGAAAGGGGAATGGCAAAACTCAAGTGAAATGGGTTTTTTGGGTGGAATGTGGATGGGTTGGAGGTGATATTGGACTGGATTTTGTGGTTTTTATGAGAGAGAAGTGGCTGTCTTTGTGGATTTTCTTCAGAATATGGTGGAACCCCTTCAAAGGAGGGGTGTGAGAGTTTATATAGAGCTCCAAAGGTTGGTTTAGGTCCCTTAGGGGTCACTTTAGGGGTTTATTTAGGCTAAGACGCTCCTCCCTGAAGGTAATCTGCAAGATCGCATCATAATCATTACACCCAGATATTCCCGCTCAAAATTAAAAAATTCTGGAAAAAGTGCTTCAGGCGCCTAAAGGGAATGCTTCAGGTGCATGGGGAAGGTTCAGGCGCCTAAAGAGGATGCTTCAGGCGCCTGAAGGAGGGTGCTTCAGGTGCATGTGGAAGGTTTAGGCGCCTGAAGGGAGGTGCTTCAGGCACATGCAGATATACTTCAGGTGCATGGAATGGGTTCAATGGTTTATTTTGGTTTTTGGTTTGGAAGTGTCTTGGTAGGGTTTTGGATAAATTTCAATCATCCCTTTTAAGCTCTAAAACATGTTTGAAAGTCCGTTTTCATCATCGGGAATGCTATGGATTTTCGTAAGCCCAAATTGGGGTGTCTACAACAGATCAAACATGGTATTGTAGTTTGTAATTTAACTAAAATAAATTTTTTAAAATATTTATATAACTAGAAAAAAATATATCAAACATAACAAAATAGTGCTCATACTCGTGTTTTCTCTAACTAATCATGCTATCAACTTTACTCTTGTAAAATTACTATTTTTAATAATAAAAAATATTTATTTAAAATATTTTTTATCAAAACTTGTTGAGTAGAAATAAATTATTTTGGTTTATTTATTGTCAACAATTATTTACTTAAATATTCTATTTGAAAAGTTAGCAGTAAAATTGTCGATATAAAAAAAAGAGTAAAATTAAAATTAACGAAGAAAAAATAGCATTCATAATGCTAGTGGTATAAGAGTTCTATTTTATCTACAATTAATCCAACAAAAAATAAGACAAAAAGACTAATTCGCCAAAAATGACACCAAGGAATCTGAACCCTGACCATTTAGCTTTTAAGAGTGCACAAACCAACTGTGATAGCTTGCCCTAGAACCATCAAAGCCTCAAGCAAAAGAGCACTTGTTCAAAGTTAAAAGGCAGAAATACCTTTCGAAATCAACTGTTTCGATCAACCTGAGGGAAGCTAGTATGCCCAGGTTGGTTCCTCATACCAACTTTGGATCTACATTTGGCTTAAAGAGATTAAAGAAGCCTAAAAGCTCACAAACCAAGAAGTTGGTTTGAGCACTCAAACCATAGGCTTTGAGTGCTCAACCCGTCTTCTGATATGTTTTAAATATTCTGTCAACTAATCATGGTCTAAATAGTTTCAGATAGCTTCTGTGTTTGTTTTGTTCATTAATCATCTTGATCCTTCTCTGTTTACCTCTTAAGCAAGTTTAAAATCAACGTTTAAGTGTTTATTCTCTCTTTAAACAAGAAGTAAAACTCGCGTTTTGAAAGAACAGAAGAGTTTTGTTCTGCTTTTCAAAAATCAGAACCAAAACAAAGCTCAAGAGCTCACATCTCAAACCATCTGCTTTGAGCTCAGACCATTTACTTCGAGTGCTCAAACCATCTGCTTCGAGCTCAAACCATTTGCTTTGAGCTTGAACGCCATTTTTTTTTCGTTCATTCAACTTGGTTCAAATTAGTTTAAATAGCTCCAGTGGTTGTTTTAATAAGAAATCAGCTTGTTTATCCTCTGTTTTCCCCTTAAGCAAAGCCAAAACGATGTTTGAATTATCATTTTTCTTCTGGATAAGTGATGAAACTCAAAGCTTTGAAGAGACAACAAGGTTTGGGTCTGTTTTCTAAAGATCAGAACCAAAACACAAGTGGAAAGAGGGAGATGGTTTGAGTGCTCAAACAAAAAACATTTTCTCAGATTATTTCATATCTTTGTTTCTGACTATCTGGTTATTGTTATTGCTACTGTTTACAATCGATCATCCTATTAGATCATGTTTGCATCTCATTGATATTCACATTGTACATTACACACAACCATCCACCATTACTTGTTTATCATTTTAGTACTCGTTAAATTGTTTCCCCTTTTCCTACCCCCCTTTACATGGATAAAGTTTAGTGATGAACATTTTCTAAATCCCATAAACACTTGGTAGAGACCGGCTCTCGGGTTGGGCATGGGGGTGCCATAAAACCCTTTCCCATTTGTAACCAAGCTCCCGAACCTAAGATATTACGGCGACGACGGACTGGTTCTCAAAACCTTATCCAAAATTGAGGCACGAGTCATTCGAGTTTGGTTCCTCGGGGACAATCCGCTAAAACTTGGGTGGTGACTCTAAATTGAATTCCGGGAAGGGGTGTCCACAGCGACCCAACTTGGACTATGTGTTTCATCGTCCCTAAATTACAACCGATCTAAATCAAAACCCATTTCTCAGAACCCTAATCGAAACAAAGCTCCAGCAATAGTAATTACAGCGTTGTGTGTGTTTGTGTGTTTCTCTTCCTGATGGGTAATTCAGATCCTTAAGCATAACAGATTTGTTATGGCGTGAATCCATTCAAGGCAGATGTAGAGGAGTTATCCAATTGGGGGGCGGTCCTTCTTTCTTGCAAATTTTTTTTTTGCCCTGATTTGATTTACTGTAATGACCAATGTTTTCGCATGTTTTCTAGCACTAAGAAAGATTGAGACGGATATTAGAAATTAAGTTTGTTGTTTCAAACCACCCACCAAGTGTTCGACTAAATGAACAAGTGAATATGTGCCCTCCTTTTGTATTTTGTGGAGATGAGTTCTTTGTTGAGCGAATGGGTTTAGCATTTGGCCTCAAACTTTCAGTAGTACGATTGGGTTTTTGTTTCCTTGGCCCTTTATCATCGTTGCATATTTGGCATGTAAGTGTTGCCCGGCTTATAAAGCACATTGGCTTTGTTGATTCGGAGGTACTAGAATAGGTTCTTGTTTGTACCATAATTTTTAAAATTGTACACGTGGCAAATAGGCTGACTGGGAGTTATTTCTATTTAATTCGGATTTAATTTAATGACCGAATTATCTATAATTTAGGAGATCAGTTTGTTGCCTAAATTATAGGAAAGGGAATTCTATCTAAAATGAGATGATAAAGGCCGAAATTAACATGTGCAAATTATGTTGAGAACATGGGTAGTTATTTTCGGCTAAATGAGGGACACATGTCACTTCCTTAAGCATTTTCAAGAAGACACCGAAGTGGATGCAAAACGTGGACATAATGGCCTGATTTCATGGGCGGTTACGTTTGGAAGTTGCAATTGGACCCAGAGTCTATAAATGAAGACCTTCGTGCAACATTGCAAAGGTCCAAGCACCAACAAAGCTCACTGCAGCAAGTTAATTTAGTTTATCTCCTAACTCTCAGTTAGTCGATCGATTTCTTCTTCTTCTATCTATGTCTATCTTCTACCTCTACCCCGTTTCTTCTTCTTCTTCTTCTCTCTCTTCTTCTTCTTCTGCTATGTAAACCTTAGTTTTATTCAATTATGGAAGTCCTTGTTCAAGGCCCACGAACCATTGTAACTTTAGTTTCTCTTTTATTCAAGTTTCACATTTGCTTGAAAGAAGTTAGTAGTTTCAGGCGCTTTTCCACATTTTCATTGGAGATTCACATCTCCTGGCACGCCCTCGCATCTTCTACACCACCATGTGTTGACCATTTCTGTTTCTCCTGTCCCTGGGGGAATTGGTGGCAACAGTTCTACCAATTTAAACTGCAGTACTTTTGATGTTCCAAGGGAGGTATAGCAATGAAAAGATATGTATTTTTATAATATATATACTATCTATTGTATATGGGTTGTTCTCCTTGATTGCTTCACTGCCTAAGAAACAAGAAGAAAAATTGAGGAGATAAGAGTTATTGTTGCTTTTATCCCTTAAACTATCACCATTTTGTCTACTTAGTCCTTAAACTATCTAAAACATCAATACCACCCTTCAACTATCAGAATCCATTTTATTAAGTCCAACTACTCACACCGTCATTTTTTTTTGGACGGAAAAACTATCACGTGCGTGTCACGTGGTATTAAATCCCAAACACAGGGGCATAATCGGTACTTGGTTTTTGCGCACATGGGGAATGGCTGCTTCTTAAAGATTGTAGTAGTCATAATATTGTGAATTTTGTATTGCTAGGACCCTCTGTTTTTTGGTGGAGGAGAGAGTGGATGAACCCTTTTTTTTGTGGAGATAGTGGATAAACTCAGTTTTTTGTGCTACTGGAGAGAGAGAGAGAGAGAGAGAGAGAGAGAGAGAGAGAGAGAGATGGACTCACTCTGTATTTAATTAGGTGCCCTGTTCTCATATGCTGACACATATTGGAGGGAAAACCAGGAAAAAAATTGTGGTGTTGGCGCCAATCCATGGGTTGAAATGGCTACTTTACCCTTTTATTTGGAGAGGAGATCGCACGTGATGTGTTTTCCGTCCGCAAGACTTAACGGTGTGAGTAGTTGGACTTAATAAAATGGATTCTGATAGTTTAAGGGTGGTGTTCATGTTTTAGATAGTTTAAGGACTAAGTAAACAAAATGGTGATAGTTTAGGGGATAAAAGCAAAAATAACTCTACGACATATAGTGAAAGCGTTACAATTCCAATGGAAGATACTAAGAATCAAACTGATGTGCTACTGTAGACTATTTGGTGGATGTGACCTACTACAGACTTTAATCTTGAAGTTGGAGCATCTAAATATCGTCTTTGTTTTATGCTTGGGCTTTACTAAGGAAATATTGGAACAATGTGATTATTTAGCCTTCATGGTAGCTACTTACTTTCCAAGTTATGATAGCCGAGTTAGCAATTGTACAAGATTGGAGTGACCATCCAATAACCAACGTTCCATGGGCTTATACGGGGGCAAGCATTGAGCCGCTGCCTCCTTGTGTGGGTTTTCGACAAAATGAGCATGCCAGAGCCCATAATAGATATCCTTTTTTTTTTTACCCTTCATGTAATTTAAAAGCTTTGTCATTGATGCCATGGACACAACACCTTGGTCTGACACTGGCGTAGAGCTTAATATTGCCAGAGCATTGATACTACTTTTACTGACATTAGGCACCTCGTAGGGCATCATCAGAGTTTTTGTTTGTTAGAATGACTTCAATGAGTTCCTATTCATTTTTTCTTATGCTTTCATAGCAATAATACTAGCATCATATTACAATAGTTACTGTCTAGGAGCGGCTCTAATTTTCTTTACCCAATTGTTGTATATCACCACTATGACCCTATGATGGCAAAAATTGCTTGGTACTACACTGTTTGGGCAGTTTACTACTTTTATAGTAGAAAAGCCCCAAAACAAAAAGGGAAAATAAACTTTTCAGGCCTCAGAAACACGTACTAAAAATTGCTACATGATTTTTGTTCCATTGGCACTACCATGTCTTATATTTGGTGTACATAACATGAGCCCCATAGTACCAACAATTTATCTTGGCCAATTAGCCACATTTCATCCTATTTTACGTCACGTACTATCATGGCTTATATCAGTGTAACGGAATTAACGGCAAATAGTATCCACCTCAGCGTCTCCCGTTAGCAAAGTAATAGATTGAGATGGTAGAAGTGTAATTGATAACGGAACAATAGTTCAGGACTTTTATTGAAATTTTTTGAAAGTTTGGAGGGCGATGAGACATTGCTGTCAAAGTATCCATCTGTTAGTGTCCACCTCAGCGTCTTCCTTTAGCAAAGTAACAGATTGAGACGGTAGAAGTGTAATTGATAACAGAATAATAGTTCAGGAGTGCAATTGATAATTTTAAAAGTTTCAAGGGCGATGAGACATTGACATCAAAGTACATGAGTTTTTTTGAATTTTTCCCGAATGTTTATTCAACCTGTAAATTTGATTTCCTTCCTTTTCAATAATAAAAGAGGCAACTTGATGCATTAGATTGATGGACACATATCGGGCATCGACTATGCAGCTATCATCAATGTTTTATCAAGATGATTGATTTGAGAAACACCAAAAATAAATTTCCCAACCGAGTATTGTATTTTACCATCACTTAACCTGTAACAGAATATTTTAGTCAATTCTCTTTACATTTTTAGAAAGTTAAACCTTTGAGCATGTTTAATTTCCATCGAGTGAGATTTGTAGGTGATGACGAAGCACGTGCATTGCACATGCCCCGGGACCAGCAAGTACTGAAACTTGGCGAGTTTCAAAAATATGTTCCAACTTCGAATCGCTCAAGTGAAAGTCGGAATTCAGGGTGCATTGACAACTATAAAAGCACCAAAAGTCAGTTCATCACATCAGATTTAACATTATATTTTCCATAAAATATATTCTACAGTCACTAATAAATAGTACCAACTAGCTAGTACGTAATTTATAGTATAGGATACCCCTACTTAGAAACATTTATTCCACGGCCCATTTCTCATGTAGGGTCCAGTAGGGACGACCTTCAAGGGTTCTCAAACTTGCAATCAAATGTAGGGCTTTGAAAAAAGGGAAAAAAGAGAGACCAAAACAAATGAAAGAATGGAAAAGAAAGGTTCAAAACTCTCAAGCTAAAGATTTTCTGTTCGACAGAATCGGCCAAGAAAAGTAACACCAAGGTAGAATGAGTAGAAAATAGACATATTTTTAACAAAAAGAGAAGAATTACAATATTACAAAAAAGTTCCTAGTTTCGATCTGTGTAACTTTAGATGATTCCAAGCTCCGAATGTATCAGGAATTGACAGAAGAAATGTCCCAAATTGAATGAAAAGGACGAGTAATGGAGTCCCGAATGAGCCAAAAGAAGCCACAAATCTAGGGCATGAACTGTTTTGGTTATCGCCGTTCAAAAAAAAAAAAAAAAAACTTTGGTTTTCCTAGCTGAACCGACCCAAATTGAACATAATTTGTGAATTCTAAACCGTATTCCCAGAGAAAAACTGGGAAGAAAAAAACAACTACAAACTAATTAATTGATAAATAAGGAGAGAGAGATGCTGGGGATAGAACCAAGTTGTTTGGCCTCGGCCCTCGGTCTTTTACAAACTCGACCCGAAATTTGAAACGAATCGTGAAACCCAACAGATAAGGGTTTCATGTCACCGTAATCATAGCCGATGGAAATAAATTCCATTGTTTGAGTTTTGGTTAGAAGATCGAATAAAATCAAGCCCAAACCAAAAATGCACTTATTTTTCAAATAAAAAATCAAAAGCAAACCCAGCCACCCCGCTTTGTGAAGGTATCTACCAATTTCAGGTGAGATTGACACCCCTGTGTGTGTGTGTCTGAGAGAGAGAGAGAGAGAGAGAGAGAGAGAGAGAGAGAGAGAGAGAGAGAGAGAGAGAGAGAGAGAGAGACCTGCTACACTAAATATGCATCTGTAATACTTGACCTTCTAGGTAAGAGCCATCTAAGTCCATTTCATGCCATGCCATCTTCAATGGCTCTTTCTAATGGTAAGAAGTTCTTTCCTTGTAAGCAAATGCTTTTTCTAGCAAAATTAAAGCATGTAAGGGAAGTCCTCTTGTAGAAAGCAGCTGGTCCTGGTTTTCACCCTTGGCTGTCAAACTGTCGCCAACTTTTATTCGGTACTACAAATGAATATGGGTAGTACCAAAGTGTTAACATGGCGAAGTGTTAGTGACAGGCTGTCAGAGTGTCGCTAACACTTCGTGTTGAAGTGTTAACATGTCATGCGTGTCAAGATGCCGCAGAAACATCTAAGAGAACCATTCCTGCATCAGCCATTTAGTGATTTTGAACAACATTCGAGCACAACTTTCCCTCATCTTTTTTCTGGTTTGCATTTATGTAAAGAGCTTCATTCATGGATAAAAATAAATCCACACAAATCAAAGTAAAGCGGAATTGGCATAATCCTAGGACCTAAATGATTGGTGTAGACACCCCGATTTTGACCCGAGAAACTTATCAAGCACTCCCGATGATGAAAATGCCCAATAATAGCACGTAAAGCTTGATTGATTGCTTGGAAACCCCTCTAAAACCTCTTCAAAATAAACCCAAGCCTACACCACCTTCTAGTACATTCAAAACCCTTTTTATTGATAAATAATACATCTCAATCCATTTTGAAATGAGGGAGATATGCACGTTTTACCAAAACGGCTTGTTTTCCCGACCTTCTTAGGGTAAAATGGTCATAGATTTTGATGTACAAATCATTTTGGGTTCAAACCACTTGGGTTAAAAATTTGACTTGACAAGCTTTCCAACACTTCAACCCATGTGCAAAACGAAGTTTGGTAGCACCCAGAGTGGCCCCGCGAAGTTTGGAATGTTGTGTAGTCTCCAATTCCAGGCGTCTGGACTCCCAATTCCAGGCGTCCGGATTCACTCCAGATACTTGCATTCCAAGGTCAAATGGGCGGGGAGGAGCGTCTTGGAGGATCTTTACAGAGATTTTTTGAGAGATTTTGGAGGGAAAATGGAGTGACCCAACTTGGACCCCTAATCTCAGCCCCTAATGGTCTATTTGACCCTTATTTGCCTATAAATACCCACCCATTCTCCTCATTTTGGAGGAAGATCAGCTCTCCCTCACTCCCCTCTTGTTATTCTGCAGAAATCTCCCCAGAAAATTGATACCAAGCTACTCCCCTCTGTTCCATCCTGTTCAAGGCTTAAAAAATCACTTTTCTACTACCTTAACTCCACATATTCTCATCCCCCCACCATTAAACCTCAACCAAACACTTGTAATCTGATATTCACAGCTCCAGAAGCTAAGTTCAGTGTACCCAATCTCAAAAATCACCCAAACTCGCAATCCAAGTTCATCAATCAAGTTCTAAAAGGCAGATTTTTCTACCAAAGTTGCTCAACAGGGCCCTGAGGGGACACCTTTTAAACTCTTACTAGTTCCACATACTAGTTGAGAGTTTAGAAAGGTTTCAAATGTTATAAAGATGAAGTTTTTCTCCTGCACCCATATCAGGTCTAGGCGCCTGGATCAACATGATATAGGCGCCTGGATTCAACTCTCTCTGCTATATTTTCTATTTTCTTCATGTTTTGTTTGATCATTTGAAACACTAGTTCATCATTCATGTATGGTATCAATGTTGCATGATGTGGATGTTTGACTTAAAGCATCTAAAGTGGGGCTTTGAAGGAAAATTGATAATCGAAGGAAAGGGGGTTTTGCATTTTGGTAAAAGATTTGGATGATATTCTTTGATTAGATCCACACAACATTAGAAGCATCATAGCAAATGGAGAAAGAGTGCATCATGGCTGTTATACTCATCATATGGCCATTCAAAGCATTTCATGGTCAAATCTACCTTATCCCCTTTTCCCCTTATTTCTTAGTTATTAATCAATGTAGAGATTCATCATATGCATAAAAGGGCATAGGGCATGCAAAGGATTAGTTTGTCATGTCTCATTTCATCCATTAAGCATTCTAAAATCAAGGTTTTCCAAGTTCATATCATGCCATAGAGTTAATCTTGTAGATCATTTGGTTTACAATAGCCTTAAACACTACAGTGCATATGTGTGAATAAGCATTGGAGGTTACATTTGTCATTTGATAAAAAACTTGAGACGAGTAAAATTTGTACATATTCACACTCTAGGCGCCTAGATTCCCTTATTCCAGGCGCCTACATTCATTCCAGGCGCCTAGATCTGTCTAATCCAGGTGCCCAGATTGTTATCCAGGTGTGATTAGCATGATGTTTGTGGTTGATTTCTGGGGCTTTCAGAGCAGTTTGAGCATGATTCAGTAGGGATTAAGTGTTTTTTATGCATGTTGATCATTCACCCATAACACCTTGCACAAGCAACCACTTTCATTACATTAATGGCATTGATGTGTTTATGTGTTTTCGCATGAATTTGTGATTAAAGTTTGTTTAAACGGTATTTTCAAAATTCCTTAAATATTTAGTAGAGATCGGTGGCCACACTGGGCGTGAGGGGTGCTTTAAATTCATTCCCCTCACGTAACCTAGCCCCCGGACCCGAGAAATCTCATTTTGAGAGGCCAGTGAAATATTTTCCATTCCAAGGGCAAAAGAGTCATTTTTCAAAAAGTTTCTCGTGTACGGTCCTTAAGCCCGGGTGGTGACTCCATCCAATCAATTAAACCGTTTTCCAAAACCACAACCGTTTTCGTGAACTCCGGCGGGGTGAACCATCTAGTTTACCAAAATTCTCTATAACCATACCTGCATTCCATAACTTAAATGCATTTCCAAGAAAAAGCACATAATTTTCCAAGAACTGCTAACCATTTGTCTGTTAAAGCTTTTCTCCTTTACGTGATATCTTCCTTTTTTTCTGGCTCCTGCTGCTTACTGATTCACCGCCATCATTGCTTTCCAGCGTTTGGGACTACTACACATCAATGGCATGACAATGAAGAAGAAAACGTTAAGAGGACATTTCTTCTACTTGTGATGGTAAACAAACACAGATTTGCAGATTAAGTAGGAATCGAAGGATACTATACAGATCTGCGTTCCCAGGCCCATTCTCCCGTGAAAATATCAAACATCATTGTTAGACATCACAGTTCACATTCATTTTTTCTCCATTTCAAAGTTGCACGTTTCTTGGCCCTCTACCTATAAAAGTTACAATTCACATAATCTGGTTTTGAAGCTTCAAGGTTCTCACCCTACATCTTATGCAGAACAAACCCTAGGAGAGAAGATTTTATCTAGGCAGAGAAGCTGATCTTTTGCAGGTTTGATAAAGTTATTTATGCTTGTGCCACAACAGGCTTTTAGAAGCCCCCTACTTCCATCAAGATCATCCAATAGAGATCCTTAACCCTTTCTTTCTATTTTCTTGTTTTGTAACCTGTATGCCCTACAAATAGCATTGTAGCTTCTTGCAGTCTTTATTCTCACTTGTTCAGGTTAGGATGTTATGGTACCTCTTGTCCTGGTACTGCTATGGAAGGTAAGTTCATATGGATAAAAGAAGTTCCTTTAAACCCCCCAAGAAAATATCAATGGAAGCCCCTCCATGAAATGTTACAACCCATCATAACACCAGGATCACCAAATGTCAAACCATAGACCTCAATTTTAAATAACACCTTAAAAATTTTGGAAATGGGAAGAGCAGACTGAAAAGTTAAAGAAATCTGAAACAATACAAAGTGAATAACTTACTCTTCTAGAAACAGAAGCTGGAAGCCTGAGATTCTTTTTTTTTTCTTGCGCGAGGGTGGGTTTGGACCCTGCAAAGTCCAAAACAATAAACCCCTGAATTTTAGGACTGTCACCTTCTAAAAAATCGATTCAAAGCAATTTTTGATACTACATTTGGTTTGGAAAGAAATATAGATAGTACCAATCATGACTAAAAGTAGGAGAAAATTAAACCAAACATTGCTTGTCCGACAGCTAGTCAATCCATATTAAACTCAACATTGAACTTTTCATTTAGCTCTTCATAAATTGAATTAACCACTTTGTTAATACTCCCTACCTAAGAACCACGACATCAAAAGTGCATAACGGCATATAGTTTTCAATTCCTAAAGATTTGACCAACAACTACATAATGCCATTATCCGGTGATCAACGTAGTGAATCAAGGATGTTGAATAGAAACATAACCTTTCCCGTTAAAACCATGAATATAGTGCATTGACTCATCTATTCCCCCAAGGGTAAGGCCATGGATGTGTCATGCCCCTACATCCAAATTTGACACTTGAATAATCTATTTTCCAAATCATTTTACCTTTTATTTTGCCGAGGACAGTTTGAAGAATAAGCGCAAATCGGGTGCCACTCAATTATATTGAGCACATCATGTAGCAAATTCTCCTGGGTGTAAATCTATTCAACATCCCATGTATCATGGATATTGACAATAACTTTATGCTTGTAACCTTTTCGGGCCAATTTCACTCAGTACCTCAGTAATTTCACAAAAAATCTCACTTTAGCCCACTTACTTTTAACTATCACCGACTATTCCTAACACCTCAAGTTGAGTGGCAATGTTGCCCTTCCGTCCATTTAGCATTAGAAATTAGCATACAGGCAACACTAATCCCACATGGCAGTTAAGTGTCAACACCACCCTTGCACCAATCCCACATGGTGGTTAAGGGTCAACATTTAATTACATGGGGTGATGTTTTCTGAGTAAAGCCCAATAGCTTCACGTGTAATCAACAACAGCAAAGCAAAAAAAGACAACAACAACCAAATGGGAATGAAGATAGAAACAAGGTAAAAGAAAGATGCTATCATGGATCAGATCCTTAGCTTTCTTTCTCTTGAATTGAACTGCATCCTTAACTCCAATTCTCTTTCCACCAGCATTAGTCTTTTTCATTGCATGGGTCCCTGCATTTTGATCTCCTTCACTTTCATTCACATCAGAGAACTCCATTGCTTCCTCTGCTGCTAACGTTTTCTCCGTTCTTAACATCTTATATTCTACTTCAGACATGTGCAAGTGCCCTTCCTCCGTAGATTTAACGAATTGATGTGTGGGCACCCGTGACCTCCGCGAGAAACCTTGAAATTACTAGAACATCACGTTCATTAGAGTCGCCACTTGATTTTAAGGTTAACCAAGCAACTGAATTCAACGTACAAAATTCGAGACTACTGGTCCATCGTAACCAGAGTGATCTTGGCTTGTGAGCTAAGTTACGGGATGAGAAGGTTTTATTTAAAAAATGCATTCATCCCGCCTAATCAAAATGATTAGTCTCTACTTATTATTTATGGGATTTTAAAAGAATTTTTAAAGTGATTTAGACAATTACGGGAAAGGGAACAAGGAAAAATAAATAAATTAACAATGCATGAGGCTAGTTTAAGAGAAAAGAAACATTACCACAAATTAATAAAAGGGCGAAGACTAAACTTCTTTTGATCAACGTCCGGATGCTTCCCTCAAAATCATGAATTCGGCGAGTATGAGCTCCGTTCGCCGCGAAAAGCACTTTGTTTAACTAATGCTTCGAAAAACTTGTATTAAAGGCAAGGCTTTGGGTAATTTTGGAAGGTAAGCTTAAGACTAATATTTTTGGGATTTTTGTGGTTGATTTTCATAAACCAATTTTGGGTTCGGGAAAGGGGTTTACAAAGGAAAAATAATGAGAGCAAAGGTTTTTCTAGCAAAGATTTCTTGAGGATTTTTGTTGTGTGCTTTCTCCTTGAGTTAGGGTCCTAGTTATAAGCCTAAGAGAAGGTTCCTCACTTAAATTTTCATCAGGAATTGCTTGGGGAAAGTCATTGAAAGCACCATACTCAGCCCATGCCTAATCTGCATGAGTTGTCCGTTTTCTAGAAAAAAGATGGTGGCCACCATGTTTATCTCAACCAAAGTAGTTGGCCACCACTTTTTAAGAAGATAAAGTTTCTGGCCACCACTTTTTGAGAGGATAAAGTTTCTGGCCAACACTTTTGGATTCTGGGCCGAATCTTGGGCTTTGTTTGGGCTTATTGTGGGCTTCTCTTGGGCCTTGGTTTATATGTGGGTTTATGGCAAGTTATTGGGCTTGGAAATGTGTGGGCTTCTCTTGGGCCTTGGTTTATATGTGGGTTTATGGCAAGTTATTGGGCTTGGAAATGCGGCTTAAAGGCTTAAGAAAATAGACAAATCTAATTAATCTAAGCATTAACTAAATAAAATAAATTTCACGATGTCGTTAACAATTTTCATCATTGGGGACGCAGCCGGACTCATGCTTAGAATTTACGAATAATCAAAATTGGGGTGTCTTCATGATGTTGAAATGAAGATGGAGCCTCAAGGAGTAAGGCATTCCGCAGACCAAATATCATAGGAACACCTGGTACCTTTAGGTGACAAAATGACCATAAAAGAGACTACCCGTATTTGTGCAAATTGGCGAGAGTGTAAGAGTGAATTCAAAACGGAGGAAATGGTTCTCAAATCCAAAAACACAAGAAGGTACTTGTACCATCATCTACTGGATACAATTTCCTATATAGTACTCATAAATTCATAAGCACAAAAATGTCTTAGTCCATTTGCTGGATACTTAATTAGCTTTGGTAGCGTAAGAAGCTAAAAGCATGAAGAGAACATAATAGCATGAAATTTTCTTCCCTGTAATAATCAACCCAATGCGTACCTTTTCTTTAAAATTAGGTTCATAATGCGCATCCAAACCACAATGCCTACTCAGATCCGGTCAAGAGAGCAGTGTTTTCCTCTGTTACACTAAGGCTGTGAAGGAGAGCTTGCTTGTTGCCCTAAGATAGATTCTTTTTTGAGCCGAGTCCATTGACACTTGATCCAAAACTAACACTAATCTCCCTCGCTCTCTCCCCCATTTCCATTTTAATAGTTCTCAATCTATGACGATGTAGTATAAAATTACGTGAGATGATATCTTGGGGGATTCCCTAAAATATATCATTTAACAGACTTTTACGTGTCAAGTCCCACCCAACAATTTTTTACCTTTAAAGTCTCACCCCCAAACGAAATACCACAATTCCATCATGCTTTGCGCCTGCCTCCTCTTTTCCATCTTCTTACAACACATGAAAGAGTGACACCTCTACTTCAAACTACTCTTCTAAGCTCAAGTAGAAAATTCCTCATGGATCACTGCCGTATAAAAATGCTCCATTGCCCACTAAAATTAACCATTCGCCATTGTTATCCGGAGAAGTATTACTGGCAATCGTACTGAATGCAGCAAGATTGACAAAGTACGAGTGGCCGCTCCATCAGGGACGGAGCCAGAAATTTCATTACGCAGGGGCAAATGTTTTATCCAAAATACTTTACAGGGGCGAGCCAATATAATTCATAGGAAAATTAGTTTTTTTCTATGTAATACTAGAGTTTTTTTGTTTTCCTTGCAGGGGCGACCGCCCCTACTGGCCCCCCTCTGGCTCCATCCCTGCGCTCCATGAATTGCGGAGAAGTATCACCATTGACGCACTTGACAACAAGAAGCATACGAATAAAGCAAGGGGAACCTATGGAAAAACACTAGCTATGTACCACCCAATACAAGTCCATTTACAAAAGTGCCAATGGTCTTTACCAATCTGTTCAAATGATTTCATTGACCGGGAAAAAAGAGGAAGCTAAAAAACCTGAAACATAAATATCCAACTCAAAGGAACAATGCATCTTTTATGTCATTTGAAAACACAAACCTCCTATAACTTCTTCCTCAAATCAGCATCCTGAGTAGCAAGAAAGAAATGCTCGGGATTGTTTTCTCCAACAAACTTCCATCATGCAAGACACATCACTCTTCCTTTTCTCATGGTCACACCTGAAAATTGCACAAACGTCAAAACATAGTACTCCCAGGTTCATAATAAAAAAATGGAGTCTTTAGAAATAAGAGTACCAAACAAGTGTGTAGACACCCCAAAATGAAACTCTCGTACACATTTTAATCCCCGATGATGAAAGGAAACACCCGGAAGGACTCTCGGATTGAAATTCTCCAAGTCAACAAAGTCAACAGTACCGTACGGTACTCATCCCTCACGCACGGCACAGCCCAAGCAACTTTTTGAATTTTGGCGGTCAGGTGTGCCGCACGGCACAGTAAGTGTGCCGCACGGCACAGTAAGTGTGCCGCACGGCACAGTTTGTGTGCCGTACGGCACTGTCACTTGTCAAACAGCTTTTGCAGAGTTCCCAGCAGCTCAAATGTTGACGAATTCGTTTCTTCAGCTCATCATGGTTTCGTGCAAGAAGAGAAGGCTACTCTAGAGCCATCATCACCATAAGTGAGGAACAAGTAAACTTGGAGATCAAGTTCGCTCATGGGCTATAAATACCGATCGATTCCAACGGAAAAGAAAGGGAAAAAATGTGAAGAAAAATCATGAAAAACCCTCTCTAAATTCTGTCAAACCCTCTACCCATTCCATATCTCAATTACTACTCTCACAATTCAATCCCATAACTATTTCAATCTCTCCCAAAAGCAAACCCAATCAGGAAACCCAATTCCCCTGTTTTCGGTTCTAAAAACCGTGAGGTTGCCATTCCAAGCTTGCTCAAGTTCAAGCCATCAACCCTCTTTGTCATTACATCAGGGTGAATTTGAAGTTTAAAGGAAGCTCAAGCCACATTCAGAAGATCGAAATAGAGTATTAATCCGAGAGTTGCAAACCGAGGTACGATTCCGTTTCGCCAAAATTCTCTAGTTTTGGTACCCTGAGGGGAGGGATACCAAGTGTGGGATGATCTCCTATATCATCTCTGCACTTGGTATGCCCATATTATATCAAAACCAGTTTGATTTCATACCTCCCGGTTGCGTCGTACGGTGAAAACATCGCCTCGTACGGAGCAATTCAACGAGGAGGAACATTCCATACTTGCACACACTGTTTTCCTATTCAAAATAGTCCATTTTAATCTTATTCCATGCCTTGTATGTGTCTCTGTTCAATCATATCGAAAAATCAAAATTTCAAACTATTGTGCAGCCAACAGTGCCGCACGGCACTCCTACTGTACCGCACGGTACACTTGGAGTGTTGTACGACACTCTTTTGAAAATCTGACCGTTAGAATGATGAACAGTGCCGCACGGCACACTTGTCTTTGTAAAAATTGAAATTTTGATCAGTACACTGCACAAACAGTTTAAAGCCTTGGTTATTGTTTATTTGCTATGATTTGCATGCTGCTTACTTGTTTTCATTATTATCATATGCTTTTCTTGATAAATTGCTTATTTGAATAAAGTTCGGCGTTAAAATATTTTCCGAAAATCCCACAAATATTTAGTAAAGACCGATTTCTAATCGGGCGAACGGGGTGCATTAAAACCCTTCCCCGTTCGTAACCTGGCTCCCGAATCCAAAATAAATCTCTGGTTTTCAAATCGTTTTATAAATCAGTTTCTCAATCATTTTTCAAAACGGTTTCTCGGGTCCCAAACCATTTTCTAAAAACCCGGGTGGCGACTCTATGTTCAAAACTTTTCAAACACCGGCGTGGGAGGTCGACAGTCCACAAAATGGTGACTCTGCTGGGGAATCTCAAGTTAATCTCTGGTTTGGTGTTTTTATACTTATGAACTTCCCGAAAGCTTGTCAAAACGAAAATGCCTAGCGCTATCGCAAGGAAGGAATGGCGGACTAACAGGGCCTCGCCCGGCCATCCTTACTGGAGCATTTTGGGTTGTTTGTCTGTGTAAAGATATCAAAGAATAGATTAATTTGGAGAGCCAAGCTTGAAAAATATTTGTGGGATTTTCAAAAACAATTTTATTGCCGAATTTTTGCATCACATGCATCGATGTTGGATAAGCCCCGCTGCTGCGTCTTGGTTACCCTACCCAGTTCACTGGTGTTAGGACATCCCCGGATGCTCAGCAACCTTGGACCGTGATGAGTCAGCCTGCCGTTTGACCTTTGCCATGCAGTACACTTGGCACTGGAAGGCAAATATTGGCTCTAGTCTGAGGAACCCCCTCAACCAAAACCGGCTTTTGCATATAGTAAACCTAGAACCTTCCAACATAGGACAGGGACCCACAGGTTAGGATTACGTGATGTATCCTGTTATGTGATTGTCATCATTTTGCATGCATTTGCATTATCATGGTTAGTTGGACACTATGCTGTCACATTTTCCCGCGGTCTTGAGAGGTTGCCCTGCCCGATGATGAGTCGTGCATTCCAATGCACGTTGTTCAAATTAATTCAATCCTTAGAATAACAGGACTTAGGAAACTCAAATCAACTTGATCCTTGACAATCCCTTGGCAATGACCTAACAGAAATTAGGAACAATTGACCCAAGCTGGGGCAATCGTCCCTAAAATCAAAGTTAGACCCTTGAAAAGGAATTATCAAGAACCAAGTTGGTTTAATTTTCCCAAATCCTGCTATCCTAAACAAAGGATACATTGTCAAAAGAAACACTGAGGATCGGGGCAGCCTTTCTAAAACCCATTTTTCCATAGTCTAGGAGACTTTAAATCTTTGGAGTTTGAAACACCTCCAGTGTCAGCCGTGCTCGAACGGCTCCTTGTAATTCTATCACATTTCTATCCAGATTTCACAGCCTTATTGCTCTGTCTTGGATGGTCACGAAAGTTGATTGGCTCTGGTTCCAACACACAGGAACTATACCTACTGAGTAGTCGACCTACCCATGGTTGTTAAAAACTTTTTGAGACTTAGGGTAACATACATGACACAAAAACGACATTCTCCTTTTTTGAAATAAAATGGCGGCACTTCTAAGTCTGCTTTTGCTTTACTGTCAGTGCTAAGCGATTGGTCAAAGCGAGAAGAACAACATACCCGGTTGGACCCGACCTCCTAAATAGCAGTTAATTCGAACTCTGTCAGAAGCAGCACATTTAGGTTCAGCAGGCCCTGCAGATATGTCGAACAAGAACGAGATCGAGGCTCTCAAGCTAGCCTTGGAAGAACAGCGGGAACACAGTGATAGTCAGATGGCTGAATTACTACTTCTGATACAAGGACTGACCCTTCAGAACAAGCCACCAGGAGAGCAACCACCGCCGAATCCACCTCCGCAAGAAAATCCAAACTTGGAAGCAATGATGGCGAAAGTTGCCAAACTCAAAGAATCGGTCCAGAAACAAGAGAAAGTAGCTGCCACGGGTGTTGATATGGACAAGTTGTGTCTATTTCCCGACGCCAAGCTCCCGGAAGGATTCAAGCCCATAACTTGGGAAAAGTTTGATGGAAGTGGGGATCCAAAAGCTCATCTGCAAACGTATGTGGGCACTCTGTCCATGTATAACATCGAGAAGAATGCCATGGGTCAAATGTTTCAGCAGACTCTGGCAGGACCGGCACTGCGATGGTTTCTGAATTTAGACATTTCAAAGAAAGGAAGCTGGGAAGATATTGGGGCAGCTTTCATGGCACAGTATAATTACAACATCCAGCTTGAGATAACCATTCGGGAATTGGATGCAACCAAGATGGGGGCAATTGAGTCATTTGCTGACTTCATCAAAAGGTGGAGAGGAAAGGCATCTCAGATGATAGACCGGCCCTCAGAGAAGGAACAGATGAGGATCATCACGAAGAACTTATTGCCAGATTTTGCTAAACACCTAGTGGTATTTCAAACTACTGCAGACTTCAAAACCTTCTATGAGGCAGGCCTTGCCATTGAGGAGGCAATCCAGTCCGGCATTTTCGAGAAAAAGGAACCTGTTCCCAAAGCCAAACAGGTGTACCCTGACAACACCCACTCATTGTTCAGCGAGAATGATCATACCCAAGCCTCTTTCAGCTCCACAAATCAAAATTTCAACCAAGCCATGCCTATCAACGAAGTCAAAACTCAAACCAACCACTCTCAGAAACCACAAAGAACCCTTTCCCCATTCTCCGAGCCTCTGTCGTTGATTTATGAGAAGCTCCTCAAAACCGGCCATATCAAACCACTCATTCCAACCCCTCTACCTCAGAAGCTTCCATCTTACCATAACCCAAATGCCTTTTGTGCATTCCATCAAATGCCCGGTCACACTACCGATGAGTGCCATCATCGCCTTCGTCACAGAATTCAGAACCTCATCGACAGCAAAACCATCATTTCCCCACCAACAAAAACAAACACCCAGACAAGTCCCAATCCTCATATCAATTCTGCCATGTTCGACATTGAACCCATGGGAGATTACTGATTGATGTCAAGGCCAGCAAAAGAAGAATGAACCGCCAAGGATCATGCAATAGACGAATCTTTCACGAGTCTTGGGAATTTTCAAGTTTCGAGTCAGAGTCTTCTCTTTTATTGAGTCAGTTTGTGTTTCTATTCCTACTTTGGTGTCTGTCTTCAAATTCAAGTCTGTAATGTTCTGTTGTCAAAAACAAAAAAACCAAAAATAGAGTCAGCATTGTAGTGCTGAACTACGCACGACCTGATTCCTTGCACAGGGATACGTAGGCAACCCTCAGTGGTTCGGTCGCAACTATCAAAAATCAATGTCACGCTGTTGTGTTGAAATTGTCATCATAAACTTGGGTTTTTGTGATAATCCCTCATCTTGAAATCATTTTCCACCATCTTTTGAAATTCATGATAAATCACTTCAAAACACAGAATGATTTTTTATTGAACCCTCAGCTCTCACGAGAAGGAGGAGTTCCAGACGCAATTCTCCAACGTCATCAAGAAGCAATGCTTTGACCACAAAAAAAAAAAAAATGAAGCCTGCTAGGTCGAAAACCCGAAAGGGCGGCCTAGGCAAAAGTTAAGGCAAAGCTCGCTGGATCAAAACTTTGAAGCACGATTCAGGCAAAAGTTAGAGCATGTACAGATTCTTTCTATCAAGTTGTGCAATTCAAAATGAAGAAAGACATTCTTTGTTTTTATTCCCCAGATAAATATATCCCTTGATAGCCCTTTTGAGCCTGAATCATTTTCTTTGAAAAAGAACCCAGCTAGGCAGCTATCCCCCACACTGGGATGAATTAAGAGAAACGAAAGTGCCAAATGTATGACCATCAACAAGATGTCAAGATGAAAGTACCGAGCACATGATCGCTAGAGAAATGCCGGATTTTCAAAAGTACCAAATGCATAGTTGCCAGTGGCACGTCAGAATGAAAAATGCCATTTTCATAGGCATAACCAAATGTTAAGCACTGAAAAGGAAGAAAGAAAGAAAGTGTCCATCAAAAGTCAAAATGGGGCACAAAGGAAAACATTGAAAGGGCACACAAAAAGAGTTCAAGATAGCTGCTAGCTCTAAAACCCAAGAAGAATGAAATTTGTTTTGAGCCTTTTATCCTTTCTTTGTCAAGCCCAAAGCCTTGGCCCCGTTATAACCTGAATAAAGTCCTTTCAGATTGAAAAGCACGACTTGATAGTGAAAATCCGAATGGGAACAGTATCATTTCCCTTGAAGATCAAAAGTCAAAGCATTGCACAACACCAACATCCACCAGAAGCAAAAGTCCAAACTGGGGCACCTCAATGGAAAATCAATGAATCAGCATCCCGACGGCAAAGGTTCACACTAAGAAATCTTGTGTTTTGATAAAACAATCGATTTAAATGAACATCATTTGATGGAGTGAAACAATTTCAAAATCAAAAGACTCAAGTTCATGACAATTTCAAACATCAGTTGTGGGGCACATTCTACCATTTTCCAAATTCTCGAGTTCGTCATCAGGTCAACATAGTCTTATCAGAGTCCATTCCTTTGTCACAAGGTCGATCCAGTAATAGAATAACCCGCGTCTATCAAATTCATGAGTATGTCATCTCCGCCCAAACCAGGGGGCATCTTTGTAAAGACATTCGTATCATCTGAGGCCTTGTCCAAATTCATACAAGGTCTTTTGTCCAGTCAACCCTTGGTGGTCTTGATATTCTCAAACTCGTGAAAGACGGTTTCAATGCATGGAGGAGCCTATGTTTGGATAAGACAAGTCAATGGGTTCAGAGTTGAAAGTTTGTCATCTATTGGGGCACATTTGTCCAAGACTGAGGCACTTTAGCTCAATGTCATCTACTGGGAGAAGCACATACACCAGAATTCAAGACTGGGGCAGGAAAGCCCAAAAAGGTCAAACCTCAACCTAAAGCCTGAAAGCTCAAGCTCACTGATCAAGTGTAACTACAAATCCAGACCCTGTCCAAAAGGAAAGATAGTAAAGCAAAAAGAGACATCTTGCGCCGCCTAATTTCTAAAAAATGAATGTTGTCATTGTGTCATCAAATGTCAAAACCAGAGTCTCACACAAGGAGAATTTTTCAATCAATCGTCCTTCGGGACAGTTTTTCAATCAATCGTCCTTCGGGACAGTTTTGCAATCAATCGTCCCTTGGGACATGTTTTCAATCAACTGACCTTCAGGAAATGTTTTCAATCAACTATTCGTCTTTCGGCACATGTCTTCAATCAATTGTGACTGGAGATATGTTTACAGCTAACCGTCCTTCGAGACATATTTTCAATCAACCGCTCGTCCTTCGGAACATGTTTTCAATCAACCATCCCTCGAGATATGCTTTCAATCAACGTTTTTCAATCAACCGTCTCTCGTTGCGGTTTTTCAATCAACGTTTTTCAATCAACCATCCCTCATTGCGGTTTTTCAATACACTGTCCTCAGCGATAGTTTTTCAATTTTTCAATCAACTTCAATCAATTTTTCAATCAACTTCAATCGATTTCAATCAACTTCAACCAATCAATTTTTCAATCAACTTTAATCAAATTCAATCAATTTTCTAATCAACTTCAATCAGTTTCAATCAAATTCAATTTCAAGTTTAGATATGGTCAGCTTTTCAATCAACCGTCCTTTGGGTCAGTCTTTCAGTCAAGCATTCTTTGGAACAGGTTTTCAATCAATTGTCCTCCAGGGACAACTTTTCAATCAAATCAATTTTAAGGTCAGTTTCTCAAATTAATCTGTCTTCTGAAACAAATTTTTCAATCCAATCTCTAAACTCAATTTCAACAACTCAAGTCAATCAAACCACTCAGTTCTTCACAAGACCTCGCTTGTCTTGCGCACGAGACTTCTCCGGTCTCGCACGAACCTTTTTGGGGACCTCACTCGTCTCGCTCGAATCATGCTTTCTTTGGGACCTCGCTGGTCTCGCTCTATTGTCACTATTCACGGAGCCCCACTCAATGGTTCTATCACAACAATTTTCTCAGACACCGAATGGTTTCGTAAGTCCTCTCCGGCATTAACAACGGTTTTATCAGACACCGAAGGGTATCGTAAGTCCTCTACGGCATTAACAAAAGTTTTTATCAGCACCAAATGGTTCTATAAGTCCTCAATGGCATTAACAACAATTTTCTCAAGCACCGACTGGTTCTATAAGTCCTCAACGGCATTAACGACGGTTTTCTCAGACATCCAATGGTTTCGTAAGTCCTCTCCGGCATTAACAACAATTTTCTCAAGCACCGACTGGTTCTATAAGTCCTCAACGGCATTAACGACGGTTTTCTCAGACATCCAATGGTTTCGTAAGTCCTCTCCGGCATTAACAATTTTCTCAATTTCTCTCCTCAACGGCACCGGTTTTCGAATAAGTCCTCACGGCATTAACGACGGTTTTCTCAGACATCCAATGGTTTCGTAAGTCCTCTCCGGCATTAACAACAATTTTCTCAAGCACCGACTGGTTCTATAAGTCCTCAACGGCATTAACGACGGTTTTCTCAAACATCCAATGGTTTCGTAAGTCCTCTCCGGCATTAACAACAATTTTCTCAAGCACCGACTGGTTCTATAAGTCCTCAACGGCATTAACGACGGTTTTCTCAGACATCCAATGGTTTCGTAAGTCCTCTCCGGCATTAACAACAATTATCTCAAGCACCGACTGATTCTATAAGTCCTCAACGGCATTAACGACGGTTCTCTCAGACATCCAATGGTTTCGTAAATCCTCTCCGGCATTAACAACAATTATCTCAACATCGACTGGTTTCGTAAGTCCTCAGCGGCATTGACAACGGTTTTATCAGCACCAACTGGTTTCGTAAGTCCTCAACGGCATTAACGACGATTTCCTCAAGCACCAATGGTTTCACACCGACTGGTTCTATAAGTCCTCTCCGGCATTAACAACGGTTTTCTCGGCACCAACTGGTTTCTATCTCGCCGGTTGCGTTCACAGCACATCATTCGTTTTTCCCTCGTTGAAAAAAAGAGTAACAATCCCCGAAATCCGATCAAGGTATGTTTTCTGTAAACTCTTATAAGTCACCGTTTTGTATTTTTGCATTAAGCTCTGATGAACTACGCTGGTCTGATCCCTACAAAGGGGTGCGTAGGCAGCTCTTTCGAGCACGACCGCATGTATCATATTTACTTGTTTGTTTTCGTACGAAGACGTCCACATCGAGGGGTGTCTTCTATCTTTGACGCGACTTCCATCGCACAATGATTGCAAGCCTCGTCAAAGAGGGGCAACTGTAGACACCCCAAAATGAAACTCTCGTACACATTTTAATCCCCGATGATGAAAGGAAACACCCGGAAGGACTCTCGGATTGAAATTCTCCAAGTCAACAAAGTCAACAGTACCGTACGGTACTCATCCCTCACGCACGGCACATCCCAAGCAACTTTTTGAATATTGGCGGTCAGGTGTGCCGCACGACACAGTTTGTGTGTCGTACGGCACTGTCACTTGTCAAACAGCTTTTGCAGAGTTCCCAGCAGCTCAAATGTTAACGAATTCGTTTCTTCAGCTCATCATGGTTTCGTGCAAGAAGAGAAGGCTACTCTAGAGCCATCATCACCATAAGTGAGGAACAAGTAAACTTGGAGATCAAGTTCGCTCATCGGCTATAAATACCGATCGATTCCAACGGAAAAGAAAGGGAAAAAATGTGAAGAAAAATCATGAAAAACCCTCTCTAAATTCTGTCAAACCCTCTACCCATTCCATATCTCAATTACTACTCTCACAATTCAATCCCATAACTATTTCAATCTCTCCCAAAAGCAAACCCAATCAGGAAACCCAATTCCCCTGTTTTCGGTTCTAAAAACCGTGAGGTTGCCATTCCAAGCTTGCTCAAGTTCAAGCCATCAACCCTCTTTGTCATTACATCAGGGTGAATTTGAAGTTTAAAGGAAGCTCAAGCCACATTCAGAAGATCGAAATAGAGTATTAATCCGAGAGTTGCAAACCGAGGTACGATTCCGTTTCGCCAAAATTCTCTAGTTTTGGTACCCTGAGGGGAGGGAAACCAAGTGTGGGATGAACTCCTATATCATCTCTGCACTTGGTATGCCCATATTATATCAAAACCAGTTTGATTTCATACCTCCCGGTTGCGTCGTACGGTGAAAACATCGCCTCGTACGGAGCGATTCAACGAGGAGGAACATTCCATACTTGCACACACTGTTTTCCTATTCAAAATAGTCCATTTTAATCTTATTCCATGCCTTGTATGTGTCTCTGTTCAATCATATCGAAAAATCAAAATTTCAAACTATTGTGCAGCCAACAGTGCCGCACGACACTCCTACTGTACCGCACGGTACACTTGGAGTGTTGTACGACACTCTTTTGAAAATCTGACCGTTAGAATGATGAACAGTGCCGCACGACACACTTTTTGTACCGCACGGTACACCTAGTGTGCCGCACGGCACACTTGTCTTTGTAAAAATTGAAATTTTGATCAGTACTCTGCACAAACAGTTTAAAGCCTTGGTTATTGTTTATTTGCTATGATTTGCATGCTGCTTACTTGTTTTCATTACTATCATCTGCTTTTCTTGATAAATTGCTTATTTGAATAAAGTTCGGCGTTAAAATATTTTCCGAAAATCCCACAAATATTTAGTAAAGACCGATTTCTAATCGGGCGAACGGGGTGCATTAAAACCCTTCCCCGTTCGTAACCTGGCTCCCGAATCCAAAATAAATCTCTGGTTTTCAAATCGTTTTATAAATCAGTTTCTCAATCATTTTTCAAAACGGTTTCTCGGGTCCCAAACCATTTTCTAAAAACCCGGGTGGCGACTCTATGTTCAAAACTTTTCAAACACCGGCGTGGGAGGTCGACAGTCCACAAAGTGTATAAGCAGGCCTCCTTAGATCACGGCGGCATCACCCAAAATTTGATGCTATAACATACTTGCATGCTAGTGGGTAAGTGGGCTGCCTTTTTCAAATCCCTCTTAATTAAGTTAATTTCACGTCAATATTCCGGAGAGAGAGAGAGAGTGACCTCGCGGTTATGAGGTTACAAGCTGCCTTAAGAGATTCAGAATTTGATTCACCGAGGCTTTTTAACTCTGCAAGAACACATCTACAAGCAATGCAGGCAAAAATGAAAGCATGTATATCACAAATTTTATCAAGTGAAAGTGAAGTAAAACTTCATGTTATCATACTATCAAAAGAGTAAACAAAAAATGCAGACCTTGTAGTAAATATTTTGACAGCATCACCCAGGATATTTGAGAGTGCAGAATCGGCTGGTGTAATACGATTGACAAGAAGGTGATGTATAAAAGTTCCATCATAAAGCACCTTGAAGGGCTCTTGGAATCCCAAGCAAGTCATGTAGAACCTCACATTCCTACGATGGTGTTTTTGCTTTTTGAATCTCATCTATTTCAAGTAAGGATATAACTAAATTTAGGACTTCCATTTATATAGAAAACACCGTGGTAATGATTTTTAAGTTCCTCTGTTTTATAAATGCACTCCAAAATTTGACCTTTTAGTGCTTTATAATATACACAAGACAAAACTAAATGACAACTTTTGGAGTGCAAAAAGCCAAAATCATTTTCCAGAAATAACTAAGCAAAATTGAAGATTAAAATTTTGGGTTAGAAGTAAAAATGAAGTACCTTGTGCTTAGTATGTGATTGATCATGACGCTACCGCAAATTGTTGAATAAAAAACATGAATATGTGTCGGGGCCCTAGCAGAGGTGGAACCAGGATTTGAAGGTGGGGTGGCACAAAAAAAGATCAATATATTTAATGTCAAGAAGAAGTACACGTGTCCTAATATTAACCATACATATTCCCAAACAAACACAAGTTAATCATCCATAGAAGTTTTTTTCCCATATCCTGCTTTTAAAGATACATACAATGAGGACAATAAGAAAATATAGATCGATTGATTAGGTTTCTTGAGACGATGAGATAATGAGATAATGAGAAGGTGATGAGATGATGATGATGATGAGATGATGAGATATTATGATGATGATGAGATGAGATGTGATGAGATGATGATGATAAAAAAAAAAGTTTGGAATTATTTTGTAAGAAAGTTTTTACCAAGTATGTCGAGGTAGGTGACAAGAAAAAGTTTTTCCCTCCAAGCTTTGAGAGTTTGACAATAGATATGGTCAGCAAATCTTGTTGTTTACCCTTGGCCATCGTGTTGGGAGGGCTATTGCATGGAAAAATCTTTGGATGAGGGGCTCAAGTTGAAAGACCAAATGTAAGGAATCATGACTCGGATCATGTCAAACCCCATGAATCCCAATTGAGTTATAATCGAGAAGCTACTAATGGCCTAAGTTATGGGTGATTTGAACTCCTAACCTAAGCCATTTTAATTAGTCGTGTAACTTCATTTCTAGCTTATTAGAGGTAGAGAGAAATCACTAAACAAATCCACTCTTAAAAGTTTCCGTCAGTCGCATTTGGTCCTTGTCGATTCAACCTCGAACTACTGAGTTACTTTGCTGGTAATATAACCCTTCAGTTTGGCGTTCGCTTGTGTTATCAATCCTCGTCGATCTACTCTTGTCCTTTCAGTCATTGATTTTGTAGATTTTTCTACTCCACAGATTTAGATGTTCTTGAAGTGTCATGAGTCGGGTTTATCTTGTCTCTCCGTCCATATTAGAGCAGAGAATCTCCAACCCTTTCTTACATTTTGATTACAAATTAAAGTATGGCTTCATTTGTTATGAAAAATTGCAATGGACAATTTAAATCTAAGCACGCCGATCAAAAAAAAATATATCTAAACACAAATTTAAGTAGTACTAAAAACTTTTGTGAACTTTTCCCCTTGTATAAATAATGAAGATTATATTCATAACACACTTTCATTTTGGGATAAATATCTACTTGCCCTTTAAACTATCAAAATTTTTTTTACTTCCCCTTCAACTATCAATTTCATTTACTTGCCCCTTCAACTATATAAAAGTTGATTACTTGGTCAATTACACGCATTCCATCCAAGGTTTGGATGAAAAAGTTAGCAACGAGGGTAATAATGTCTTTCATTTACTTATATACATATCTATATGTATGTCCCTTCTTCCTACGACCCCTCTCTCTCTCTCTCGCTTGGGGTTTTTTTCCTACAGTACTTCCCATGTATTGTAGTAGCAAATTTTTTTTTTTCCGTCAAGGGAGATCGTACAAGACTTCCAACAAGCAATCCGGGGAAAAAAAACCCCTAAAAGTTTGATCGACGGAATGAAAATTGATCAAGTCGGCTTCATTGTTGTAGCCTTGTAGGGTGTACAAAATGTCCATATTACCCTTTCTCTTTTTTCATAAGTTCAAAAGAAAAAAAAAATAACGGTTTCCGTCACAAATTTTGGATGAAAAATGTGATTTGTCTTTAGTAAAAAAGAAAATGATAGTTGAAGGGAAAGAGAGTTCAATTAATAATTGAACGGGGAAGTAAAAAAAAAATTGATAGTTCAAGGAGCAAGTAGATATTTAACCTTTAAATTTCAATAATTAATGTGAGAGTGTAGATTCTCTCATCCTGCATTGCTTAACCCGAAAAAATCACAAAAGAAAGAATAGGCTGAGTAGCCGAAAACAGCTGCAACTGCCTGCAACAAATGTTGAGACTAATCTCATCTCACACACGAGCTCCTCTTCGCTCTCTCCCTCAAACCCTACCCTCCCCACTCAAACTCCCCATAAACCCATTACACTCCACCCCTTCAAAAGCCGGCGAGTACAACAGGAGGCTGTTGGTCGTCCAGCCGCGTCTTCGGCCCGAACCCGTATTGAAGGCGAAGCTTGATGAAGCCTTGAGCCTCGCCAACTCGCTCGAGGAACAGCGAGACGGGTTTTTTGATACCGAATTGTGCGAGAAAGAGTTGCCTCCGCATCTGATTGTTCAAAATCCAGTTGGGAGATCACGTCACGCGGGTTGGTTTTATATTTGAGTTTTTAATTGTGGTTTAAGGGGGTGTTTGGGAGAGTCCACGACACATTCTGGTATTTGCGGAATGATTTAGTTTGGGCCCCGCTTGTTTCAAACAATTGTTATCGGGGTGGAAGAATTTGATTTTGTGGTTTCGGTGTTGATTTGTGGTGCTATATTTTGAGAGTGTTGATGATGTTTTCACCAATATTTTTCATAGTCTGAATTGGTAGCTCTTGCCTCTTACATAAGTTTCCCGTTTGAGTAATTAGTTTACTTGTCGTTTTTGACTTCTTAATTGTTCTCGTTTGGCTTAATTAAATTTCGCGTTGCAATCAACAATTAAGTCTTGGCTTTGGTATGGATTGGTTCGATGCCTTTGCGATATGGTTTATGTTCTTCTAGGAATTAAAATTGTGGAGAGTTAGCATTTTTAATTTGTGCAAGTTCTGCTGGAATTTGCAAATAAGAGCCACAAGGCCACAAATTGTTGAAAGAGAAGGAAAAGGGGGAAATAGAGAAGGAGAACTTTTGGAGGTTGCAATTAAATGGATGCTAAACTGATAGTACTAAACTGGCTCTTTTTAGACAGTTTGTAAATGAAATTTGTGCAGTATTATATTAACGTGTCTTGTTTCTGTGATGTGGCAGCCACATATTTTGGACCAGGGACGGTGGAAACAATTCAATGTCATCTCAATGCTGTGGAATCAGAGGCAAGGAGCCGTATATCACAAATAATCAGTTGTTTACTTAATAGATTATATCAGTCATTTCATGTTATGTTGGACATTTGATCAAGACCTTATACTATTTGTGCTTTTGTAGGGTGGAGTTGATGCCATATTTGTGAACACGATTCTAACCGGGATTCAGCAACGAAATTTGGAGGTATGACATTGCTTTCTCTCTCCACTTTTTTGGGCAGAAAATTACCTTCCTTAAGCCTAATGTTTGATTTGATCATTGTTCTGACTTCTGATGTACCAAGATGGATTCGAACTTGCAGCGCAAATGGGGGAAACCTGTTTTGGATCGTGTCGGTCTCATAATAGAGATATTTAATGCACATGCCTTTACCAAAGAAGCAAAGCTACAGGTATTCTTCTGTTTTATTAGCCTTTCTTGAATTTGCACTTTGTGTTGCTTCTGAGTCTTTGGCTTCCTGTTCATTCCTTCTTCAATTTGCAGGCTGAGTTAGCATCTGTAATGTATAATAGGACAAGGCTTGTCCGTGTACGTGGACCAGATGGGCGCTCTACTTTTGGTGCCATTGGAGAAGCGGAAGTTGTTAGTGCCCGAGGGTAGACTTTCTTCTTGTACCTTTTACCATAATAACAACAAATGTCCTAAACCACGAGGCATGGGAAAATAAAAGAAGTGACCTGGGGAAGAAAGTTCCAATGTTTTTAGAATATTTACATGCGGCATGTCTTTCTAGTGGGGATTATGCATAAGTTGCATGCTTGAACTACTGAATCAAAGGTTTCTGGTATAACATGATTAGGTCTCCATGGGATGTATGCATCAAGTAATTATTTTAGTAAAGAATTGTTATAGGGTCCATTATAGCTTTTTGTAACATCTCTAGTCCACCTAATGTTTTCATAACATCTCTAATCCACCCAACCACTTTTTTTATTCTCTTAGGTCCATTCTATTTTTTTACTAGACAAATGTACCCTTACATTAAATTTAAGGGTGCACTTTCCTATTATAGGGTTTTTAGTGGTTTAGGCACTTTCATAGGGTACGCTAGGATTTTAGGCACTTTCATAGGGTGCCCTAGGGTTTAGATTTAGGCACTTTCACAGGGTACCCTAGGATTTTAGGCACTTTCATAGGGTGCCCTAGGGTTTAGGTTTAGGCACTTTCACATGGTACCCTAGGGTTTAGGTTTAGGGTGCACTTTCAAATTATAGGATTTTAGTGGTTTAGGCACTTTCATAGGGTACCCTAGGGTAGGGTAGGGACTAATCGTCTGACGCGTTTTCTCACCACAGGAGTCCCGTCGCCGTTGCATCAGCGCATCGAGAACTAGCGTACAAATGTTAATTTTGTACCCAGTGGTCAAGTGGATTCCATTCCACGTCATTGTCCTCTCTCTTGTCAATGGCAGACTTTTTGAATTTTCAATGGTCAAGTGGGTCCCCTTTAAACAATAGTTTTTCGAAAACTCTATGAAGACCTACCCGAACAAGGCAGCGTTGGAATTTGTCAGAAACTCATGGTTGGGCTATTTTTGTCTTTTGGTGTTGCGTGTGGACTTAATCTCTTAGGAAAAAATAGAATGGACCTTAGACTCTATGTAATAGTTATAGTGGACCCTATAACAACTCTCCCTTATTTTAGAGACTTAATGAAGTTTAGCATCTAGAGATAGGTTCTATCTCTCAAGTTCTTGCAACTACTTGTGCTCCACTTAAGTAGCTAATTCACACACTTCAGGTTTTCATTGAAAATATGTTGGTGGAGGATAAAAACCACTAGAAAGGTTCCATATTCCTTACAAACTATTTGCATTGAATGCATATTACAATCTTATGAGTGCCATATTGATGTGCAAATTTCCACATCTTCAACTTGTCTAGTGTCATGTGTTGTCTATGCATATATTGATGTGTGGGTATATGTATGTATACCCATGCACGAAAGGGTCCGGCCCCCCCGTTCACAGCTTCTTTCCACGCAAGTTGTTTTGTCAACCATGTTGGCAACTATAGGCCTCTTCACCTGACCTAGTAAGTGGTACTATTTTACGTCAATATGGACAACTAACGTGGGGGTTTTGAATTGGCAGAAGCTGTGAAGCGAACTCCCACGTTGCTTGGATACCAAAGTAATATGAAGTATATAAGCGTGAGGGCACCCTCACTTCATGAGCTAGCTTTTGGGGTTGAGTTCTACCCAAGACTGTGTAAAATGGTATCAGAGCTGGGTACCAGAGATGGGTAGGGTGCATGTCTCTTGCCTGCATGCGGCAGGTGTTGTCGAGTGAGCATGCTGCGTGTGAGGGTGTGTGTGAAGTGAAGTCCCACATCGCTTGGATACCAAAGTAATATGAAGTATATAAGCGTGAGAGCATCCTCACTTCAAGAGCTAGTTTTTGGGGTTGACTTCTACCCAAGACCGTGTAACAGAAGAATCATTCTTATTTTTTTTCAGTAGTCTGGATGCTGCTTGACTAGTTTGTTTAGTGTATGTCCCCCTAGTCTTCTCTGTCGGTTCCAAACCATTTTGATGTATTGATTTCCTTTCTGTACTATTTGGTAATGCGCTTAGACTAAATACGCTTGTCCAATATCTGATATGCAACTAGTAATAGTGCCCACCTTTACGATCCCTTGCTACCACTTCTTCCTGTGGCTTAATGTCAACGATGTACCACATAGGAAAGTTCTATTATGATTGGAATTTTCGTTTTCAGCTTAATTACCTTCAGACTTCAGTTATCCCCCCCTCCCGATGTAATGTATGTTGGCTACTAGGATTCATGCACCACTTCTTATAAAATGATGAACTCAGATTGTCTCATTCAGGATTACGTACATAATCATTTGGCCTCCAACCACCCCTTTTTATTTTTAACACGACAATATGAGATTGTGGTGTATGCATATGGGTAGGTTCTCTACACGTGGCTATACTTCTGCTTAAGTTAATTTACTTTTGGTTTCACTGACGTGTATGGTTATTGCTTACAGGAGAGGAAGTGGAGGACGTGGTTTCATTGGTGGTGCTGGTGAAACTGAACTTCAGCTACAAAGACGAAGGTTTGCTCCTTGACATTTGCCCAAAAGATTGCCCTACTCTCTAGATGCTTCCGTTATTCTTGCTCGTATCTTTGCATATATGTATATTCTCCTTTCAATGCTAGTGGCATGTCACCAGAAAGCAACTTTCTGCTAATGCTAAACAGCTCTTTTCTGGTTTATTTTCATGTCGTTGCTATTCTTTTGAACGGTTGATCTTCGACCTTGCATACATTTACTTCTAGTATGAGTTACATGGACTTGGGGAGTTGTGTGAGGTACTGAGGTGTGGTACATATCTAATTTCAAATTCATCTCACTCTCATTCTTAAGACATAGCGACGTGGCAAAGTATTCAAAATCGTTTAAATGTTAACTAAAGGGGAACATAGGAAAATAGTGCTAACACTGACATTTCTTGTACATTATTGAAGTTTTATGCATCGTTATACGATAAACTTGGATTGCTATGTATGATGGCCAGTGAGTGTGTTATCACATATGGTGGACACGTATCCCATGCACTCTAGGGGCCGAGTGTCTTTCTTCTTTACATGGGTGGCATACCTTGATGCCTTTCCAGTAAAATTTTCTTACATGTCGAAAAAAGAAAAAAGGAAAAGAAAACTATAGGGTCTGAGTGTCGGACATGGGTACTTAATACAATTAGAAGAGCCCTTGCAATATATCTCCTATGGGTATATTGTATAGGAAAGGCTCCTGCTTCCAGCTCTGTTCGTCCCAGAATGTTAATCCTTTTGGGGAGTTTTAATGTTTTAAGGCAACTTAGAATCAAGTTGCTGAATTCAAATTAAAGAGCATTAATTAACAAAATATTTCCCCTTTATTTAATGTAATTATTTAGAAGGTAAATTTTTTGGAGTAATAATAAAAAATTCCTTTGAATTTTTAAGGAGGACTTGCATATTGTGAAGGACTAACAATGTGGTTTGTAGATCCAGAGAGAATTTGCAAGCAGTTGGTCCTTGTCAATCTCAACTTTCAAGTTAAAAGTAATCAACATTTCATTTTCTCAAAACCTTGACTGAATCTGTTGAGATCTATAATGGAACAAGGACATAACAGATATAAACCTACCTTGGACTCCATGAATTGAAGTGATGTGAGGGGTATAGACTATATAGTAGGAGTCCATAAAAACTGAAAGCTTTCCATTGCTTTTGCAAAGTGGCTGCTTTAGAATCTTTAGACTTGGGATTGTAGTTCTTGCATTTGGCAGCAGGCTTCCGGGAAAATGCTGATTATAAAACCAATCAAGATCTGCTGGTCAAATTTCCAATATGAATTAAATTATCTGATCCTGTTGGATCTAACTGAGGGATGCTCATTCGATCCAGCTAAAGGCGTCACACAGAGGATGTTCATGCCACTCCTTTAATGTGGATAGATTGGTCTTTTCGTAACATATGTAGAAAAGTTTGAAAATTGAAGAACTGTTAAAGCGTCCAACCCAAAACCAATTGGCAATGGATGAAGAGGCCGCCCAGGCTCATATATTAGTTTTGGTGGTTATAATTAATCAATGTGGGGCTTCTAACAATCACCCGCACGATCGACCCTTGACCCGCATGTGAAGAGTAAACAAAGTATCCATAACATTAGGATCATGCCGAAACAAGGTACACTTAATATCACAAACAACTGGGCAATCAATCAAGAGAGTCGTTTGTGATATTAACTCAAAACCAATTGACAATGGGTGGAGAGGTTGCTCAGGCTCATTACTAGTTTTGGAGGTTATAATTAACCAATGTGGGACAAACTCTAGCACTCCCCCGCATGTGCAACCCCTAACCTGCACGTGGAGAGGTGAACAACAGATCCATAACCTAGGGATCACAACGAAACAAGGTGCGCTCAAGGCACAAACAACGGGGCAACTCTTGAGCTGCTACGTAATGTTCTCTTTTTTTAGTTCTTTATTTAGGGTGGGGCTTGTATGTTTTTCAGACTGGATGAATGAATTTCAAGAGGCAATTTTTCCATTTTCTATATGCGTAGTTGGTATAATTCATTTTTTGTGCACGTTAAAACTGTTTCAGAGTGCCGTTTTATACTTTACTTATTTAGTCAGTATCGTAAAATTAGGTACAGTTTTACTGTTTTGGTTCAGTTACCAGTGACGTTGTAACTGCAGGATTATATATCTACGAAAACAGTTATTAGATGAGATAAAAGAGGTCCGCCGTACCCGAGCTCTGCAACGTGCTTCTCGCAGGAGGCATGGAGGTGAAAATGGTCAATGCATGGCTACAGTTGCTGTTGTCGGGTACACAAATGCTGTAGGTGGTAAAAAAAGGAACTTGCTTCGTCATCTCTCATACAAATAGCCTTTATGTATGTTTGGTTGCCCACCTGTCGTCCAATTATTTTTCAGGGGAAATCAACATTAGTTAGCGCTCTCTCAGACAGTGATTTGTATAGTGATGATCGGTAAGTAACAACATTTTAACTAGTAGTTTGACTTTGATGCAATATCTTAAGATTTAGTCCTCTTTCTGGCTCCTTACATGCTTTTTCATTGTTTCCAATCCAACATCTTTATTTCTTTTTGGTTAACAATTACATCGAGATTGAATTTCTACTTTGCAGATTGTTTGCAACAGTTGATCCAAAATTAAGAAGTGTTGTCCTCCCATCGGGGTAATATATTCAGTATGTACTATGTAGGTTTAGCTTCCTGTGTTTAATACATGAAGAAATGATTACCTTTTCATGTTCAGGAGAAAAGTGTTTGTTAGCGATACAGTGGGCTTTATATCAGATTTGCCTGTACAGGTAACTATAAAGTTTATGCTACTCCATTCATTCAGTAGTAAACTTTCTAATTGGTCAGTATTCAATTTTATCTAGTTGGTGGAAGCATTTCATGCAACCTTGGAAGAAGTGGTGGAAGCTGATCTCCTCGTGGTATGATTTAGTTGTCTAAAATATTATGCATGTCGGAAAACTGGTTTCTTATTTAGGGAGCGCCATATATTTTCTTGATTGAACTATCATTTGAAACTTGAAGTTTTTATGTGTCCATTCTACTTATTGGCTTGCCCATATTTCACTAGCAATAATCTTGATTCCTTTCTCTCAGTCAAAACTGCCGTGGTAAAAAGGTCGATGAAGACGAAATTAAGCAAAGAGATCTGATTCTATGTAAATGTGGATGATATTTATCTCACATGAGATGAGAGAAAATTCATGTGATGTTCGGCTGTCTTCCGTTAAATGTGAATTAATGTGATGTTCAGCTGTCATGCTGTTACTGATTTATAGAATATGCTCGAGTAAGCAACCAAACAGGTTTCATTGCAAGTTATGATAATTGTACTCTTTACCATTTGCAGCATGTGTTGGACTCCAGTGCACCAAATATTAATGAGCATCGGCAAACTGTACTGCAAGTTCTCAAGCAGATAGGAGTCTCTGAGGAGAAGCTTCAGAATATGATTGAAGTTTGGAATAAGGTACTATTCTGACTATCCATTTCTCCCTCTCTCTCGCTGCGGAAAACAATCCAATGCAAAAGGAACTACAGAGTACTATATTGCAGCATCTTCTAAATTTGGTAATACCTTAACCAGATTGATCTCCAAGAAGAGATGAGTGCTGATGAATTTCTGGATGAAAGCGAAGATGATGACATCAGCAGTTTCTCAGGTGCTGAAGACAATGGTGATTGTGATGACAATAATGATGACATACTATCTTTAGGAGATTGCGAGGAAATCACGGCTGACCAACAAAGCGATTGCTCTGATGGGTGGCTCCTATCAGGGGATGAGCAAGAGAGTTCAAAATGGGAAACTCCAAATCATCAAGAAAATATGTTTTCCGACGACTTGAGGAAGACTGAAAAAGATTCGCATCCTCAAATTCAATATGTTCCGCACGTCAAAACATCTGCTGTGATGGGTGTTGGCTTGAATGAGTTGCTGGAAATCATTGATAAGAAGCTCGAGTCTCAGAATGTAGTGGAGAGGAGTGTAATTGATCGTAAATGGAGGCCCCCTCGTACAGAAGATTCTGGCATAGCAGTTGAACAGTAGCATGCAGTGTACCTCAAGATTGGTTAGTTTTACTTCCCCTGCATTCATTGCTTTTTGAATACTTGAGATTGACGGCATGATAAAAGGATACTCAGCAATGCAAACTGGCTCTCTGCCTTGGTCCCAAGTCTGTTTCCATGGGGCATGATACAAGTATACTCAGCAATGCAAACTGGCTCTCTGCCGTGGTCCCAAGTCTGTTTCCATGGGGGGTATGCGCTGGATTTTGAACCAGGAGTTTGACTTGTTTTAAAGCCGTCAAATCATGCTGGTTTCTGTTGTTCTGTTGCTATTTAAATGTGTGGACGGCGGAGTGTTCATTTTTTAGCTTACGTACACAAGATAAAAAGCTACTAATCCTAGACAAATTTGTCATGTCAATGTTTGTTTTATTTGTTGAAAGGAGCAAACTTTTTGATACAGCAATTTCAAAATGGAAAATAAGAGAACTTGATGCTGTAATGGTGAAAAATACTTTGGATACAAAATGGTTATTGGCAACGGGCTATTACATGATGTCGGTTCCATGTGAGTGAGGTGTTACAAATATCCGTTTTATATAAAATTTTCTTGTGATTGCGTGATGTTGAGAAGTGTTCAATTTTAGTGGAGAATTGGATTGTTGGTCCCCATTTTCCATGGCCCCATGTCCCATACACTCCCCAGCCTATCAATGTTGCCGACTTCTATTTGAAAAGTTGAATGGTTAGCACATTATGTGGTGGGAAGATATAGTTAGGGATGGATGGGGAACAGGAAGAATGGGAATCTCATTCCATTGCACAATTGAGATCTACAATCATACAAGCTTGTCTGAGTCAAACAGTTGATTTTTGGAAAGAAATAAATCGAGTGCCACCTGACATGTTAAATACTGGTGGTGTCTTTTCTTCTAGTATGAAGTTAGGTCAGCCATAAAACTATAGAAAACCATTAATGGATTTTTTTTTAATAACCGGATATTTGAGTCAGCTTACACGGATTTCAACTGGAGAAAAAAAAAAAAAAACATCAATGGCTTTGGAAAATTAAACAGAAAAATTTGTGTAAAACAAAAGTACGTTGGAATTTTATTTGAAAATCATATTTTTTGACGGCTGTATTGAGGCACCACATATTTCTTGAATCCATGTACTGGTCTTGGGGCAAAACAGTGATCCGTATATACATTTTGTCAAGTTGCATCCTTGTTTGGAAAATTACGTTACGATTTCAGGACCCAAAAACATGCTTGACCACGGGGGTGTTTGACAACTTATTTTTCCATTTTTCATTTTGTTTTTCAACTTTTAAGTGTTTGGCTACTATCCACCAAAACACCTTCTCTGATAATGAGCTCTCGGTTTTGATGTTTTGAGAGGAGAAACAAAAAATAGGATGAAATGAGCTTTTTGACTTCTTATTTTCTATTTTTCCCATTTTGGTTAGCAAAAAGATTTTGCAAAATGAATTCTTCACATTTTTTTCCAAACACTCTACCATATTTAAAATACATTCTGACCATAATCCAAAAATCTAAAAATAAAAAAAATGAAAAATGAAAAAGCTAAAAATAAGCTAAAAATTGCTTGGTGCTTACTTTATTTAAAATGAGGGATCCCTAATTGAAAGTTGATCCTAAACTGTCTTTTACGTTTGATCAATTTTTTTTTTTTTGTCTTTTACCGAAAGAAGACAGTTTTCTGGAGCAACCTTTAGACAATATTTCCTAATTACTAGTGTCAACTTGCTTAATTATGTGTATTATACCAATAATATTAAGTTATTATAGGTTTTATTATATAGTAGGAGTATGATTTTTGGCGCAAACATCTTGGCATAAACTAAACTATGACATATAAAATACATATATAAATATCGACATTCCTATATACTCCATGAGGATTGTTCGCCGACACCACTCGATCCAGAGCCGTATATATATATATTCTCTCTCTCTCTCTTCAGCTGTGTAAAGGCAGAGACACCCACACCATACGTACGTACAAAACATGCTTCTATGCATCAACATTACAAAGCAGATCTAAGATTCAAAAGCCCAGACAATAGAAGTCCCGTATGTTGCATCTTGGTTTCTTGATCTGAAGGTTATTTTCACCCCACCCATTACCTCAAATGAATTCCCAATTTTCTTCGTTGTTTACTTTGATTGTGAATGACGCCTGTTTGCGTTTCTGCTTTTTCTCTGATTTATCGACAATTTGATTGCATTTTGCTTTTAGTTTAGTGTTTCTCTTTATTTGTTAGCCTTTAATTTTCGATTTTTGAACTAGTATGTACATGTTTGCGAAATGCCAGATCTGGGATCAATACACTAGTTTTTATATTCTACATTTTCTTGGGTTTTTTCCCCCCTTTCTCTTTAGCTTGATTCCATCTAGAATTATTAAATCTCGATGCTTGTTGGAAATTTATGTGCTTGAATTGTGGTTGTATCTGCATTTTCCTGACTAATTGTATATTTGAATCTGCATAATGGGATCGGGGATCACATACACAACACAGACACCGAATGTACGTGGTCTGACCAGAATGCTCGGTCCACGAAGAAAATAACACTATTTTACTACCAAGGGAAATACTGGAGATTACAACAACTGGTCGGTCTAGCTCTCCGTCCCTACCACACTCTCAATATACAACATACACTTGACTTGTATATATATATATAAGAGGAAACAGAGGGAAACAGACGAGAAATAAAAATTCCCGGCTCTGGCAGCCAGCAACAGTCCCCTCTTTTTCTGCTGTCGGTAGCTGAGATACTGTTTCCCCTGTTTCCATCACTTGTTCACATGTCTCAAATGGGTTGTACATTCTTAAGAAATCGCGTACCATGAATGATGTGCTATATTTGTAAACTTTCTTAACCAATGCCCTTGGGACGCTTGTTAGTAAGACCCTGAGTCATATATACTTGTCATTCCACATTCGAAATGCTACCATTCAAAGCTTGTTATTTCACTACTATGTATGTTCTACGTAGTAGTTTTCAATTGAAAAACCATATGCTAGCGTCTTACATATTGCCTTTTTTTTTTTCCCCCTTCAGGCTGCTTAACTTACAGTATTTTTTATTTTGTAGTATCAGGGTGCAAAAACCTTTTAGATACCCTATTCTTCAAAGAAATAGTTATGTCAAGGAGGCCAGCAAATCCCACAAGGCGATTAGCAGGAAGTGGTCCATTTGGGGGAATCTTCCATCCCAAATCACGCGTTCCCCGTTTGTTATCTGTCGTTCTCATTGCATTGGTACTTCTCATATTCACAGATCATCTTCTTTGTTGTTGCTTTTACTTATCAGTTCACATTTTACAAAGACATTTTGTCTTTTCAAGCATTTAAATATATATATTTTTGCGCTTTGATATAAATATATATATTTTTTGTTGCCTTCCCAGCCTCTGTAAACCACAAAACATATGGCAAAGGTCTGAATCACAAATTTTAACGGTTATCTTTTTGAAAATTTCAGGGTGTAGTTCTTTTGATTGGCCATTTTCGCAGTGGCTCAGGTATGTTGGAAGAGTGCTTACATTTTTGTGTGTTTGCTGATGTCTTGCCATAATGGCTTTCTAATTGTAGGAGGTTTATAGCATTAACTGATCTGTTAGTTCCGCAATGTAGGTATATTTGGGGGTCAGAAAGAGGCAATACATAAAGGCGAAGGTAAATGTCCTCAATTTCCTCCTTTAGTTTTGGACTTCTTGTTATAAATTTCTATGATTTCATTTTTATACTACATTTGCAAAAGGTCATGATAGTTGAACATTATGCAAGATTGGAGGGTGTTCATGGCTAACTCTACTTTCCCAAGTATGGTTGTCAAAGCTGTGTTCCATTCTCAGCCTACAGTTTGAAATTTCTAATTAACAATTGAGGTGGTCTAGTAGGGTTCTGAGTTTGAGTAAGTAGGGCTGCGATGTGAGGTCACCCCTTTCTACCCTTTTTCGCTAGCCAAGAAGTATACAGTATTTTTTTTGGGCTTCTTGCAATTGTTTTTTTCGACTTATTTATTTTCGTTGTTTCCCCATTGTGATGCCCGTCTTGAATAGACTATTGTTGCTTTTCCTTCACCTTGTGAACAGAGGAGAACTGCCAGCCAGGAAGAGGGCAGAACTTCCCTCGATTAATTGATTAGAATTTGAAAAGTGAAATTTTATAAGATTGTACCTCATGTGTTGCGGAAGTTGGTTCCGCGCGTCATGAATTCTGTTTCTAAGTTTCTTTTTTTTTTTTTCTTTTCTTTGGAAGTACCTCGTTTATAACTAGAGAACATACCATTTAGGTAAAATCATTATACTATAAGATGCTTAAACCAGAGGTATGGAAGAGTGTTCTCATGAAAAAGTAAAAAAATGGAAGAGGAAGAGTGTAGCCTTATTTAAAAATTCAAACAAGAAGGAATGGAAGTTAAAAACCCTAACCCCTTTCATTTCAGCCCTTTATACATTGTAGAGCTGACGAAAACTATAAGCATTATTGAACTTCTTGTCAGTAGTAGTCTTTTAAGTTTTAACCCTGTAACAGTTCTTTGTGTAGATTTACAATGCCTCCAAATATCCGTGAAAGGAACTAGAGAGTGGAAATGCTACAAAGAAAGTTGTGAATGGTACTCAAAAATTTCGTGCAAGATCCCATTCTGTACTGTCATTGGACAGTAACTTTTCCCCTAGAATTTAGGTGGACAGGAGTTCTTCAACCAACCAACCATCATCATATTTTTTTGTTGACAATGCTGTACATTTCAATAGTGTGCCTTATCTATGATGTGATCAACATTCACTTGTTAGGAGAAAGTATTAGTTCCACAGTCGGTACGTGACATTAATTTTCTAGCCCCAAAGTCCTCGTTTGAAATGTGAACGAACTAAGCTTTAAATTGCCGTAATAAAGTATCCGCGATCGATATTCACTTGTTAGGAGAAAATATTAGTTCCAACGTTAGTTCATGACATTAGTTTCTAGCCCCAAAATCCTCATTTGAAATGTGGACAAAGTAACTTTGCCGTAAATAAAGCATCCATAAATATTACTTGCTTTTAGCTAAGTTGGCATAGTTTAGGCTGATTAATTGCTCGAGCAATTCTTATGCAGGTGACTTTTCTTGCACATCAGAAGTTCAGAGTGCAATACCTGTTTTAAGGAAAGCATATGGTGACAACATGCGCAAAGTTTTGCACGTGGGCCCTGATACTTGTTCGGTGGTTTCTAAATTATTAGAAGAAGATGATACTGAAGCATGGGGTGTGGAACCATATGACATAGAGGACGCTGATGGGCGATGCAAAGCTCTTGTACGCAAAGGCATTGTACGTGTGGCTGATATCAAATTTCCCCTTCCGTATAGAGCGAAATCTTTTTCTCTTGTCATTGTGTCAGATGCATTGGAGTATCTCTCACCGAGGTACCTGAACAAGACTCTTCCAAATTTGGCTAGAGTATCTGCTGATGGACTTGTTATTTTTACAGGTAATTTTCTTGCTAGAAGTTGAATTCATGTACGCATAATCTCAGTGCAGCTATTTGGTCATTGTCTTCTCTTTGAAAGATGGACTGCCTCCTTTCCATGTTTTGTTCATTTTTTTTACAATCGTGTCCTTTAATCAGGTCAACAACAATGTACTTTTGTGACTAATTTTTCAAAAAAATTCCACCAATCGAAAGATCTGATTTAGTTTTTGTAGACAGTTTTTTCGTGTAAAACAGAATAAAATAGAAGGTAGAGACATATTTTTTTTTGAGGTGCGGATAGTAAAAGTAAAACAAAGTAGGATGGAGGAAGTAAGATACAAGGTACTTTGAGTGCTTGCACTCCATCTGTTCTGTCCTTTGGCCTATGAATCAGCTTATGAGATGGCACCAAACAAATACACACCAGCTTGTTTGGCAAGTTGAGTTGGGGAAATTTAAGTTGCTGATAAATATCTTCAGCAACAGGTTTTGGAATTTCAATAATAAATTTTATGTACAGTATTTCTCATTATATTTAGAAAGAAGGTCCTCTGAAGTCTGAATCGCTGCTCAATGAAATATGTCTATTTACATTCTACTCTGTTCGTGTTTATACATAATTTGATTGGAAACTAAAGAGACTGAACTATATGTATACACACCAGCTTGTTTATACATATGTCTATATACACTTTATCTGTATCGTGGTACAGTTTGATAGTTAAATGTATTAATCCGTGTCGGTTGAGTAATCTCTGTTTTCCGTCTTCATCTTTAGGTTATCCTGGTAAGCAGAGAGCTAAAGTTGCAGAGTTGTCCAAATTTGGACGTCCGGTAAGTTGATATCTACTGGATGTGATAGTTTCATTCTGCTCTTTCCTAATCCTAAACCTTTGAGTGCAAGTAAGAAGAGTTTGTACTAGTTAGTATGTTAGTGTTAGATGGTGGGGATCGAACCCTCACCGGATGCATGGAGGTTGAATGCCTTAGCCACTTGGGCTGGCTCTCACTTGCAATCCTACAACTTTAACGAACGTGATCTGGATCTGGTACAGGCCATGACTTAATGAATAGTACATCCATAGTTTTGATTTCATTGGGTTTCACTTCTAAAATAATCTTCTTGCAAAGTTCTTAGTACAACAAAAAGGGCATTGTTGATCGACATGTACGCTTAGTTAAATTCTCTGCAATTTGTCTTCCAAGTTAGCTTTGTTTAGATGTGCGTAAATGGTGGTGTCATGTGCACAACCAGAAAAGACTGAGTTATAGCTGCTTGGCCGAGATTCAAGGAATTGCTAATCTAGCTTTATTTGTCCTTGTTCACTTGTTTGCTATTTTTTTCACACTAGCATTTATTAGAACTTTCTACAGCTAGAATACCATAAAAAACCGGTACAACAGGAAAAAATTAGTGCTCTATAAGTTTCCAAAGATGGTTTAACAAAAGAACTAATAGTAACTCCTTTTATTAGGACCAGGAATAGGAAATTCCTTGTCAAATCCCAATGGTGCAAAGTATGAGATATTGTTTAGTTGAGACACAGAAGAAAAATCAATGCTGCGAGTCTTGTGAAAAGCAATCCGGGTGTGACATAAGTGTTGTGAGCGTAATGACTCTTGAGCTATTTCAGATCGGCCATTATTGACCCAATCAATGGACAATAAGTAACATAAAAACACAAGGAAAAAGGTGGTACTTTGCATCTTAGTTCTATTCTTCACAGGGTTTAAATACGGCCATATATTGATACATTAAGTAAATTACAGTATCAGTAGTTCAAAATTTCGTTGCGCAACGGCCTTTACGATCTGTAACGGTCTTTATTAACACTCTGGTTCTTCAGTATCTTTTTTCTTTGCTCAGTGCATCAATATTGTGTAGTAAGATGAGAGCTTATAGTTTCTCATTTTTTTGAAGGCCAAAATGAGGAGTTCGTCTTGGTGGATGCGTTTCTTTGTTCAGAACAGCTTAGAGGCGAATGAAGGTGCCACTAAAAAATTTGAGCAGGCTGCAACCAAGATGTCGTACAAGCCTAACTGCCAAGTTTTCCACCTCAATTCATATCATTGATATCCTAGATAATTTGATTTTCTCTTCTTGATTTTGAAAAATCAAAGTCAAAAAGTGTTTCCAGTTTTTGATATGTTTCCTACATAGGAATAATTCATTTTGGCAAAGGGATGTAGATCATATTCTTTCCATTTACATGTGATTTTCGGAAGAACTCCTTTATCATAATGTTCATTGTTATAACAACTATTAACTTTCAGCTGCTTGTTCCAACCTGTCTTTTTTTCTTCTTTGGTTAAATATTCTTTAGTTACAGTATGATCATTGACTGCCGATGTTCCTTATTGGTTTTCCACCAGGAAAGGGTTTGACACTGGATAAGAGTAGATCAAATCCGGATCAAATACATACAACTGTTAAGTTACTAGCAGTCTCAAAAGTTCAAGTTATTAGGAACTGGGCCAATAGTGTATATATGTAACAACATGAGCAGAAATAACATTACGCAATCAATAATGAAAACTTGTTCTCCTACAGATACATTCCAATCTCTCAAATCAGAGCCAGTTTTGTAAGGAAATTGGAACTTTCCCTCTGAATTCTATGTAGTAACCATTCTGATGACCTAAAGATCGAAAAAATTAAGAAACCCAAGTTTCGAACCGAAAAGCAAACACTGGAGTAAATTGCAGCATTGTTTGCCAAAGAAGAAGAAGAAGAAAAAGAAGAAGAAGAAGAAGAAGAAGAGGCTACCCAGTGCATGAGACTTCTGCTAATGCAGGCTCAAAGGAAGGGTTGAATGTACACACAGCTGGTTGTTTTCCCCGTAAAAGGAGATGTTTTCCACGACTCGAACTTGTAACCATCGAGTCACAATAGGACAATCTTACCATTATGCCCAGGCCGCCCTTCATTTTCCTCAGCTTTCGTTGAATAATCCCCACATCACCAATAATCACCACAAGAACATTGTCCATCCTTGAAGCAATGAAACCTATGGGCATCTCTTACAGTGATCTCCCTTCCAGTGATTGCAGATATAAATTTAATGGCATTATGACAATCCCCACATATCCTAAGGTTCTTCACCACCAATATAGGCTCCCCATCTTTCGTCGAAATCAGCCCAAAAGCAACTGCTAGCTTCTCACTATGATGGCCTAACCTCAACTCTTTTTCTCCTGCCCTCATTCCATCATCCCTAACCAAAGCCCACTTCACATCAGGAACATATCCTGCTACCTTCATCTTCTCGATCATCTCCTCCAAAAAGACGTAAATCTCCTTTATCAAGGGGTGTGAAGTATCATCCGCCAAAAACACGTGTACCCTCTTGTTCACCTCAATCCAACTACAGCCGGGTTTTTTCCTCACTCCCTTATCGCGCATAAGCTTTCTCATAGTTGATACCTCTTCCCATCTGCCTTCACTGGCGTACATATTCGCGAGAATCACATAGGGAGCAGCGTTTGAAGGTTCAAATTGAAGACACTTGTTAGCAGCTTCAATCGCTAGCTCTATGTTTCCATGCATTCTACAGGCACCAAGCAATGCCGCCCAACCAATGGAGCCAGGGTTACAAGGCATTGTCTTGATGAGCCTCTCTGCTTCACTGAGTTTACCTGCCCGGCCCAAAAGGTCAATCATGCAAGAATAGTGTTCTACTTCTGGCAAAATACCAAATTTCCCCTTCATCATATTGAAATACTTTCTCCCTTCCTCAACTTTTCCAGTGTGTGCACACGCGGAAAGGACTGAGACGAAGGTTATACTAGTAGGAGTAATGTCCTTTTCCAGCATATGCTTGAAAAGGTCTAGTGATTCTGTGCCTCTACCATGCTGTGCATAACCTGCAATCATGGTATTCAAAGAGACTGTGTTATGCTCCGGCATCCTATCGAATAACTTTCTGGCATCTTGAAGTTTCCCGCATTTTGAGTACATTGCAATGATGGCATTGTTCACAGAAATCATATTCGATGCAATACGTGATTTGAGCGCCAGAGAATGAATCTGTTTCCCTTGCAATGGGGATGACAAATTAGAGCACGCGCTTATCACACAGACAAAGCTGCCATCATCAGGAAGGTGACCAACACGTTGCATTTTCCGAAAACAATCAAGTGCCTCCTCGGATAACTCCTCGTTTTGAGAGTACCCAGATATCATCGTGTTCCAGAGAACCAAGTCCGGCTCGGGAATTTCTTGGAAAACTTTCTTGCAGTCCAACATACCCCCTCCACATTTTGAGTATAAATCAATCAAACCGCTGCCAACATGAGGACTCTGATGGAACCCCCTTTTGATCAAATGAGCATGAAATTGATGCCCACCATGCAAATCCCCCAAGCAAGTAAAAGCAGTCAAAACGCTAGCCAAAGTGAACATGTCGACTCTCACCTCCCTATGCACCATTTCCCGATACAATGCCAATGCTTTTAACCCTTCTTGGTGTTGCCCATGAGCCACAATCATAGCATTCCAAGAAACCTCGTCTCTTATCTCACATATATCGTAAAATATCCGCTTAGCCTCTTCTAAATACCCATTCTTCCCGTAATACGTGATGAGGGTATTGTTAACCGAAACAAAAGAATCAAACCCACCAACTAAACCCAAAGAATGCAACTGCCTAATCAAGGCAATGTCATCACAAGCAGCCGTAACGACAGCGGAAAACGTGAACCCATCCATGTCAAGACCCACCTCTCTCATCCCTACAAACAACCCAACAGCAGGCCCCGTCTCCCCTTGATCGGCATAAGCCGAAATGAGGGTGTTGTACGAGACGAGATCCGGTTGGGGAATTTTGTCGAACAGTTGGCGAGCGATACGAGTTTGCGATTCTTTCGCGTATGCAGCGATGATGGCGTTGAAGGAGAAGACGTTGGGGTTTGGGGTGGCGTCGAAGGCATGGCGGGCTGAGGAGAGGCGGCGGCATTTGGAGTAGAGGAGGATGAAGTGGTTGGAGAGGTAGGTGGAGGGTGGGAGGATTTTGATGTAGAGGGCTTGGAGTGATTTGCCTGTGACGAGGTTCTTTTCGGTAATGCATGTTTTTAAGATTTGGCGGAATAGTGGGAAGTTGACGGAGATGCATTGTTGGGTCATCTAAAGGCCACCAAAAGTAGTGACCAAAATCATGCTATTTCTTGATAAGTTCACCGAACAAGAGTTTCTTGTAGGCTTAGGAAAATGATGTTTATCGTAAATACTAGGGGTATAAATAGTTCGGTTCAGTTCGATTCAATTCGGTTCATGCATTTTCGCAAATCAAACTGGATATTTCGGTTTGGATACTTTACCAACCAAACCAAACCAAACCAAATATAGAAAGATCGGTTCAATTTTTTTTTGGAACCAATGAGCTCGAGGGGTCAATATATGCCCACACAAATGACTTGCGGCAGGGTGGGTTGACATGGTGCGTGATGCGCAAATGTGGCTGAAGATGAAGCAAAATTTTGCTCTCTCACATTTCATAGATCTATCATGAGTACATAAGTTATAAAGTGATTTAAGGTTGTTTAGTAAGTGATTAAGTGTACTTATGCTCACCTACTTTTCATTTTCAGGGGCATAAATATCATCTACTCTTAGGCTCCATTCAAGTACACGAAAAGGATAAGAAAGTCAAATTTCTCATAGATTTCTGTGGGTGTTCAGTTGCCGAGAAAATTGTAGGACTCACAACTTCAACTTTCCTATCAGGAAACACTTTCCTGCGAAATAGATCCAACCAAAAGGAAGGAATTTTAGTTTTCCTGCAAGATTTCTTGTTAAAAGAACAAACACCGGAAAATAAGTTTCATTTTCTTTTACTTCACCTCACTTCACTTTTCTTAGGAAGTTATTTCCAACATAACATTCCCGACAAAAGAATCGAGCCGAAGTATAATTAGGTTTTTCCCATGAATAATGAGAAATAAGAATCCCAATAGATTTACATACTGACGATTTGTCCTAATTCACAGTCGATAACATTTACTGCCTTTTTGGGTCTGGCAATGTGAACAATTTCAAAGAAGATAAATTAAACTGGATAGAGGCCCAAAGCCCTTTGCACAATCTACGGAGATGGACCTCATAAAGGCCCAAACTACTTGTGAGATTCTCACGAATCACTCTCACTAACGGCCTCTGATTTACACAGACAGATCAAAGCCCAACGGGCATCTACGGCCCAGTAAGAAATTGGTGGGCAGAGAGCTACTGTGCAACGATGCCAGGTTTGAATCTGGATCACATAATTCACGTGTATGTGTGTGAGAGGGAGTGTGAGTGCAAGCGTGAAAGTGTCTTCGAATCACATGTTAAACAACCAAAATTTGTGAGAGCGAGGATTAAGAGCACTTAGGACATTTTGAAGAATTATGTGACTAAGGTTCAAGATCCACAAATCATAACATATTAATCCAAACTCGGAACACAATACAAAAATTCGAGATCCCGAAAAAAAGATAAAAGAGAGGAAAACACAAAGGAAAAACAAAATTCGCACAATCTCTTGGTGCCCTTATATGGGTTCCAACCATATCGAAGGTGGAGTAACATTTTTCAGTGAAAAGCTCTACGGTTCTAAAATTTGTCTCGGAAAAATGGCTCAGAATTCTATCCATCTACTAACTCTTGTACTAAAAGATGGAAATATATGCGCGTATGAAGGTAATATCATGTACACATTTATTAGGACCTGTTTGGGATGATGTCTTATTAGCTTATTTGCTTAAAATTTTGGTGAATAAGCTAATAAGAAGTGATACCAAACGAGACCCTAGAGTCTCTAACATTATTCTTTCGAATTCTAAGCTGTTCTCTGGAATTATTAGCTTATTACTGTCTTTTTGGGTCTGGCAATGTGCGATTTCAGAGGAGATTAATTACACTGGATAGAGGCCCAAAGCCCTTTGTACAATCTACATAGATGGACCTCATAGAGGCCCAAACCACTTGTGAGATTCTCACGAATCATTCTCACTAGCGGCCTCCGATTTACACAGACAGATCAAAGCCCAACGGGCATCTACGGCCCAGTAAGTAATTGGTGAGCCGAGAGCTATTGTTCAAGGACGCCAGGTTTGAATAGTCTGCGTGCATGTGTGTGAGCAGGAGTGTGAACGCGAGCGTGAAAGTGTCTTAAAGTCCTAACATTTGCGAGAGTGAGAATTGAGAACGGAGGTACTCAAGGCGTTTTAAAGGATTATACGACTACGGTTCAAATTCCACGAATCACCTGTATAAAAAGAACGACTTCCAAACCTTAACACCCAATATATAACATATTAATCCAGACTTAGAAGAAAATACAAACAATTCGAGATCCCAATAAAAGGATAAAAGAGAGACAAAAACAAAAAAGGAAAAACAAAATTCGCACAAACTCTTGGTGGCCCTCATATATGGGTTCCAACCATACGGAAGGTGGAGTAGCATTTTTCAGTGAAAAGCTCTACGGTTCTAAAATTTGTCTCGCAAATGGCCCAGAATTCTATCCATCTACTTACTCTTGTACTAAAGACGGAAATATATGCGCGTATGAAGGTAGTACTTGTACACATTTAGGACCTGTTTGGGATGACGTCTTAATTATTAGCTTATTTGCTTAAAATTTTGGTGAATAAGCTAATAAGAAGTGATAACAAACGAGACGTTAATGGATTAAATAGTAACCCCTAGAGTCTGTAGCATTACTTTGAATTCTAAGGTCATGTTTGGTAACACTTCCACTTTCTGTTTTCTGTTTTTATTTTCAGAAATTTTAAAAATTGAACATGAAAAATTGTTTGGTGCACTACTTCCACTTTCAAAAATTTAAAATCACTTTCCCTATTTTCAGAAATTGATTTTTAGAAAACAGAAAACAGAAGTGTTACCAAACATGACCTAAGCTGTTCTCTTGGAACTGAAATCGTTGCTGTTTTCCTCCAACGATTTTCAGGGCTGGAACCATTAGGTATTCCTCCTGAGATGAAGCCCAAGGGTACAAATACCCTAAAACATGTCCAAAATAATCATAACGGTCCTAGTTTGTCAAAGAGTGTATGGCACAAAACAAAGACACACATGTTCCCATCTCTTCTGGCCCAATCCTAGGGCACAACATAAACACATATGTTTCCATTTCTCCTAATCCATCCGCCCATCATTTTTGGCATCCCCAAACAGATCCTTCCCTACCTTGATTGGTTCTGTTTTTTTGGTAATTACAAAATTGTTTCAGGATTTTCGACGAGTAGGGTAAAAAAAAAAAAAAAAAAAAACCCATGTTTAATATATACTCTCGTTAGCAATTTGTTGTAGGGCTGAAGATATAACCGAGTAAACTGAACTGACCACAAAAAAACCAACAAAAAATTTCTGGTTCCAGAGTCCGTCTAAGCTTGGTCCCGGTTGGTTACGGTTTTGAAGAACTTTTTTTTAAAAACAAATCGAGAGAGATGTTTCAGTTTCACACCTAATTTGTTGTTCTTTTTATATTAACTATTTAGAAAATTGAAAAAGTGAGCGGCAGATGGAATGTGAGTAGTAGTTGCACGAGAGTTATGTATGCCCTTCGAAGCTTTCACGACGCATTTCCCCCTTATTATACTGATATTTTATCTTTTATCACTTTAATTAATGAAATTTCCTTTGCCGATAAAAAGTTACATACTGCATTGTTTAGAGCCATGGCGTAATTTAGGATTTGGAACCTTGGGCTCGGGGCAATTTACGTTTTTCATTTTCGGTAAAAATACAAAAATTCATTAAGCAAACGTATGCAGTACTCTAGAGAAATGTCAATTTTCCTGTTCATTTGGTCCAGTGACCCTTATTAATAGGTTCCATTTTTAATATTGTAGGTGTCATTTAAAGCAGTAGAAATTGCTAATAGTAGTAAGCTTGTCATGGGCTCTCATGACTATCAAGTATTATCATGTGGGTCCTTCTCGAGCCCACTTTGATGATCTAAACCGTCTAAGATTTTAGAGTTTGTTGGAACATTAGTTGCATCGAAAATCAGGATGATCAGATATCGTTTGATGTGATTTCATAACACATTTGTCTTAAAACACAACACGATTACAACACTGAATTGGAACCCATTTATCTCCGGACAAATGTACTATATGTACAACTATATCAACTGATATCCGATTAACTTGATTTTTTGATATGATTGATGTTATCGACGAGCCCTAAAATTTATATTGTGAACGGAAAAACTTAATGGACAACAATGTATTTTCATAGACCAGAGAGGATCCTCCTCCATTTTCATTACGTGTTGCAGAGGGTAGGCCTTGAATTTTCCAGCTGTTGACATGAACTAGATTGGCCAAAACAGGGTGCGTTGAAAAGTCACATATGCCAAATCTAGAAGCAATAAGTTCAATGTCAAGCTTGGCTGGATGAGTCCGGCCCTATTGATGTTGATTTGCATTAACTTCAAATGAATAGGGCTAATTTGGGGACTAGTTTTTGAAAGAAAAACTCCGTTGGATGGTTTGAAAAAATCCTTTCCAAATTCCTATCCTTTCCAACACCTATGTCCAATTGAGACATGGGCCCTCATGTCCAGTCCTTTCAAATGAGCTGCCCTTGTCTCCACTGCCATCACCTTTCCCTTTTTTAATTTTTATAGTACCACTTTTCTTATTGTTTTATTCCCCACCAACCATTTGTCTCCCATTTTTTAGTTTTATACGGAGGATAATTTTTGTTACAACTATTGGGTCATTGTATGGATATTTAAGAGACTGAGGAGGAATTTAAAATTGATATGGTCCATGGAGGACTTTCATAGATGGAGAGGACTTGGACTAACGTGTTGCAGAGGGTAGTTTGGTCCTCATGGGTTGAAAAGCTTGGGCCGTGTGTCTTGGCTGGATGAGTCCGGCCCTATTGATGTTGATTTGCATTAACTTCAAATGAATAGGGCTAATTTGGGGACTAGTTTTTGATTTGGATGGTTTGAGAAAAATTGTTTGAGACAGGGGTCTTGTGAATGTGCTATATATGGAGATGTTACCTGACTTGTGAGCTGACAAAATTTATATGGTCCATGGAGGACTTGGACTAGCTTGAGTGGGTCCTCATATTAAATGAGTGTGTCACAGCATAGAACAAGTTGAACATTTGATCGATGCAATCGATCAGACGATCACTATCTAACTCGAGTAATTATTCAGTGGTCCTTGTCGAGCAATGTCCCAGGATCTATTATTATTATTATTATTATTATTACTAATCATGCGACGTACACACATTTATACAGAATCTATGCGATTTTGTGTCACGTGGTATGTCGCAAGAACACTTGACATTTTTTCGTCAAACCTTAAGATGCATTGATGCAAGCATAAGATACAAACAAAACACATAATAAATATGGCAATAATATGGCGGGTAGCGTTAAATATGAATGAAGAAAAGTTATATGAGATATATTATTGACTGAGATGGACGCTAGAAAAATATGGAATAAAAAATAATATTGACATTATGAAGATATGAAACACCACCACCCAATTCCAAGTTTTCAATATTGCAACGTACGTGTGCCAAACTTGTTTAACATGTCCTAGCATGTCTTCGGCGTCCTTGGTTAAAAAACAACGTTGCTATTTGTATCGATGGGGTATTCCGACCATGTACCAACGTCGGAGATGCGATTTGTACTACTTGGGGTTTTGATTGGATAGAGGAAGAGAGATGTAGAAAGAAACCAATAGGGTTTTGGATTTTTAGAGAGAAAATCTATGTTGGTGTAGAGAGAAAAGGGTTCTTTAATATCTTCAGGGTTATGGAACTGCATGGCCTTTTAAGTCCTTTAATTTATTCTATTAACGGCATCCACAGTTGCACTTTAGTCAAAAGTAGAGGGTGTAAGTGCTTAAAAATGATGTTCAGGGGGATATCTTTGCAAATCAGGCAAAGTACATGTGGTGTAAATGCAAATTCCCCTATAAGTACTACTCCAAACAACACTAAATAGGAATATTGTCAGAGACTTTGAAAAAATGAGCATTGCAAATTTTCTCTCTCTCAACTGCACTAGATAATCATATATGTACATAATCAAACGTTGAGACATTTTTATGGCGTGTAAATTAACCAATCAATTCCAATCAGTTCAAAAAAAATTAACCAATCAATTCCATAAAATACAATACTAGTAGATCGACTAGTTTTAATATATTTTTTTTTATCAAGGCAAATGAAAATTTCATTATCATAAAGATAAAAAGATAAAACTAAGAACAATAAGAAAGAAAAGCATAGAGAGAGAGTTCCGAAAAGTACTACGAAAATTCTCAGTGCGCAGCTAGCCTGCTACTCTCTAAATCTTTTTTTTTTGAACGGCAAAGAAATTTTATTAATCAAAGAAACGAGGGTTACAATGATTGGGGGTGTTCCACTAACAAAAAACTGTTTCTTCCAAACACCGAAACATGTCATTCTCTCACAACACATCACATAAAAAACCGTGAAAAACCAGTTTTTTGAAAAAACTGGGTTAGTGGAACACCCCCTAAATGGAACCAAGACAACGGCATCACAACGCAAGATAGCATTCCAACTAGGTTGTCACCCGCTCAAGCGACAATCATTTGCCACTTGGACCCAAAAGATTGATAAGATCAACCAAAAAACACCAAAAACATAGCAATTCTATGATCACCCCTAATTCAGAATATAAAGAAAAGAAGCCCAGAAAAAAGAGGCACATCTCCCAACACTCAGCCTCATCTAAGAATTACTACCATATTTCATGATCCAAAAATTGCTTCCTACACTGGTAATCACGATAGATAGAGTTGTCGTTAACTTTACAAGCAAGCAGACCAAGGAACATCTCAAATGCTTTCCTGTCACCAACCTCAACTTCATAGAAACTTCATAGAAATATCAGCAAAAGGAACGGGTTTGCTATAAAATATATAACTCTTTTTTATAGCAGGTGCCGCATCTAAAGGTAGAACAAAACTCCGTATAGACTGACCCAAAAGAAGTTAATATTGTAGTACCTAAGGGGTTTCGAACGTAAAACTTAAGGAGAGACCAAACCCTACATTCATAGGCCAGCCCCTGGGGTTTATAAAATATTTAGCTATTGAAGCCGGCCATAAATTTATACTTCCTCCGTCCGGATTTGTTGGTCCACAAACATACTTTTTCAAGTCCTAAAATGTTTGTCTTTTTTCAAAAGTTAAAGGATAAAGTATGTTAAATTTACTTTTTTGCCCCTTTTCTAAAACTTAAAATAACAACTCAAAAAATAATTTTTTTAAATAATGTGTTTACATTTTTTAATTTTTTTGCACCGTATTAAAGTTCTCAATGATATCTATCAAACAAGATTCATATTGATTAAATTTTTCTTTTTGTAACTATATTATTTTTTAGTTTGAAAATTGCATGTAATTTTGTAGTGAAATTAAAATGGAGGGAGTATTAAATGGAGGGATTGGGGATAAAATAGGAAATTAACAAACTCAAAAGGTAATGGAAAAAAAGTTGGAATCCCCAAAACGGACCAACAAATCCGGACGGAGGGAGTAGTATATATTGACTTATGATGAAGTGTACTTTGTCTTTACGAGATTAGTCAATGTGCATGTAACTTGACCTAGGCACCCCTCTTGATGGTAAAAAAGAAAGAAGTTGACTTGGTGTCTGGAGAGTGAAATTGGTCAAGAGAAGATAATCAACCCTTTTTTTTTTTAATGAAGGTGGACAAAAGGTTATGTTGAACTGAAAAACCTCTAGGTTATTTTCTCTTTCTTTCTTAATTCTTTCCCATCTTAGACTGCTCAAGGGAATGCCCTAACTATCATGTGAAGAAGCCCGATCGATTGTTAGAAATGAATGTCCGAGTGTTTTGGACGCCAAATGTGTTTTGATTTTTGGACACTAAAAAAATCAAAATTAAATTATATTGTCTTTCCAAATATAAAACATAATCGGATGACGTTGGTGCATGGAGTGCAAACACCTATCCGCCCTAACTATCATGTTTTTTTGAATGTAGAGTTGCCAACACAATATTTTTGGACACTAGAAAAATCCTTGTTTATATTGTCTTTCCAAATATACATTCGTCGTTGATGCGGAGGAATATTAGCTATTCTTTTTTTTTTTTTTTCGGAACATCAAAGTACGAACAAAGCCTAACAACATCAAATAACGCAACGATCGAACAAAGCCTAACAACATCAAATAACGCAAAGATCGATCGACGATAACGATCGCCCCGCGAGAAGAAGGATGAGCATCCAACATCCGACATCTTCATATCCAAAAGCGCCATGCCTTCTAGAATAAAAGCAAATTTTAAGTTCAAAACATCCAAAAAGCGCCAGGTTCTAAAGACTAATATTGACGCTGCATATTTATCTAATCTAATCTAATGGAATAAATACAATGAAAAAGCAGCATACCATGCATGAATATCCAAAATCATACAAATCTCTTCTACGATTTTGGATACAGAAAAATACAATAACTAACATTAATTTGGATTAACTTGAAACTAAATTTAATGCAGGCCATTATTTTTAGAGAATCTTAATAAATTTAAAAATAATTATTGACAGAATTTAATAAATTTGAAGAAGTGTGTTGCATGTCCCTATCATCATAATCGAGAAGTATCAAAATTTCTATCCTCTAATATATACCGATATTTCAAAACATCTGTATAACACTGTTCACTATCGGCTGATTTATTCTTTCATGGTAATGAAATACAGGTTTCAAAACGATACAGTCCTACTGTTTATTCTTTATGGTAATAAACAGGTACATCGATCGCTGATATGTATACGAAGTTCGAAAAGCAAGCATGGCATAATTTTCTTGAATTTCTTCTGTCTTCATCCTCAAATGTAAATGAAGTTCGAGGAAGTTGCAAGGCTATTACTCGTTGCTGACAAAGTCTTTTTCATTCAAGTCAACGGCTGATGGCGAATTCCAACAACAATCGGATTTTGTTAAAGACTTTTGTGATTCTCTCTACTCTTGACTCCTATGCACTTAGTCACTTACATCCACACTTCCGTTTCAACCAGTATGTGGTCAAGTTGGTATATCAAGTTGCCGTTGACTCCCACGTATTTTTTATTTTTCATTCGTCATTCCTAATTTATTACACGGAGGGAGGGGAGAATGAGACTCAATCCCGGACTACAGTGTGGGGCGTCTAAGAAATTTCTCACCGCATGTGAAATGCCTACCGCATGAGCTAGCCACCACTTACAACTCCCATGTATTTTGGTTTGCATAAATTCTATCGCGGGGGGGACACAGAGAGAGAGAGTTGCATGGGCCTACTTAGTTGAATGAGAGGAAACAGATGGTCCATGGGTATGTCTCCTAGGAGAGAGAGAGAGAGAGAGAGAGAGAGAGAGAGAGAGAGGGGGAGAGAGGGGGGCCTGTTTGAGTTTTCTGGAACCCAATGCAAACTTTTATGAATGAATCTTTTTGTATAATTAACAAGTTAAAAATTGAAAAGGTAACAAAAAGCTGGATAATTATTCCTTCAAATTGAAATGCGTTGCGTAATCATCACTCTTCTTACTTTTTTTTTCTGGCAAAAGTGATAATTAAACTCTCATAAATTTATAATCAAGTTTCGAAAAATTGTTTCGGGCATTTTTCTTTGGACTTTCATTTAAATTGGCCCCTAGGTTTTATTGGACATTTTTTCTTCTATCACACATGTATATACATAATACAAGGGCGTAAATATTTGGGAGGAAAAAAATTTGAAAAATTTTGGAGGTCCGATGCGACCGCATTCTCAGCTTATGCCCATAGTCAATCAGAGAGAGGGAGAGAGAGAGAGAGAGGGGGAATGGTCTAATGTGCGCGTCATGTGAGTTGTCACCTTAGGACAAACTTTTCATATGGTAAGTTTTGTTTCAGTCTTTTTAAGCAGAACCATGTGCCCTACTCAATTACTCTCTTGTCTCTTCCCAATCGTAAGAGTTCGTCACTCAATAGGTCTAATAACACCTCCATTTTTTTTTTTTTTACCGAGACGGATAATTGCGGATACGATTGACAGGACTTGCCCTATATGGAGACAGTTAGGGACGGAGCCAGAATTTCATATTCAAGGGGGCTGTAACATAAATAACAAGATTTTAAAAATTCAAGCTTCAAGTATATAAAACAATTAAAAGTCTAAATAGTACCCAATGCAAAATACTATACCTATGTGCTCTCAATGAACCCAAAACAACTAAAAATTGAAAAAAAATAAAAGTATTTAAATAGTTACTGTGACACACCTTTAGATCTTGAAGTCATATACTATTGAGTCGGAACTAATTTTCAAAAATAATTTCCTTCTCTATGAACAAATCCAAAACATCTGTGAGAAACTCATCGTTCATTTTACAAATGAACCCTGAGGCTAGAGCCGAAACAGACCCCGAGCTTGAGTTTTACATAATTTTTAAAATTTAGTGGAGTTGAACGTGGTAATTAAAATTTTTTTTCAAATGGACCACTTATATATGGGACCATTCTTGTGATGTTTTCATAGTACAAGGGTGAGTTCGCAAAACGGTATTTTCAGTAATCTCAGACTACATCATTAATTGATTTGACAACTTGTAGTGCAAAAATACCAAAGATACTGAAAATACCTTAATAGAAACTCAGCATAAAAGACAAAATTTGTTGGCCTATGGAGTTTTATATCAAAATAGGGGTGGCCCATAATAAGATGTAATACTAAAATAAAAAATAAAAATAAAAAAACACGGGATATTTTCTATTGTGAGGTGGCCTTGGCCCCCAGGCCCCAATAGACAACTTGTGCTTCCGTCCCTGGACAGTAGAGCTGCTGCTTTGATAAACATTAGCCCCGGTCTACTTCGTGATAGATTGCTATAGCTGATCCTTAGACTTAGGGACTCGTTGATGCATGTGAGTTATAAGGCAAAATGAATAGAAAAACAACAAGGTGAATTATTGCTTAGTCTTAGCTCGTCACCGGCGTCCCTTACCTTCTATGCCATGGCGACAACACAAATACTTTTTTTTTTTTTTTGGGCTTTTATTAATAAAGTTCTTACGCTTCCACCAAAAAAACAAGGCGAATTATTTGAAGTCTTGGTTCACGTTCAAAAACATTTAGTAACACAATATGCTTTTTGTTTCAAATGGTGAAAGTCCCTTTAATTTTTCTATATGACATTATCCCCTATTAGATGGTCAAAATTCCGAGCTGTGTCACGTAAACTATATTTGTAATACTTCAAATTTGGAGGTAGAGAGTGTTTAGTCCCACATTGAAAGTCTATATGATTTTTTTTTTTTTTTTTGATTAGCAAAGAAGAGATATTATTGATCAAAGGAGAGGGGAGCAAGAATTACAACCCAAAACTGCTCCGGAAAGAAATGGGGACCAACAATGGACATGGACCACCATCAGCAAACCGGAGACCAGCCAAGAGGGGACCAACTATTTAAGCTTTCTATATGAGTAATTTCGAAAATATAACAAATCATGTAAAAAACAACTAGTACCTTGGATTTAAGCATTTTGGAACATATGATATGACTTGTGGATCAAAATCAAGTTACTGCGCGCATGTGCCAATTATCTACACGAGGATGTACAATATTAAGGTCAATCCCCATAAATTCCTCCAATGTCGTAATTAAGGATCCATATAGTGGGGCTTAAATTTATTTTATATCACAACTCCATTGTCGATTGAGTGATCAATTTCCATAAGTCAAAAGCTTTATTTAGCATGGCATAAGTCAAAAGCTTATCAACACACACACACACATATATAATTTATTTTATATCATAACTCCATTGTCGATTGAGTGATCAATTTCCATATTTTTTCAAAAGCTTTATTTTTCCAAGCAAAAAAATGGCATCCAAGTTTTCAAAATCAAATATGCGCTTTTTCAAAACACACACATATATATCAAGCCCTTCCTGTATTTTTTTTGAAGATTTCCGCGTGATCTCTTGAAAACACCTTTACATTGAGGATATATTTCATTTCCCAAAACAATCGTTAAAAGCATCAAAACACCGAAAAAGAGATCTCGGAACTTGTGCTCTCCAAGAAATGAAAAATGGTCCCCGCTGAGCATATATAGTTATATAAGAGAGAGAGAGAGAGAGAGAGAGAGAGAGAGAGAGAGAGAGAGAACTTGTGCTCTCCAAGAAATGAAAAATGGTCCCCGCTGAGCATTTCAGAGTTATTCAAGGTCGGTACGTCTAAGGTTACTTTCATTGTAGCTTCTTCGTCCAAGACTTCAAGTATTACTGCAGGTCTTCAAACATAATTGAGATGCTCCCTAACTACAGCGCTATCGGATTAACACGTATCGATATCAGTAATACGGTCATTATCAAATAATGTTGTAAAACATAGTTTGACGTAACGATAGCCAACAATTTAATTTACTACGCCATCTCTGGCACAAGATTGTGTATGCATGTATAGATTCTCTTTTTGGTTAGTATCAATTGGTTTCAAAATCTAACTACTTAGATATTGGCCCGGTCAAGATTTTCACCAGCGTCTGCGTATCAAATTTTGGACTGTTCAATAATACTTGACATACGTGTAAGCTTAAATGTCGTATGCGTATTCATTCTCGATTCCCTAAACAGTTCATGCATGGCTGCTATCACAACTACTCGACCGATACAACTAATTTAGATGTAGTCTCAAGTTTTTTCTCGTCAAAAATGATTTTTAACTCACCCAAATCCATTCTTACGTCCTCTCTCACTAGTAACTGCCTCGCGTTGTTTCGCACTTATTTCCTCAAGTGAGCTATCTGCGTAAATGTCCATGGTCAAAATAGGCCTCACAACATATTAGGGTAAATATCCCTCATTAGCTGTCCCTCACCGTGAACAAGAATACAAAACTATATTGATACACAAAATCATAGTAGTACATTAACAAGTCAAATAAAGTAGAGAAAAGGCTCCCGAATCTGCGAGCAGTCCATCACCAGATTCACCATCCACCAGCATCTACCAACCTCTTTATGCGTACCATTAATCACTCTGCTACTCATCACTTTTAAGAGGGTTTCTGGTGATTTTCAAGTGAACTTTTGAAATTGCTTTCATTTCACCAACCCATTCGAATGAGTCTTTTTTGTAAATCAGGTGGCAGAAACTAAGGGCGCACGGACTATGGGTCTATCGCAACTTGTTTTTGTAACTTTTGATTGGTGATCATTATATACTTCTAAAAATCTTAAAGTTTTAATTTCGGAAAAATCTATGGTACGATCGCTTGAAAAAGGACATATGTATACTCCATTTACGTATTTTTTCGTACTTTTTACATAAGTATGATTTTGGTTCTTGTTACGTATGTTTTGGTAGTCCTTACATATTTTTCAGTAGATATTACTGTGAATATGCTTATGAATAGTATTTCTTAAAAAAAATCCGTTAGGATTCATTACAAATATCAAAATTATACGTAACAAGATTACCATGAATTCAAAACATGCAGTTCATAACTTGATCAAAACCAAGGGGGCATACAATAAGACTTTCCTTTAAATTTTGTTCTCTTCCCACACACCATCAGCCCCGTGCATTATCGAGCACCACAGGCATCACCCGAAATTATTTATTTTTTAATTTATATAGTAGAAGAACACATATTTCGCAAATTTTTTGCAACAATTTTTAATTTGAAAATATGATTTTAAGCCTTTCCTCAAATTAGTTATGTTTAAAAGGTTCATTGAAAAACCCAACCAAAATGTGGATTGCATGTTTTCGTTCCCAAACAATAAGTTCCAGAAATTTGTGTTATTAAAAAACAGTTTAACCTTTTTTTTTTTTTTCCCTGGTTCGACGGGAATTCGTGTTTACTTGTACCCCGACTAATTAATTTCTTTCCTAGCTTGACTAATTTCTTCCTTGGTCCGGCCAAAGGCAGGCCAAAAAACCTTTTATCTTTCGACACTTCCCAAACTCTATGGTTTTCTACACAGGCTGGTAATTAATTCAGATTTTTACCTCTAGGTCTAAGAAAGAGATGTCTAATTAGCACCAAGGGTTTTTAGTAATAGGCTTGAATAGGGATCATTTCTAGCCCAATAAGAAAAATAAAAATGCCCAATCTTATTTTTAAAAAGGCCTAAACAATTGTAATGTGCATTGGGCCTAAATGCCCAAACTAAAACAAACCTCTTTGATAAAAAAAAAAAACAATTATAAAAAAAAATCTGAAAGCAGAGAAAATCCATTCTGCTTATCTTCTAAACGAAATGATTAAGTCTAGTTTATTATTTGCTTAAAGACAATTAGGTAGTAATTTTCTCATCTTCTTGTTAGAGTTTCGAGTAGGTTTGTATTTGAGATTTCTAAATTGACACAAGTTCTTGAGTTTTTCCAAGTAATCAAAAAGTTGTTGATCAAATTTCACTGTTTTCTAGCAGATAAAGTCGTAATATTAATTCCAGCAGATCAAATTTCTTACTTATTATAAGTAGTTAAATGAGCCAATTTGACCCAAATTTTTAGAGGAAACTTAAAGAACAACATATTTGGGTAACACTAGGGTTTAGCATTGGCATAACAAAGGAGTTTTGACCCAAATTTTGTTTTTAAAAAGGCACAGGACTGGAGATGCTCTAAATCATTGTTAAATTTAGCTTGTATTAATTCCCTTTTGGACGGGGAGATTGTAGTAACAAAAATGGCCCGTACTTACTTTACCTGGGCGGGGCATTTTGCATTTGCTCAGGAGCTGGCAGTAAATCTCACCTTTTCCTGTACCGGCCGGGAAATCTCCCTAATTAATTTCCCCTTAAGCATTAACTAACTAAATTTGGTGTGGGTAAGATATCAGCCAACCGTAAAGCGATACAAACAAATTAAGATCCACCGGCCTATCTCATTATAGGTTTGTCAAGGGAGTTGGAAAGAATTCCACTATAGGTGTGCACATTTAGGGAAAATACAATGAAATGGAAATAGTTTCTACTCAAGGAAACCCAAATCCAGGTGAATTAGGGCATGGCTTTTTGGAACAAATATGGAAAAGGTTTACTGATATCAACAAACCAATTCCCAATTGTCATGCACAAAATCATTCCTTCAACCACCTGTCCGCTTTTCCCGAATTGGGGGATGGTGTTGTCCATGTTGTCCCCAATCTGGGCCGTCCTTGCTCGGCAATGGACGGTTTGGATTTGTTTGGTAGCGAACGGTTCGGATGTGTTTGGACAAGATGTGATCAGAGCCGTCCATCGCCGAGCACGGATGACCCAGATCAGACAACATGCATGCTGTCCCCAAAGGGACAACATGCACCCCGGATCCGCTTTTCCCATTTCTAGAGACTAGACTGTGACATAATAAAATGAAATTTTTTTTTCCTTTCAATCTCAAAGTGTAGTGCTACTGCAATATGGAGGTGTAGTGTGCCTATATACGCTTTATTGAGATCTCATTATCGTCGTGAGCTGAACATTCAATTCGTTGCGCTCGCTCAGTAGATCATTCTTGAAAAAAATTATTTGATTGGATGTCACTAGCTCATGGTCGGCCAACATTCATATAACAATGGATGATCAGTATAAATTTCAAAAGTAAATTAACTATTAGGAGTATAAGAAAAATTTAAAGTGAAGGGAAAATCTTAGGTGAAAGTACACGTATAAGTAACAGGCTAACCGTTTGATTGCATAAAAAGGAAAAAAGTAGTTGGTCTGAAATTTGCATCATAAACACTAAGTTGAATTATTCCCTCCGTTCTAATTTTATAGAATCATTACGAAATTACGTGCAATTTTAATAATAAAAAATAATGTATTTAGCAAAATAATTTTTATATTTTTTTGCATTGTATTAAAGTTTTCAATAACATGTATCAAACAAGATCTATATTAATTAGATTACTCCCTCCATCCCGAAAAAGATGTCCAAAATCACTGTTCACACCTCCCAAAAGATTATCTATATTTTTCAACGTATACTGATTTACGTATGCAATATGGATCTCGATTGATAGATCTCACTTAATTCTATTAAACATAGTTTTTAAAATCACAAAAAACATTATAAATTGCAAGATGTAGATAATTTTTTGAGAGTGGTGAATAGTGATTTTGGACATTCTTTTTGGGACAGAGGGAGTATTATTTATGTAAATACATAATTTTTTAGTTTGAAAACTACACATAGTTTCGTAGTTGGACTATCAAATTGGAATGGATGGAGTAATTATTAAGAATTAGCTAGGGCGAATGCAAGAGAGAGAGAGAGAGAGAGAGAGGCCGACATGAGCTAGGTGATGGGCCACTGGCGCCGGAAAACAAATAGACCAGCCCACCATGGCCGGTCCAAGTTTGCATGGGTTTGGTGGGGCCAATTTAGCCACTTTGTCGAAGATTTGCTGTCGGCATGGCTTTTAAGAGTCTCAACAACATCAACCGCTTTTTAGTGCATCTAATTTCCTCGAGAACAAATATTGGAGTATTACTTTTCGTACTCAGCGAAAATAATAGTATACATATATGATAAAAACTTGAGTGCTAGCTGGGTACCACGCGGCAGTGATTTTAGATGATCCGGATTTTAAATACACTCTTTGCGTCTTATCCGTAAGAGTGTATTTAAAATTCGGACTGTCCAAAACACTTTTGGATAGCTATGATGGGGCGTTGTGGGTACCACGTAAAGCTCCATGTGGTACCCTATTTGCACCCAAGTTTTTCTGCCAGTACATATATTTATATATTATTTCTTTTCATTTGCCTCGAGGAGAAATTGGGCTGAGCTTGGGCAGGCCACGAGTACGATAATCCCGCGCTCGACATGATTAGGGGGTGTTCCACTAACAATAAACTATTTTTTCTAAAAACCGAGAGATGTCATTCTCTTACAATACATCACATAAAAAACCGTGAAAAACCAATTTTTTCAAAAAACCACCTTAGTGGAACACCTCCTAAAACGGAAACGACCAGGCAAGACAAGTACAATATATGAATGAGCTTAACCGAGTTGTAGTTTTGAGAAACTGGCATGGTACTGACACGGACACGAGTACGACACAACCATAATATGGGTATTTTGTTTTTACTTTATTTGCCGAAGGGGTTGCGAAGATACACGTCTTGGATTTCATAATAATTGGTGAATGATACTTATGAATGTCTTTCCAATTTAGCCATTTGTAGTGAATATAACTAGTAAGGGAGTTGAAGTCACTATGATTAACGAGATATGTATGGTATATGATTGTCGTGTGTTTGGATGCCAACTTTGTTGGGATGCTTCATTACGTTATGATGCCTTTTGCCTCGACCCCCTTTAATCTTTGTAATTCGTTTCTAAAGATTAATAAAATTCTTCTTTGCCTTGAAAAAAAAAAGAAGCGAGAGATTTATGGTATATTCAATTGCCTTTTTTTTTATAAAAAAATTAAACTTATAAATTTTCAGTAATGCATATAAAATGATTGGCAATTGAAATGTACTCAAACTGTATTGATGCTATTCTTACGTTTTTATTTCATTGTATTGTTATGAAACTTTTTTTAATCAATAAAGCAATTATTTTACTAATTTATCGCAGTGTTATTCGTGTACTTATTTTTTAGAATTTCCTGGATCAAAATTTAAAAAAAAAATTTGTCTATTTGTTTTTTCATTTTTCTTTTTCTTTTTTGGTTTTACAAGACCTAATGTGACGCGGGTATAGGCATGATACGTGCACGATAAATGCACTGGCATGACACAACACAACATGTAGAAGTACATCTTTGAGTGGTCTGTATATCGCGGACGTGACGTCATTCCGACACTTTTCTCTTTGTAGATGGCTAATCATAGCCTAACCACGCAACTGTCAATTTTCTTTCTGGAGACTTCTAACAAACACAACTTCTCTCTTCGTATTGACACTTTTCTCTTTGTACTGATACATAGCCGTTCCACATAGCGTAACCATGCAACCGTTCATCCAAAACGACATTGTCACACATAACGTTTTCACTAGAGACTAGTCTTTGTTTGAACCATTATGGCTTTCATTAATGAGGTGTCAACTTGTTATCAAATGGTCCAAAAGATGGAGAGAGAGAGAGTAATAGGAGATAGAGGATCTCGATTTGGTATACTAATAGTTGTGTAGTTGCTCTTATTTACGTTCATTAATTAATGTTGTGTGTTCAATCTCAGCAATGCTAGATGTAAGAAATTTTTTTGCAAGGAATCACGCAGGGAAGGTCCTGCAGGGCCTAGTACGGATCCCGAATAGCTAATCCGAGCCGTTCAAGAATTTAGAAACACATTTCGAGTGGGCTTACTAAAAACCAACTCCATCCGAAACGTGTTTTTAAAATTTTTGAAGATTTTCCGCATGGACCTTTAAAAATGCATTTTAAAAACATTGAGCGGTTCGGATCGTCAAAATTTGATCCGGAAAGGCCAAGTCCGCACCAAATTTTGGTGCGGATCCCTTAGGAGACCATTTTCCTATATGTATATAGGTGTTGATTATATAAACGATAGTATATAGATGAGGCTAATGTAGTTTGGTCAATAAATAAGATTATAAGTGTTGATTATATGGGAGATGATAAAGAAATTTTAAGCAAAATTATGATTATGGAGGCCGATGATGATGAAAGGGCTCATCAGTATAATGATTGATCCTATCTTTGGTGTGCTGTTTAGGTGGGTGTTTTATTTGTATGTGGGCTGCTGGGTTGGCATTTTGTTAGCCTCGGGTGGTTGTTATTTCCTTTTCGGGCCCAGACGGCATATAACATCGGCATGCGGAGATGCTTTGTTGACTTGCTCCTGCTCCCGTGCTCCGTTACGATGACTCGTTCTTAGGGTCCTTTCAATCTTTATAATTTGTTTATAATGGTTAATGAAATCATTTTTTCTCTTAAAAAAAAGACAAGTGGACATACACTATGTATTGCTTTTTTTTTTTGAACTACAAAAAGGCAGGAGAAAGAATGGTAACAGAATAACTCCACTGCGCTAACCACAGAAACTCCCGACTTGCTGTGGAGTGTCCTAGAACTATAATATAGTCCTAAGAAGAACAGACTTTCAACATAACACCACTTATGTACTATATGACAAATTACCCTCTACGCTAGTGCTGCAATTGACGGGACTCGAACCTTGTCGGATCGTATACGAAAGAAAGAAACACTTAAGCCTACCCGCGCTTACCATCTAGGCTGCCATCTTCTGTGGTGTTGAATGTGTATCGCTCTCTCTCGGGTCAATCTCTCTCTCAGGTCAAACAGTGACGGGACATGCTGACGTGGCATTCCTTAAATAACAAAACTCCGTTATATAAACAACGCCCCTTTACCAACACCACCACTTACTGCAAGCAAACTCTAACTACAACACTTCTTCTTTCTCCTCTCTCCCCTCTTTCTCTCACTATAATTCCAGTTTTTTTTGGCAGTTGAAGGACACTCCGGTTTTTTTTTTTCGTTCAGCTTTGGCATCTGAAAATGACCAACCTGCTCTCAAGGAAAACCACCTGCAATTCTCACGGGCAAGACTCCTCGTACTTCCTCGGATGGCAGGAGTACGAGAAGAATCCATACGATGAGATCAAGAATCCTAATGGAATCATTCAGATGGGTCTCGCTGAGAATCAGGTACTACTTATTAGCAGCACAAAAGTTCGGTTTTGGTTACACAACTTGACGCATTGCGGAAAAAAAAAGAAGTTAACGACCAGACAAACTTTGAGTAATTCCGTAGTGCTGTTTTTTTTCCTGACAGTGAGAGTCTACCAAACAAACTTTATATATGTCGCTATTGATACTTTGACAGAATATAGTTTTTCTGACATTAATACATAATAAAAGCTGATAATGAAGAGTTTTATTTTTTCGCAGCTGTCCTTTGATCTTTTAGAGTCATGGCTCGAGAATAATCCCGACGCGGCCGGGTTCAAGAGAAATGGGCAGTCCATTTTCAGAGAGCTTGCTCTCTTTCAAGATTATCATGGCCTTCCTGATTTCAAGAAGGTAAGCTATTAACTACACATTTGCCTTTGCAATAATTTTGTTAAAATTATGTCCCTTTCTCACAAGGCACTCTCGTCTCACTATATGCAGGCATTGGCGGAATTCATGTCGGAAATTAGAGGCAACAAAGTCAGTTTTAACCCAGCAAAACTTGTCCTTGCAGCCGGCGCAACTTCGGCTAACGAGATACTAATGTTTTGCCTCGCTGAACCTGGCGACGCTTTCCTCCTTCCCACACCCTACTATCCTGGGTAAGTATTCATCCGAAAAATTTCGAAAAAAGAAAATTATTCTATTTTTATTTTTTTAAACTGCAAAATGCGGAATTTAAAAATACTGCTGACAGAATTGTCAGCAGTATTAAAAAAATAACGTTACTGTAGGTTTCTTAAGCTTGCATGTCTAATATTATTCTCTGTTCCATGCAGATTTGATAGGGATCTAAAGTGGAGAACTGGGGTTGATATTGTACCAATCCATTGCCACAGCAAAAACAATTTCAGAATTACCGAATCTGCCCTTGAAGAAGCCTATCAATCTGCCCAGAAACAAAACCTGAGAGTCAAGGGTGTTTTGGTCACTAACCCATCAAATCCTTTGGGCACAACATTGACCCGAAATGAAATCAACCTCCTGCTCACTTTCATCACCACAAAGAAAATCCACCTCATCAGCGATGAAATCTACTCCGGCACCGTTTTTAGCTCACCAGACTTTGTAAGTGTCATGGAAATCCTTACGGAGAAGAAGTACTCCATGGATACCGAAGTTTGTAACAGAGTTCACATTGTGTATAGCCTTTCGAAAGACCTCGGACTCCCCGGCTTCCGTGTCGGCGCAATCTACTCCAATGATGATGTGGTGGTAGCCGCGGCGACAAAGATGTCAAGCTTCGGGTTGGTCTCTTCGCAAACGCAGTACCTTTTGTCGGAAATGCTTTCCGACAAGAAGTTTTGTAAATACTACCTCTCCCAAAACAAGAAAGGCTCCAACAACAGCAGAAAATGCTGATATCCGGCCTTCAGGCAGCTGGAATCAGTTGCCTGAAAAGCAACGCCGGGTTGTTTTGTTGGGTGGACATGAGCCACCTTTTGGGCTCCAAAACTTTTGACGCAGAGATAGATCTTTGGAAGAAGATTGTTTACGACGTCGGGTTGAACATCTCTCCCGGGTCGTCCTGTCACTGCTCCGAACCCGGTTGGTTCCGGGTGTGCTTCGCCAACATGTCTGCCGCAACCTTGAACATCGCGATTCAACGGTTGAAAAGCTTCGTCCAATCCACCACCTCCGTCACCAGGAACAACCTGACGACTCATCAATCCGTCAAGAACTCGAGAAGGAGATCATCACTCACTAAGTGGGTTTTTCGGCTATCGTTCGACGGGCGCGAGCCCGACGAACGATAGTCCTGTGTGAACGTGTATCATCCGTTTGGATTTTTCGCTCACTATCGATCGAGTTCTCGAGTACTTTAATTTTAATATCTTATTTATTTTCTAGTTTCGTTTTGTAAATTTTAAATATGGAGAGTGCACTCGATCCATGTGATATTCGAAGTGGCTTTTCTCACCTTTTTTGTTTGTATAACTTTGAGTTCTTCCAGGAGATCTTATCGAATTATTCAAACTATTATTATTAACTAATGAATGTATCATGTTAAGTGGTTAATTACCATTCGCTTTCCGGTACCCATATTATTTTTTTACTTGCAAATTGTCACGTGCCGACACGTGGCACTGGAATGTGAAGGGAAAAAAATATCGTAATTGACAGAGATTTTACACTTGTTTTCTGACCAATAGAATTGAGGTGTAATGGCAGCTGCCGGCCGGGATTAACGGCTAAGTAACGGCGAGGCACATTATCCCAACGGTGGCCGGTTCGTTATAAATTTGTCTATCAACCGACATTTGCTAGAATTCAGGTAATGTTCACGTTCTGTTAGTCGTAAAGTAGGATATTCTCATGTGGATTTGGGATCTTGTTTTTTGATTTTTATGATGTGATTTGCGGTTAGTTAATTTGGTGGTCTCGTCCTGTCTCCGCCCACTGTGCTAGAACTATAATTTTGCCTTATATGAACTTTCTTCAATTTTGGCCTATATTTGTATGATTTCTAATTTCTCAAGAACGACATGATGTAGATTTTTTTTTATCAGAATAAAAAAAAAAAAATAATAAAAAATTGAAAAATTTTAGATACAATAATAAAAAGATTGTTTTCTCAATTGATAAAATATAGTGGTTTTCCTATAGATTTTAAGAAGATTTTAGAAAATCTCAAAAATTATTTTTACATTTTATGTGTTGAGATTGGAATGTCATAAAATGTGAGATTTTATGAAACAAAAATCTGTTGAAGAACGAAGTATGTGAGCAAAAAAATCCTGAAAAAGTTAGGCCAAATAGGGCCTAAATATAGTGACCAGAGCATAAATCCTTAATCCTTATGTTTGTCTTTGTCGGTCTGTTTTGTCATTCGTCTTTAGACCCTAAATAGTTTCCAAAGATGATTCCAATTTTCCAAAAGTAGCATCCCAAAGCTTTTTGTATTCCACTTCCCAAAATCAACTTTACAAATCTGAAAATTTTGAGAAATACCCTCGTGTTGTTTACTCATAAAATAAAACTCGAAAATGCATATATGTGTAATTACTTCAATTAGGAATCAGAATTGCTATATGCAAGGAAAAAAATTGCAGGGTATAACGCAGGGAAGGCCCTGTGGGGCCCAGTACGGATCCTGAACGACTAATCCGAGCCGCTCAAGAATTTTAGAAATACATTTCGAGTGGGCCCGCTTAAAAACAGCTTCATCCGATATGTTTAGGTGCTCGATCCAAACTTTCATTTTTTCTTTTTTCATCCGAGCCATTCAAAAAAGAAAATTTGGATCAAGCATCTACACATAGGATGGAGCTGGTTTCTCGCAAGCCCACTCGAAATGTGGTTTTAAAATTTTTGAGCGGCTCAAATCAGACGTTTGAGATCCGTACAGGGCCCCGTAGGGCCTTACTTGCGTGATTCTTTGTAAATCTTCTTTGCACATATCATTTTTTATTAGGAATACCCAAACGTACTTCAATTTTGCAGTAAAGAAACCGTAATTAACTTCTGGATTTTCCAAAACTAAAGTGAAAAAAAGTTGTTTGGTATTGAAAAAACATTAAAAAAAAATAAAAAAAACGTCACTAGGTACGCAAAGTGGTAGAGTTTGTGGCAAGTAACCTTGAAAGTTGAAACTCAACGCCGTTGAAATTTCGTGATCACCCCCTTAATTTATTCTATTGTCTTCTGAAGGTTTTTACGCGCTTTCAACGCCATTAATTTGCCAAATAAAAAATTGTTGCTTTGGAGGGCATGGTGAATAATTTGCGTGAGCTTTTTTTTCTTTCTAAATATACTGTGTTGAGTGTGTTCCCATTGTAGTCAAATTTTTTGCTAAGTAGTATTTTTGTGATGTATGTAAGAAGAGTAACTTGTGAGAAAATATCGTAAAAAAGACCGAGAATATCGAAAATATACTACAGTGGAAACTCAACATTAATACTCCCTCCGTCCCTTTTTTAGTGTTTAACTTTTCATTTTAGTCTGTTCCTTAATAAGTGTTTGTTTTGAAAAGTTAAGGGGTAAATAGTTAATAGGTAAAAGTGGAAGATAATTTTGAAAAGTGGACGTAAAAGTTGATGTAAAATGAGTAATGAAGATGTCTTTTTAATAAATTAAATTTGTAAAGCAACACACTTAAAAAGGGACGGAGGGAGTACTTAAAAGTTGTTAAGGAAAATAATATAGTACATAAAAGTGATATGGTTAGAGGGGTATTATTTTAGAAGAGGAGATTAAAAGTTATTGTGTTTGTTTTGTTGTTGTAGAAGAGGGATATAAGATGTTGGATAATGTAAAATTCCCAATTTGTCCCAAGTAAATAAATCAAAAAAAAGAAAAGAAAAATGGCAATTGGTGAGGTGTGGGGCTGCTGGGGCATGTGGCAGTGGAAGAGTTTGACTTTGGCCTCACCCATCTCTCTCTGCGTCAGGTATGGCAGTGGTGGGGCCATGGGTTAATGGGTAAATGGGAGCCGGATATAATATAGAGAGGATGGGGGTGCCTATAAATAATCCCTCTATGGAGGGATATACATATCCCAACCAAATCATATCCGGGTGGGGAAATGCAAACAAACACAGCATATGGTCAAGCTGGATATGTATATCCCCCTCATCTCTATATCCCCCTCCTATATACCTCTGCCAAACAGGGCGCAACTGGGTCATTTGAAGAGTTGGACTAAGCTTGTTCTTTTACGTCAAGGTCATGTGTTTCTACAATTTTACAACTGCATGCTAACTATTAGGCTCTGTTCTCTAGTAAAACAGTTTAGTTAATTTAAAATAAGAAATGGAAAATATATCGTCTCTCCAGCACTAACAACAACGTACTAAAAGTTTTAGATGAATTGGTAGTTAACAATAGTAATATTATACGTGAGCACACAAAAATATCTCGTTTTCGAACCTTTCCACTTACTTGCTACATAAATACTGGCACGTGTTTTACCTGCTTATGAAAGAGAGCTTGGCCGTATCTAAGTGGGATTTAAGGAATCTGGAGTAAACAGTAAAGTTATCTCTAACGTCAAAAGCATTGAATGATATTTTTTTTTTTTTTGAACGTCAAAGCATTGAATGATTTTGGTGGTTAACTTTTGACACTTCAGTTATTTATTTGATAAAGGGAATTTCTGAGAAAGTTGAAATATAGTAGTTTAATTAAAAATAAAAATTAGCTAGGTCATTGTTGTGCTTTTCTTTTCTTTCTCATGAGAATCTTGAATTTCTACCTTATTATATACTAGGAATAATTAGTTATATTCGTTCGCAGTTCAACATAAAAAAAAACTATGACCTCAACTCTGGGTACACCAAATTAATGTACACTGATTTGTGTTGGACCCACTTTGGGGTCCCATACTGATAATTGGAGCCATTGAATTTGTTTAATATACTCCCTTCGTCCCTTTTTAAATGTGTTACTTCGTAAATCCAACTTATTAAAAAAACATCATCATTACACCTTTCACATCAACTTTTTCCTTCACTTTACACTTTTCACATCAACTTTTACATCTACTTTCCAAAATTGTCCTTCACTTTTACCCATTAACTCTTTACCCACTTACTTTTCAAAAGGGCAAAATGATAATTGTACAAACTTTTACCCATTAACTTTTCAAACCACACACTTATTTAGGGACAACCCAAAATGGAAAGTTAAACACTTAAAAAGGGACGGAGGGAGTATTTTTTAACTGCCTTCGTAAAAAATCAGCTCATTCAAATATTGGTAAGAGTTTGATAGATTTATTCAATTTTTGTTCATGCAAATTTAGAAGAAAAAAATCGAAAAGTACTAATTTTTTATAGCTACTATTAAAAACATATTTTAAAGAAATTAAATGATACCGATAAATTTGTGTGGGACCCCAAGTTGGATCACCCACAATTTGGCATACATTTTGGTGTATCCATATTTCTTAGCTACTCTTTGGCAGATTTGGAAGGATAGAAATTGCAAAAGCTTTGATGATATGTATATTCCCATAACTATTAGCTTCAAGAATATTATCTCCTATGCCAAAGACATTGATGAGGCATTCAAATCTTTACCAACCATGAGGCCTATTAGAACTCCGTTAACACGCTGGTTTCCTCCCATTACAGGTCTTAAACTCAACACAGATGGGAGCTGGTATGATTCTACTCAGAAGGCCGGCTGTGGAGGTCTTTTTCGAGATTAAGAAGGAGAATGGGTGCTGGGATTTTATGGAAAACTTATGTGGGAGACAGGCTTGGCTGCAAAGCTCTGGGCTATCTACAGAGGTCTAACCATCATTCTCGAGAAGAACATGCAGAACGTGACCATAGAGTCAGACTCCCTAGTGGCTGTGAATCTCATCACTGAAGACTTCAATGGGTTCCATCCTCAAAGCAACATGATTTTCGAGACCAAGGCCCTGCTGACTCGCACAGGTTCTTCATTGACTCATATTTCAAGGAGTGCCAACAAGTGTGCAGACCATTTGGCACGTCTGGGTGTGGAGCAAAATGAACATCTCATTGTCATGGATGTTATGCCTCTATCTATCAGAAAGTTTTGGAATAGGGACCGCTTCGGTCTTAGGAATGTGTTAGACTAGTTTGTAGTCTCTGTTATTGTATCCTAATCATCTCCCTGATGGAGTGCTACTCTCTTTGCTAAGTTCTATTTGAATTCCGAATTACCAAAAAAAAAAAGGATATATCGTCTCTCCAACACTAACAACGTAACTAGGGGTGTATATGGTCCGGATCGGATCGGATTGACATGAATCCAATCCTAATCCGCGAGTCACGGTTTTTAGAAAATACAATCCGTGTCCGGACCAAAAGTCTCACGGTTCGGTTCCAATCCGAACCGCGAGTCACGGATCGGTTCCGGTTTTATCCACGGATTACATGTTATATAAGACATTCTTGTTTACGGTAGTCGTAATCTAGCATAAAAATTAAAAATAAAATCAAGAAGCATCCCAAACCCAAAGCACATTATTCAACTTGAAAAATACACCCAATAGCTGGTTATCAATAAAAATACACATCCAAACATCCAAACATAATACACCCAGTAGCTACATGATCACAGATTCACATCAATAAAAATACACCCAATAGCTAACGAACACAGTAGCTAATACACCCAGTAGCTAATGAACACAAGCATAATGATCCGTATTCGGTATTCTGATGAGTGATCGGTGATTCGGTATGGAGAATGAGAGGAACTCTTGAACTGGAACTCTCGGTAATCGGTATGGAGAGAGAGAGAGAGAGAGAACTCTCGAACTGGAAAATTAGATCTGGAACTTTGGAAGTGAAGTTGAGGGAGGCGGTAGAAATTAGGTTTAGCAGACAAGTAAAGTATATATATTAAAAGTAAGGGTAACAGTTTAACCCCTAAGTTTTGAAAGAGTTTACAGTTTACCCCCTAGTTTTTGTAAAATTATGTGTGTGTGTGTGTATATATTTAAAAATATATATATAATAAAAATCTCACGGTCCGGATCGGTTAATCCACGGTTTTGAAATCAAAATCCGTGTCCGGACCGCGAGTCACGGTTTACTATTTTTTCAATCCGTGTCCGGACCATTAATCCACAGTTAAAATCCAAAAAGCACGGATCGGTTCGGTCCGGACCGGATTCACGGTTCACCGGTTTTTTTGTGCAGCCCTACTAACAACAACGTACTAAAAGTTTTAGATGAATTGATAGTTAACAATAGTAATATTATACGGGAGCACACAAAAATATCTCGTTTTCGAACCTCTCCGCTTACTTGCTACATAAATACTGGCACGTGTTTTACCTGCTCATGAAAGAGAGCTTGGCCGTATCTAAGTGGGATTTAAGGAATCTGGAGTAAACAGTAAAGTTATCTCTAACGTCAAAGCATTGAATGATTTTGGTGGTTAACTTTTGACACTTCAGTTATTTATTTGATAAAGGGAATTTCTGAGAAAGTTGAAATATAGTAGTTTAATTATGTAATAAACCGATAGCTTTAATTTTGTAATAAGTTTCTTGTGTAAGGAAAAAAAAACCACCATAACAATGCTAGGGACACAGAAAATAATACTAGCTGAACACAGAGAAAATAAAATAATGCTAGGGACATAACACTCCACAACAACGACCTGCGTGGCACTAATTGATTGATGGTTGGTGTTGTGGATTTTCACGTAGGCGTTGGTCAGTTCACACTTAGAGAAGCTAGTGGGGCTGGGTTCAAGCGTCCAAGGATTTCCACGTAGGATATTTTGGTTGATATTGAAGTTTTATTTATTTATTTATTTTTGTAGTAAAGTATTGTCCCTAACATTATTGTGAAAAAAAAAAAAATTAGCTAGGTCATTGTTGTGCTTTTCTTTTCTTTCTCATGAGAATCTTGAATTTCTACCATATTATATAGTAGGAATAATTAGTTATATTTGTTCGCAGTTCAACATAAAAAAAAACTATGACCTCAACTGTGGGTACACCAAATTAATGTACACTGATTTATGTTGGACCCACTTTGGGGTCCCATACTGATAATTGGAGCCATTGAATTTGTTTAATATATTTTTTAACTGCCTTCGTAAAAAATCAGCTCATTCAAATATTGGTAAGAATTTGATAGATTTATTCAATTTTTGTTCATGCAAATTTAGAAAAAAAAAATCGAAAAGTACTAATTTTTTATAGTGACTATTAAAAACATATTTTAAAGAAATTAAACGATACCAATAAATTTGAGTGGGACCCACAATTCGGTATACATTTGGTTTGAAATATCCATATTTCTTAGCTACTCTTTGGCAGATTTGGAAGGATAGAAATCGCAAAAGCTTTGATGATATGTATATTCCCATTACTGTTAGCTTCAAGAATATTATCTCCTATGCCAAAGACATTGATGAGGCATTCAAATCTTTAGCAACTATGAGGCCTACTAGAACTCCGTTAACACGCTGGTTTCAGGTCTTAAACTCAACACAGATGGGAGCTGGTATGATTCTACTCAGAAGGCCGGCTGTGAAGGTCTTTTTCGAGATAAAGAAGGAGAATGGGTGCTGGGATTTTATGGAAAACTTATATGGGAGACAGGCTTGGCTGCAGAGCTCTGGGCTATCTACAGAGGTCTAACCATCATTCTCGAGAAGAACATGCAGAACGTGACCATAGAGTCAGACTCCCTAGTGGCTGTGAATCTCATCACTGAAGACTTCAATGGGTGCCATCCTCAAAGCAACATGATTTTCGAGACCAAGGCCCTGCTGACTCGCACAGGTTCTTCATTGACTCATATTTCAAGGAGTGCCAACAAGTGTGCAGACCATTTGGCACGTCTGGGTGTGGAGCAAAATGAACATCTCATTGTCATGGATGTTATGCCTCTATCTATGAGAAAGTTTTGGAATAGGGACCGCTTCGGTCTTATGAATGTGTTAGACTAGTTTGTAGTCTCAGTTATTCTATCCTAATCATCTCCCTGATGGAGTGCTACTCTCTTTGCTAAGTTCTATTTGAATTCCGAATTACCAAAAAAAAAAAAAAAAATATATTTTTTAAGACCTATATACAAGTATTGTCTTTTGATTTCAGAGGTTGACTTTAATATGCAGCGTAGTGGACCTTTCCATGGTATCATGTTAGTTTGGACCATTGGGTCAGTGGGCCTCACGTGATCCAACGATTGTATGGCGTTAAAATATACGAAAATGCTAAAGCCTGTTATTTCGGTTAAAACGGTAAGTTGAAATTAACGCGTAAAAAATATGTACAGAATATAAACCAATATTGAAAATCTGAAAAGGTCCATTTTGTTTATTAGAAGTGTAAGAACTTCATTGATAAGAAATAATGAAATATTATAACCTACCGACGTCAAACAAATAAAACTGAAAAAGAAATAATACATACAAAAAGGCAAATTACACAACCAAATAAAAAAAATAGGATATTTCAAAAGGTGCATTGAAATGTGAGTATTTTTGTTCTTCTTTAACTTATCAACAACCTAAAGAGTATTAATAACCTAATGAGCAGTCAATAGAAGGTTACTATGGTACGAGTCGTTTTTGCGTGGATTATATTGAGAGAGAGAGAGAGAGAGAGAGAGAGAGAGAGAGGAGGGGGAGCTAACATCATAGTGCTGAAAGAGTAGTCAAAAGGCTTTGTAAGGTGTTTTGGTCTCATTAATCCAACTGAATTTATGTCTTTTGCTAGTGATAGTTTAGCATTTTGTAAATTATTGGTTCGTGTCAATAAAATGAATAAGAAAAATTTAAAAACTTGAATCAAAGTAGTAAATTTTTGTGAATAAAGAAAAAAATAATCTCAAAAGTTAGTTTCTTTCGAATTACTTTTGTCTTTAGTGACTTTTAACTTTTTAAATTCCTCTCTTCGAAATGAGTCAATACTTCACAATTGACAAATTTCGCTTGAAAGTATTTTGCATGTGAGAAGGAAAGGAAAATAGAAAAAAAAGATTTTTTAATATAAAAAATGGAAGGGAGAATTTTGGTCGATATTCCCATGTTCTTGTTGACTATAGGCATGTGCCTTGTAAGCTTCCTGGTCGGTTATCAAATGATATACATATGATTATTCTGGTTTAATCTACCATATCTAACTATTTTTTTAATTTTTTTTTTATAAGCGAATATCCGGGCTTCTTTTCTTTTCTTGAACTTCGACTAGTTATTTCGGGACCCTGAAACTAACGACCGAGTAAACTCTCCAGTAGACCAGGATTTGAAATGTTTGGCAATTCGAATATGCAATCTCATGGAGGACATGAACTTATTGAGTCCAATGCCCATTTGGCAATACCCCTTGGGGTTATTGTTTTTTAAGACCACAAAAAGGATTGAAATAATCTTTCAAAATAAATTACAAAGATTAAAATGGCCTAGAGCACAAGACATCATAACAGAACAAGAGCAACCCTCCGCACACTGACGACCATATGCTGCCAGGACCCGAAAAGGAAAAAACAACTCAAGATTGACAAGATGCCACTACTTTAACTATTCTTTATGTATGCATTTTGATCTTCATTTAATTGCATGCTACAAATTATGAATATATAAATACAACAAATATTAGATTTAATGTCAACATAGTTTATGCATAGTACTTTATAGTACCTAAGATTCTGGGCGGTTGATTGTGTCCTTTTGACTAATTTTGAATCCTTAAAAATTTTGTTAGTTAGCAATAACTCAACTTGAAGGTTTATTTATTGATTGGCTAGCGCTTCTTTGGTAATCTCTATCTGAGAGTATGAAACATCTCCAACCCATACTCTTAACCCTACTCTATTTGAGAGTACGAGATTTTGATGCTCTATATTTAGAGGTTGAGGGAAAATATAAAGCTGAACCTCCTTAACACTATTCATGTTTTAAATTGAGTATAACTTATAATTTGCACATATGTGTGTACCAATGATCCATTGAGGGATCTCTCATTGGGTTTTGGTGCGGAACTCATAGATCTGGATTGAATTTTAATAATCCGAACCATTTAATGTGTTTAAAACATGCTTTTAAAAGTCCCCGCGAGGAATCACCAAAAAGAATGACTACAAGGGCTTGATCCGAGCAGTTTTTCATAAATGTGTATATATACAGTTCTGTAAAAAAATGGTCAGATCAAGACCTTCCCGGTCATTTTTTTTTTTGGTGAACATGTTTTAAACACATTGAACGGTTTGGATCATTGAAATTTGATTGGGATCTATAAGGTCCGCACCAACAGTTGGTGAGAGATACCTCAATAGATCGACTCTGTATACACACACACACGCACACACATACACACCAAGCTTCTAATAACAAAGTAAGGGACTCCCATTTCTCGATTGAATTTTGATGATCCGGGCCGTTAAATGTGTTTAAAACATGTTCTTTAAGGGTCTTCGCGAGAAATCATATATATATATATTTGTCATCCATTTATTATAAAGTTCATACCATTCAAAAGATAATCTCGTTATCTTTAAAATAAGACAAATCTCAACTATATGTTTGATCTTTGTGAGATTCGAACATTAGCTGTAATGGAGGTTAAGCACTTATGATACACACTTTTGACGAGTCTCTATGTATTGTAGCAACACCCTAATTGTCTAGCTTCTTTGGTTCCATGTCATGATAAGTTCATGTGGATAGAAGTTGTGGTGAATTGTGATGAAATAAAGCGATGACTTAGTAAATCATCGATTGACTCTCCATTACAGTCGAAATGGTCACCAACCTAGTTAAGATATCCAGTGATAGTGATGTATTTCTTATAACTATATCCACAATATGCTTGTGTGTAATATGATTTTTCAAGTAACCAGATGTTCGGGTTAACTTACAGATTAATTCTGAAAGAACAATTTTATTGTCCACTAGCGGGCCCTGGCTGGTAGCTATGCTGGTAATCTTAACAAGTCTATATATCCCTTAGAGTCTCAATTCTGAACTAATCTTGGTTTCTTTTACCAATAAGATATGTATGGGAATTAAAGAAACGAATTTGCAATGAGTTAGACCTTTTCACCAACTTTACAACTTGTAGCTAGAAAGAAGAGACAAAGCGATTCAACAAAGCAAATACAAAGGTCCACAAACAGCTAATCAAATTGGATTTTAGCAAGGGACAGGGAATACAAATACAGACATTAGTACCATTTATTTTTAGGGTTGTTTCTTGACAAACCCCAGACAACATCATCGCAATTGGGCCTTAAACACTTCACTTTGCTAAGTTTGCAACTCATAAGGGGACAATGAAAAAGAAAGGCAAAGACGATTTATCATTGGATTACTAATAGTCGACCTAATCATACATCCGATCATTCTTTAATTGGAAACAACTCATATCCTAGGCGTGTTTGGCATCGTTTTTGTATGCTTGAAAATCGTTTAATCTTCTTGAAAGAAAACTTGATTGGCGAACATTATATTGTTATGAAGTTTCATGGAAACAACTTATCATCTTTAGAAAAAGTATTACAAAGGAAATTTAGGATTTTCAAACCCTCTCATCACTTGAGCTATGTTAATCAATGAAATTTAGAGGCAAGTGACTTTTGGTTGTATGCATCAACTAAATCGAACAGAATCTATAATATTAGAACTATACAGGTCTCTCTTTAATTAATATATTTCTTTTGTCTCGTCCGTCTCTCTATCACATGAAAAATTATTGGATTGGACCACGTCCATGTGATGCCACAACTCACTCCACAACATAGAAATATGGTGTTGTGTTGCGGTGCCCCAAGACCCGTAAATAATTACGTACTCTTATCACATCCAAGTGACAGAAAGAAAAGGAAAACAACAGTTTTGATTTCATGGAATGGGTTCATGTGGGCTTCACATGAGTGAATAAAGGGTATCACATGCTTTAGGGAACATAGAACACCTGCAAAAATCACTTGGAATTGGTCATAAATATTGGTGGGGTTTAGGGGTGTGGTATTAGGGTTTTTCCTCGTGCTTCCTAGAAGAAGCAACCTGGTATGCCAATCAATGATGTCCAAAATGAACATGCATGCCACCCCCTTCACATTGTCTCACACTAAAACCTCGACCCCACTTCCCATACCGAGAAATTTCTGTACAATATGTTAAGATAGGGGTCCCACATTAGGAACCCGAAGTTGTTTGTCTTCTTTTAGAGTTTTGCATGTGGATGGTCCATGAGCAAATTAAGAGAGCTTTTCTTCTTCTTGTTTGTTTCTTTTGATCACATTTATGAAGATACCTGATCTGTTTTTAGTTGTTAACCCACTAATTCCTCTCTAACATTTCACCGATGTATATAATGTTTGGGAAAAAACATACAAGTACTATTAGGTAAAATGATCCAAGCTCGCCAAATCTGAGAAGCATTAATTATTGATAACAATATCCCTGTCACTTGAGAAAATTTTGAGTGCCTGAGGCATTTATTATTGATAACAATATCCCTGTCACTTGAGAAAATTTTGGGTGCGGGGCCAGACGCTGGTAGCATGCGATCTCTCATCACAAGATCTCAACTATCCAAAATATGTTGGACGGTCTGGATTTAATAGAGAGAGAGAGAGAGAGAGAGAGAGAGAGAGAGAGAGAGGAGAAGGGTTTGGGAGAAATCCGATTAGTCTAACATATTTTTGAAAGGCCAAGATGTGCGATGGTTATCGCCACGTGGTACCTGTCTGACGCCAAAAAAATTCTCCTGCAGCCAATTAATTTTCTAATGGCCTCTTGCTATTGCGTTGAGACTTCAAAAATACCAAAAAAAAAATTGAAATATGTTCGCTTGAGAGACAAGGAAATGAATTATTCCTATTACTCTTCCTGTCCCATATTAATTGTCCATATTTGGAAGTCGATATTCTTTCAATATTAGTTTATCGGCGATGTTTTTCATATTAGAAACTAAAACACTCCTTTTTACTATAATTTTTGTTGTGTTATTCTCCTCATCAAATAAATGATTTTGACTAATTTCGTAAATTGATGCAAGAAAAGGAAAAAAAACTATGCAAGAAGGTGATATATATTTTGCATTTGAAGAACGTATATTAATCATAGATCCGAAGGAAATCAAATAGGAGTAAGAATCAACCCCGGTGTTCAACTCTCGTGGGGCTCAAACCCGCAACTTGCAAGAACAAAAATTGAGAAACTCACTTTGCCGACCACAGAAATCTATCTCAACTACGAATCGCAATTCCCAAGTATCTGAGAATTATTTTGGACCAGTTTATGATGATTTCTATGTTTACCATGAGAAGTTTTTCGTTGACAAAAGAATATGTTTCTTGACCTTTAGGGAATTTAAACTTCTTGAGTGTGGTTTGGTTTGAGTCCTTATCAACAATTCTTAGACCACGGCACCATCGTCAGCTGCAGAATGTTGCTGAAACGTCTGTCTCCCATTGTGTCTTTTTCACTGCTGATTAAGATAGGAATTCCTATCCTGTTTCAAATGTCAATTTCTATCGTTATTTTCCAACTCGGAAATGGACTTCTGTACTAAGATTTTTCCGTTAGGTTCTTTGGATAAAATAAACCAAACGATTTTAAATTTTATCTTTATTTAAAAATATCTAGTTTTGCATCGATTTTTTGACCGTCGGAGTGTCATTCTACACTTCATCTTCTTCCTCTATTAACATGACCGTCGGAGTGCCGTTCTGGACTCTACGGTCCGGTCCGGCGCTAACGGTGTGTTGAGTGTGCAGACTTAGGAACATCTGAGTGAGAGAGCATCGCCTTCTTCACCGATCATCATCAGGAAGGATTATCCGAGAAAGAGGGCTCCACACTTTGGCTTACATATGAAGAGTGGAAGACTTGGATAAATCAAGGAGAATACAAAGTCTTGAGAAGAATTATGTTCATTCTGTAACCTGCTACATGCACCAAAAAAACCTTCTTTTAAAAAAATTGTAAAATAGCAAATTACAATCTCAATGATAAAATTTTTGATATATTCATAGAGGGGCGGGTGGGTGTGACACTAACCGGAATTCAAACAACTTGGTTTTTTCAAATAAATGATGGAAATATGGTGATTTAAAAGATGAATGGTTCGGAACACAAAAAACTATCTCAATGACTTTCCTCAAAGACCACATGATAATTGAATCAAGCCTAAAAAAATAGTGCAAAATCTAACTTTACACTTATGCTTTCTCTTCATACATTTAACTAACAATATATAAAACACAAATAGCTTCCCAAGAAACAACGACACCCATGATGCCAAAAATTCTAGCTCCATCACTGTATTACTCCCTCCGTCCCTTTTTAAGTGTGTTGCTTCGTAAATTTAATTTATTAAAGAGACATTATCATTACACTTTTCACGTCAACTTTTACCTCCACTTTAAACATTTTACATTAACTTTTACATCCACTTTCCAAAATTATCCTCCACTTTTATACATTAACTCTTTATCCTCTAACTTTTCAAAAGGGTAAAATAATAATTATACAAACTTTTACTCATTAACTTTTCAAAACACACACTTATTAAGGGACAACCCAAAATGAAATAGTCGACACTAAAAAAGGAGGACAAAGGGAGTAATAAATTTTACGATTAGAAAGGAAGTTTGATTTCATTTTTTTATTCTTGTGATGAATAAAATTCTTTCTGCCGACAATTAAAAAAAAAAAAAAAAACTTTGAAAATTTGCACAATAGTTCATGCATATCACCAAATTTCAACAAAACTAAAGGAACTTTTAGACCAAATACTTTTTTAACTGACTGTGAACGAACCCATATCAGGGGAGACGTACTCCATTGGCTAATTAACATTTCTTTGGAGGCCTGCAATTCTTTCTCCAACATCAACTTTTTGGCCTTTTAGTGCTGCCCTAATGGGAGTAATATCCCCACTATCCTCCTTAAAGGTGTATCTCCATGGAACATATGTATTGAAATCTCAATTTTATTGGGCTCCCTTTTCACCTTTTGGTTGAAACAGGGTCCCCCAAAATTCTCAATCTAGTTATGGTCCAAATTGCTAATCTGGATTTTAGCTTTGTTTGCATCTTGAATATAATTTTAATTTTATTTGTTTGGAATTATTTTTTCTTTGTTAGTATATTGAGTAAAATTTTCATTAAATTATTTTTATTTTCAATCATCTCGACAAGAGAACTAAAAGAGAGAGAACATAGGGATCGAATTTTCAGCTTATTACTTTTCTCTTTCACTGGTCTTTTTGTGAATTATGTTAGATGTGGCCCACAGTTGGTCACTTATTTCGATTCTTCTTCTGGAAACAAAACTGTGTAAAAGTAAAAAACTTTTGACAAAAGGGTAAAATTTTTACTGAGTGCAAGACGATTGCAAATTGCAATACTCTCTTCATTCCCAAATAACAGTGTAATATTCCATTTTAGGGTATTTCTTAATAAGTGTCTATTTTGAAAAGTTATTAATGGGTAAAATTTTGTAAAAAATTTATTTTGTTCTTTTAAAAAGTTAATGAATAAAGAATTACCGGGTAATAGTGGAGGATAGTTCTGAAAAATGAACGTAAAAGTTGAGAAAAGGTTGATGTGAAAAGTGAAATGATGATGGCTGTGTTTGGTTAAATAGTTTAGTTTAGTTTAGTTTTGCTGATGTTAGCAGATGTAATGAGTGGAGAGAGATAGAGAGAGAAATAAGAGAAATGATAATGTCATCAAATGAGGAGGAAAGTTGATAAAATCTCAGTTTTTTTGCATTAAAAAAAGCTAAGATTTTATCAACCCTCCTCCTCATTTGATAAAATCAAGGGGGAATTTTATCAAATTTTGGTAAAATCTTTTAAGTTTCTTCTTTTTTTTTTTGGGTTGTGTCCAGTCATTATATCTTTTTCTCTCTTTATTTTTTGACCACCAACTAGAACTCAATGGACTCATTGCAGATAGCCCAACCCACATCAACTTATAGCCCAGTCCATTCGAGTCATTAAAAACCCAGCCCATTCCAACATTGTACCCCTTACTAATGGGCCTATGATGATTGCGTTGGGCAGCATCTAAAGGCTTAAGGTAGATCTGGTCATAGACTGATAACAAGGGGTTGAGGCCCAATAATCACTTAACAGCATCGCTACCAGTGGCTTTTATATATATATCCATCAAACATTAAGCTAGGCAAAATACTTTAGTCAATCTTTCAAACTGTCATGCGCTTTCGTTCTCAATATTCGCTTCGCGCTCAACAAGAACTATTTTCGTCAGACACAGGCTGGCTTTTTATAAAACTGTACAAAATTGATCTATGTCGTACAATGAACTTTTCAATAGAGGATTAAACATGAAAGCAAAAAAGAAAAAAGAAAAGAGCCTTTCAAGTTTCAATATGTTCGAATAGCAAAAAAACAAAAAAAGTTTCAATATGTTCGAATTGACGTGGTAAACGATAAAGTAACTCATCGTACCTAATATTACGAGTTAGTGAAATCATATCATTTGATAATGAAAGACTTGATAACCTTTATATCCTTCACAACTGACGTCGATTTCTTAGTGTCAGTAACAACCTGCAAGTCCAGGGCCGGCCCTGAGCTAAGGCTCAGTAGGCCGGCGTCTTAGGCCCCCACGAAAAATGAAAAAAAAAGGCCTCCAAATATTTTTTACCACCAAGTATGTAGGCCCATTTTGGGTTTTTTCCGTGTTAGATACATGCATATAGTTTTGAAACGGTGTTAATTGACTTTATATTTAGTTTCGCTAGCATTTTTAAGGGCCTTCATTTTCAAATTTCGTCTTAGGCCCCTCAAAAGTCAGGGCCGGCCCTGCCTGCAACTTAGCATCCAACATATCTAGCATAAGCTGAAAATTATCCAAAGACAGGCAATTTAAATTGACAATATTCCAACCAAGACTGCAAATATTAGTTCAGATACAAACACATACGAATAGAACAATAAAACTAAAAACATTTGAACTGCCCTTGTTTTAGCTTTCAAATGTCGAGGAACATTTGCCTCGCCAAAACCATGACCTTGACAACCAAGCGCTACACAATCGAAGTCATGGTGATAGAAAAAGGCATGCCTCGTACAACATTCAAAATCACCAAACCATATCAACGCATAGTTCCGCAAGATGTTGAGGTACAAATTCTTTACAATATTCACCTCTTAATTTTTTATGTACAAACACAATCTTTGCCGAAGACATAACCATTCTGAGCAACACTCTAAAAACGAAACGACCCAGATTTTCCAATAAAAACTCCATAAAAACACTGGCTGTGTTTAATTAGATAGTTTAGTTTAGTTTTGATGATGTCAGCAGGTGTAATGAGTGGAGAGAGATAGAGAGAGAAATGAGAGAAATGATGATGTCATCAAAACTAAAACTAAAACTAAACAGGGAAACGAATAAGGCCACTGTATTTCTACACACTTCTAGGCCCTATTTTTCTCAACACAAAATTACATCATCTAAATAATACAAAAACCTCTGAATAAATACTTCTCTAAAAATTCCCTCGCCCAAATAATTAATCATCAAATCCTCCGAATCAGCCTCACTAACCCGACTCCACACCTGAAAGATAAAAATCACCGAGAAGTATACAATACAACAGAATAACAATGCTTGCACTTAAGTGGAATCAATAAACAATGATTATCAAGCCGATTTCACAAATCACAAGGGACCTCATACCCGATGAAGGTATTTTTTCTAGAGGGAGATCTGGTTTTTCTTTTGGCTGTGACGTCCACGTCCTACCTCACCGGATTAATCTCCGGTGAGGTGTAAGGGGAATCCTTCGTGTCCTACTCTTCCAGATTAATCTCTGGTTGAGTGTAAGGGAAGGATTTAGTCACTTTCTTTCTCTTTCTCTCTTAGATTTTCCTCTTCTTTTAGGGATCTGAATATGGCTATTCATAAGTTTGGTTCTTCACCCAAATTCACTCTTTTTGTGAATAATCGTCCTGATGATGTGGGTGTTCACTGGTTTAGACATTTCTTCTCCCAATTTGGGGCAGTTCGTAGAGCTTTCATACCAAAAAAGAGTGAATTTGAACACGAACTCTTTGCAGCTTGATGGGAGAAATCTTCTTGTTAAATGGGCTAGATTTTAACCTAAGAATGTTGATTCTAACTCTTCTCAGCGTTATGCAAGAAACAACTCGAAGAATTTGGGTAATTCTGGCTCTGAACCTATTTTGGGATCCAATAATCAGCCCAAAGAATTTGTTGATAGTGCAACTTTCAATGTCAAACTTCTTGCATCAGAATGGCTCTTGGAAGGGCTGTGGTTTTGCTGAAGGATCCCTCTACTCCTTACCTTGTATCTAAAGCTTTAAATCAAGCAAACTTCTCTGATGTTTCAGTTAAGTCTTTAAGGGGTCTTTCCATGATCATAACTTTCAACTCAGAAGAGGTTCGGAACCTAGCTCTTACTGATTCTACTCTAAATGATTGGTTTATCTCACTCAAACCTTGGAATGGAGAATCTGCAAGTCTATCAAGATTTGTATGGTTAAAATGCAGAGGAATCCCATTACAATCATGTAATGCCAATACTTTCAAGCTAATTGGTATTGGGTGTCTTTATCAACACTGATGTTGAAACTGCTTTAGAGCACTCTTATGATGTTGGCATGACTCTCATTTCTACTGATTATCCAGAAAAGATTGAGCAATGGATTAACATTATTGTCAATGGCAAATGTACAAATTCAGAATCTGGGAAGAAGATTGCGATGATCCTTTCAATATTATCTTCAATAATAAGGAAAATATTGGGGTCCAAACTGGTATTTCCCTTTCTGAGCCTATCAATTCCAAAGGTGTAATCTCGGGTTTGCTTCCTCCTGCTACCACTGTTGGTATTTTGAATAACCACCCAAACTGTGTTGTGAATCACCCAGCTATTAATGTTTCCAATGGAGCCAATTCCAATCCCATTTCTATTCTTGGGAGGTAATAGGCGTGTGGAAAGCTTACTTTTGAGCGCCTAAGTAGGGTGGTTTAGCATGTTAGACGTGCGATTCAAGCTTTTATTTTCCATTTAATGCGTGCACGTGGTTGGACTTTGTGTTTGTGCTTAAGTGCAGGAATTTGAGGTGCTTTGGCGCCAATCGGAGTTGTTGGGAAAGCATGCACGTAGACCGAGAGTGAGAAAGGCTGAGGAGGCTAAGTGTTGAAGTGGATTTCGCGTTAAAGTGGTCGTAACACATCGGGAGCGCTACCCCAATTTTATGGAGCGCTCAAAAGTGGCACATCAAAGTCCAGAATATGAACAGAAGGTTTTGGAGCGCTACACCTAAAGTGGTGTAGCGCTACCTAAGGCTTACGAAGGTAACCGGTTCAGCGGTCAAGCGGTCAAAGGGGGAGATAAGGGGCTCGGTAGCGCTACCTAGCGTTAGGGGTAGCGCTACCGGTTGGTTAACTCAGCCAGTGAACGGCAGCGTTTTTGTCTTCCGCAGAGGATAATCCTATTTTGTCTCGGATTTTGATTAGAAATTGGGGATTAGTATAAATACTTCTCTTTTAGCTCGAATTAGGGTTACACATTCATAATTAGATTTATTCTTCATTAACTTTGGCGGCTGTTCTTAGTTTTATTCTACGTTCAAATTTACTTCAGATTTTCCAGATTTCCAGCTTTTGGATTGGCGCTTTCGCGTGATAATCAAGTTCGCTTTTTCTTGCAATTAGCGGTATTATCTTCTGTTTTTATTTTTATTCTTCAAGCATATTTAGATCTAGGTTTATTATTGTTTTTGTTACTATTAGCATTATGAGTGAGTAGTCGCATAGAGTGCGGCTGCGGGCGAGGGCGCTGCGCACTAGACTAATTGATGTTTCACCTCGGGACCGAATTAACTTGATTTTTGAGCAATTTTAGGAAACGAAAACTCTTCTAACAAACAAAACCCAGGCATCGCCGGAATTTGAATGCGCACGGAATCTGATGACAGGTGGTGCGCATTTGTTAGGGATCCTTTTTCTTATTCTAAAATCAGTAAAAAGAGGAATTGTGGCCCGAGTAAATATCGGTTAGGTTAGTCGCGGACGATGGGTACCCTCAGCTGTGCTCTCTTTATTAATCTACATTCAGTAAATTTGCTTAGTAACTTAGCTAATTAATCATCAAATCAAGGGGTGGCTACCTAAGAGCCAGGTTAAACTACACTTTCACACTTTTGAGTCAAGCACTTATGTCGTCTCTATGGTTCGACTCCGGTACTTCCGGAATATTGTGCTACACTGGTCGAGAGTCCTACGCTTGGGGCGCGTCTTTATTCGTCTTATTTTTAGTCACCTGGTCGGTCAAGCATTTTTGGCGCCGTTGCCGGGGATGGCAGCGAGTGTTTAAAGGTGTAGAGTCGTAGTTAATTTTGTCTTTTAGTCGAGTCACCATAGGTCGGAAATAGGACCCTCTTTATTATCGCGACCCGACACATCGGTTAGTGAGAAAAGAACTGGAGTCAAGTCAGCCTGTGTTGTCTAATTCTTCATCTTCCAGTTCAGAGTCGGACTCAGCTGAGCATCAGTCCGAGTCTATTCCCAATAGTGATTTTTATATAGAGTTGCCATTTGAGTCAGTTAGTGTCAGTAATCCGCTCTTCCAGTCAGAGTTTGAGTCAATTTCGGAGCTAGAGACAGAGATAGGTGAGATGGCAGACCAGCGGTTAGCTAATCGGCCGTCCTTGCGAGAGCACCTCCATCCTGAGAGGACCACTCCTCTCGGACCCATTGTGTTCCCTCGAGAGACACAAGAGGCACGCAATGCCTTCACAGTCAAACCTGGTGTCCTTAATAGCCTCCCTAACTTTTATGGGAGAGAGTGCGATGATCCATATGAGCATGTGCGGACATTCTAGGGATTGGTGCGCAACCTTGCGTCCAATACCCAACATTGAAAGATGGCGCACTCATTTGGTTTCGATTGCAGAGTCTCAATCTTTCACCACCTGGGCACAAGTGCGTGACGCTTTTTATAGGAAGTATTTTTCTGAGGCTAAAACTAAGAGTTTCAGGCGTCAAATCCAAGGTTTTAGACAGGAGAGGGGTGAGTCATTTCTCAAAGCCTGGGAGCGTTTCAAGGAATTGCTCCTCAAATTACCACATCATGGCTTTGAGAGAATCCAGCTAGTCGAATTCTTTCATCTGGGTCTCAACGTTGAGACAGTCCAACACATCGAGTACTCTTGCAAAGGGGACGATTTCTTGTCAAAAAATGCAGATGAGGGGTGGGATTTCTTAGATGACCTAGCTGATAGGCAAAGAGCTTTAGAACCATCCGATTATGAGCGAGCCGGACCTTCTGGGTCCAACGTGGTTCCTGTCACCATTCGTGACCAGCGACTTCAGGCTCAGGCTGAGAAAATGGCTCAGAGATTAGAGGAATTAGAGGTGAGACAGACCCGTCCAGTCAATGAGGTGAGCGTAGAGGAAGTCTGTGTGTGGTGTGAATGTAAAGGGCACACCGCGACCGCATGCCCCGGGTTTCTAGCACGTACAATGCGGTGAGGACATGGGATCCATATTCTAACACGTACAATCCAGGATGGAGGGATCACCCTAATTTTGGGTGGTCGGATCCCAGACCTGTAGGTGGAGGTCAAGCTCAACCCCTTGCGCTACCTCCGCCGCAGCAATTTCCACAGTCCCAATCGTCCAGGCCCCCTCAGGGCCAAGTCATCCCATATAACTACCAGCCACAGCCTGGTAGGGGGGCAGGTACATCCACTAGTGGTCCTCCCCCAGGTTATTCGCAGATGACCGCACGTAATCATAAGTTAGAGGATAATGTCAATTACCTGATGCAGTCACAGACAGCATTTCAGACGAAAACAAGACAGCAAATTGGGTCCCTTACAACCCAAATGTCACAACTCATTGCGGTTGTCAGTGAACTGCAGCAGGAGAGGGGTAGATTTCCAGTTCGGGGTAGTTCAGCGGGTGCCCATTACTTAGGAAATCCTACAGGTCCTAATACTCAGAGTCAGAATCAGGAGGAGGCTAAGTCGATCACCATTCTCCGGAGTGGGAAATCGATTAGTAAGACCATTCAGACAAAGCAAAAATAGGCTCCACCCCCGGAGCCAGTGGATGCACCGAGAGCAACTCCTGATATTGTCAATGTCCCTAGGAAGGAGGTAAAGGATAATGAGGAGTCACCTGAGGTGGTGGTGCCTGCGGTTGCGGCTCCCACAACTCCAACGCCGCCAGCGATGCCATTAGCTCCATTTCCCCAAAGGCTGGCGGTGAAACCTAAGCAGAGTATGAACCATAAGATGTCAGAACTTTTTAAGAGGGTGCAGTTCCCTATTACTTTGATGGAGGCGATTGAGTCTTTTCCCCAGTGTGCGAAGGTTCTGAAGGACCTTTGCACAACAAAGCGCAAAAATCAGAACAACGTGGTTCTGACAGAGCAAATGAGCTCCATTCTTCAGACTGAGATTCCTGCCAAGTGCAAGGATCCAGGGTGTCCTACCATCCCCATAGCTATCGCAGGTCAGACGTTCGATAAAGCGTTGTTGGACTTGGGGGCGAGTGTTAATTTGCTCCCTTATTCCGCATACTTGAGGCTAGGCCTAGGCGATCTGAGAGCTACTCCTGTCACACTGCAGTTGGCAGACCGGAGTTTTAGGGTGCCCAAGGGTGTGGTAGAAGATGTGATGATTCAGGCAGGTGAGTTCCAATTCCCTGCAGATTTTATTGTCCTAGACACCTGTTTAAATCCTGAGGTTTTAGAGAAGACTCTCATCATTCTAGGTCGTCCTTTCTTAGCCACCTCCAATGCTGTTATGAATTGCAAAACTGACACGGTTCAGTTATCTGTTGGCGAGGAGAAAATGGAGGTGGATGTTTATAGTGTTAGTACTCTGGGTGAGGATGATGAGGAGGTAGAAGAGGTGAGTTTGATCGACGTGCTCGTTCAGGAGCACATCGATCCAGTCTTGTATAACGATCCTCTGGAGATTGCTCTTACCGCCGAGAAGGCGTCATCTCTAGATTCTCCAGAGGTAGGAAGTCTGCTAGAGATGTTAAATGTCGAGGATTCTATTGAGGAAGTATGTGGGGTCTCTTATGACCCAATGTTAGATGCAGGTTGAGTAGGCTTTATCAGCCATGTTTTGACGGGTAGCTCACGCGTACCATGCTCTTTTTTTAGTGTGGACCCGACCCCTAGCATAAGGGGTAACCATCATCGACTTGGTTTTTTATAGCTTCGCACGCCGCTATTAAAAGAAGGATCGTGTGCCCAGCTCCGGTTAGTAAGGGCAATTTATGTCTATTCGTGTTTGTTTATCAAATTTTTTTTTTTTTTAAAAAATAAAAAATAAAAATTGATGGTCTTGTATAGTCACCCACTCTTCAATTCAAGTTGGGGGATGGGGAGAAAAGTATGACCCGTGAGACTGTGTGAATGTCTGGTGGTGTTCTTTATTTGTTTTCTTTCTTGTTGTGGCCCGGCTTCCACGAGCGGGCGGTACTGACGTCATTTGTTACCTAGTAGGTAGTTGGTTCTTCAGTCTTTTGCAGGACGAGCATGCTACCACACCAGCCTTGGTAGTTTGGGCCTCTCCGCCGGAGTGAGTGAGGCATTCAGTAGCCTCGAGTAGGGGTGCCACGAAACGTGGCGGTTTTCAGTCCAATAAAGTTTCGGCGCGGCTCTGTGTGACTAGCTGTGGACCTCTTTCGGTCCGAAGGAGCGGATCCTGGAAGCAGTTCTGATGACGAAACGCAACGGTAACGGCAAATTCCCCATACATCGGCCGGGGTCATGATGGTTGGCTGCCATCCGACGGTCCATCTCTTTCCCTTGTTTTTCCATTTATATGTTTGACTACATGCTCTGAGGACAGAGCAACTTTCAAGTTGGGGGAAGGGGTGTACTTTATACACGTTTATTTTTGTTTTGAGCGTTGTTAGTAGGTTTAGGGTTCATTTTTAAAGTTTTGATTAATTTTTGAGTGCGGGGATACAATTGTTATGCTTGTTTGTATGAGTTAGGTGAGCATGCTAGATTTTTGTCTAAATATCTGCTTGTTAACTTGTTCACATGCATATATATCTGGCATCCCTATTTGAGTATTTTCCGCACCATAAGCAAGTTTGAGTAGGCGTTCCCACCGTGTGCATAGTATGTCCTTAAAGCATCCCATGTGTTCTTTGTTCTTCACTTTCCGCACTTGCACAAAATAGTAGGCGTTTGTACCACATATCATAGTTGAATATTTGGCATGCCTGTGAGAGAGTTGGTGATGTGCTTAGGGGATGAAACAATGCCATCTTTGCATGATCAAACCACTATATGAGTTCCGTTGATCCCATTGTAAACCAGTCTGTGTCAGTTCCTGTGTTAAACCTAGGAAACCGGTGTTTGGATGGTGTGTCAGTTTGGTGGTCCAGCTCTGTGCGCATTTTAGATGTCTCGAATCATTGGAATAAAGGATCATCGTCGTTTTGGAAGAATACAAATGTCGCTTTTGGGTGCCATGTCTTTGGTTTAAAAAAAAAAAAAAACCCTTTGTCCAGTCAAAAACCCCGCCTTAAACCTAGCCCTAACTAATCTTGTATCAATAAACCCAATTCCTAACCATTCTAAACCATCCATAAACTATTTTCCCATAATAAAAGAAAAGAGAGAGTAAATCATAGTAGCCGCGCAAAAAGAAAAACAAAAAAAAGAAAGAAGGAAAAAAAAAATGCGGTCAAGTTGAAGGGACCATCCGATTTTTCCCCACTCTCTCTCTCTCTCTCCACCCCATCATTCCCTTTTTTTTTCCTCTTCCTTCTTCTCCATTCAAACCTTAAACTCTAAACCTTCCACACCAAAACTTACCAAAGTTATGGAACCCTACGAGGCAAACTGAGTTGGATTACTCGAGCTATGATTTCGAGGATGTGAGCACGAAGGAGTAGTACGCAGAGCTAGCCGGGGTGGTGGTGTTATCTCGTATGGCAGTGTGTTTTTATGTGATGTTCATTGGGTGGTGGTGTTATCATTCATGTTTGGGGAGTATTTGTGAGTCGGTGGATTTTGAGTCTTAATTTATAACCGTTATCCCGTACTCTTGTCATGTTTGTGTCGAATATTGTATCATTGTGATGTGAGTCGAGGTGGCGGCCAGTCAGGGTAGACTATCCATGCGCTTCTATAGGCCGCCACCCTTTGCATGTTCTCCTTTTCCCTTGTTAACCATGGTCATTATAAGCCGATAAAGTCCTTAGTTGACCCGAGGCACGTTATTTAACTCTCTTGCATGCATGTTTTATATTTAGTTATGAATGTGTGGTATCTTACGATTGTTGAGCTTTCATTGCATATTCGGCGTTGTTTTGACTGGCAAGTGGTGATTTTCGTTTCATCTCACGTTGTTCGCCAGGCACCTCACGTGGGATGTGGAGTGTTCCGGTTAGTATGAGTGATGTTGTGACTTGTGGGAGCACTCTATTTCAAAATTTGTAGAGGAGTGGAATTATTCGAATTTTTGCTAGAGCATGCATGTGTCCGAGTTGTGGGTAGTAAGGAGATGATATTTAAATTGCTCATTTGATTTTATACAGGTTGCATAACCCTCGTATCCCTTATTGAGTCGTTGTATTTCTTTCAGTATTTTCATTTCGTTCGTTACTAGGGACTAGCAACGCTCAAGTTGGGGGATGTGATAGGCGCGTGGAAAGCTTACTTTTGAGCGCCTAAGTAGGGTGGTTTAGCATGTTAGACGTGCGATTTAAGCTTTTATTTTCCATTTAATGCGTGCACGTGGTTGGATTTTGTGTTTATGCTTAAGTGCAGGAATTTGAGGTGCTTTGGCGCCAATCGGAGTTGTTGGGAAAGCATGCACGTAGACCGAGAGTGAGAAAGGCTGAGGAGGCTAAGTGTTGAAGTGAATTTCGCGTTAAAGTGGTCGTAACACATCGGGAGCGCTACCCCAATTTTATGGAGCGCTCAAAAGTGGCACATCAAAGTCCAGAATATGAACAGAAGGTTTTGGAGCGCTACACCTAAAGTGGTGTAGCGCTACCTAAGGCTTACGAAGGTCAACGGTTCAGCGGTCAAGCGGTCAAAGGAGGAGATAAGGGGCTCGGTAGCGCTACCTAGTTTTAGGGGTAGAGCTACCGGTTGGTTAACTCAGCCAGTGAACGGCAGCGTTTTGGTCTTCCGCAGAGGATAATCCTATTTTGTCTCGGATTTTGATTAGAAATTGGGGATTAGTATAAATACTTCTCTTTTAGCTCGAATTAGGGTTACACATTCATAATTAGATTTATTCTTCATTAACTTTGGCGGCTGTTCTTAGTTTTATTCTACGTTCAAGTTTACTTCAGATTTTCCAGATTTCCAGGTTTTGGATTGGCGTTTTCGCGTGATAATCAAGTTCGCTTTCTTCTTGCAATTAGCGGTATTATCTTCTGTTTTTATTTTTATTCTTCAAGCATGTTTAGATCTAGGTTTATTATTGTTTTTGCTACTATTAGCATTATGAGTGAGTAGTCGCATAGAGTGCGGCTGCGGGCGAGGGCGCTGCGCACTAGACTAATTGATGTTTCACCTCGGGACCGAATTAACTTGATTTTTGAGCAATTTTAGGAAACGAAAACTCTTCTAACAAACAAAACCCAGGCATCGCCGGAATTCGAATGCGCACAGAATCTGGTGACAGGTGGTGCGCATTTGTTAGGGATCCTTTTTCTTATTCTAAAATCAGTAAAAAGAGGAATTGTGGCCCGAGTAAATATTGGTTAGGTTAGTCGCGGACGCTGGGTACCCTCAGCTGTGCTCTCTTTATAAATCTGCATTCAGTAAATTTGCTTAGTAACTTAGCTAATTAATCATCAAATCAAGGGGTGGCTACCTAAGAGCCAGGTTAAACTACACTTTCACACTTTTGAGTCAAGCACTTAAGTCGTCTCTGTGGTTCCACTCCGGTACTTCCGGAATATTGTGCTACACTGGTCGAGAGTCCTACGCTTGGGACACGTCTTTATTCGTCTTATTTTTAGTCACATGGTCGGTCAAGCAGGAGGGGCCAAAAGTTTCCCACTCCAATGAATCTGGTGACATCGAATATGGCTAGAGTGGAAACTCAAAGGTCTCCTTCTAAAGAGACGTGCAACTCCAACAAGAATCCTTTACGTGGCTCCATTAATATTGATAATGACCATTTGGCTAGTGGTTGCAACAATGCTTCAACATTTAATGTTGCATTTCCCTCCAATCAAATTGTGGAAAAATAACTCAGTCTCTTCTGATAATATTGATTCTCTATTTTCCATTGCCATCCCTGATTCCACTAAGATTGTTCCTGACTCGATTGAAACCAAAGAGGATAGAGCGATAATATGTAGAATAAGGAAGCTTCTCTCTGATATTCTCAACACTTCTGCACAAAATTGTCTTGATGAAGGGAATGCTCATTTATCTCCTTCTCTCTCTCACTCAATCTCTAGCAATTATAATGCTTCTATCTCCATTGCAGATATTATGAGAAGAAACTCCATTATTGTTGATGAAATAGAAGAGGTGGTCATGTTTGGTAATAGATTGGGTTTTCATTTTGATGAAAATGATGGTGGAGCTCTCAAAAAACTCATGCAACTTGAGATGGCTGAACAAAGAGTCCAAATCCAACGCCTCGTAAAAGTCTAAGTTTTCTGGTGTTCCTTTCTTTGACTTGGCTTCTATTTCTTTTTCAAGCAATATGAAGGTGATATCTTGGAATATGAGGGGCATGAATAGTGCTATTAAAAAGTCTTTTGTGTCCAGGTTAATCAATACAAAATCCCCAGATATGGTTTTCTACAGGAAACAAAACTGGGCTCTATGGATTTTTTCTCAGCATGCAGGATTTGGTCTAACTCCAACATTGATTTTGTAATCTCAAATTCTGCTAGAGCTTCAGGTGGTGTCATTACTCTTTGGAAGCAAGATTTTTTCACGGCTGAGGATAGAATTATTAACAAGTACTTCATTCTTCTTAGAGGTACTCTCCACAATATTTTCCTTGCGCTTTTCTAAACATCTATGCCCCGAAAGATTCCCTTGACATACGTATGATTTGGGATGAAATCTTGGGGCTCAAAAGTAGATTCTCAGAACTTCTATGCCCCGAATGATTTTCCTTGCGTTTTTCTAAACATCTATGCCCCGAATGATTCCCTTGACAGACGTATGATTTGGGATGAAATCTTGGGGCTCAAAAGTAGATTTTAACGAAATTCTGGAAATTAATGAGGTCTGGTTGCCTTAGAATTGATCGGTCTATGTCTTCATCAATCTTATGGAAGTCCAGGACATACCCATGCTTGGTAGACAATTCACGTGGTCAAATATCCAGGATAATCCCATCCATAGAGGTTGGACAGATTCCTTCTCTGTCAAAAGTGGCTTCACCAATTCAAGCTTCTTCAGTGGGGTCTTCCTAGAACTATCTCTGACCACTTTCCAATCATTATCACAACTGAATCTACTGATTGGGGTCCTAAACCTTTCAAATTCATCAATGCCTGGTTTTCTCATCCCAAATGCAAGAGCATTATCAAAGACTCGTGGATGAAATCCAATCATTCTGGATGGGATGGTTTCGTCATTATGTGGAAGCTCAAAGACTTGAGAGAAACTCTGAAACAGTTGAACAAGATCGACTTTGGCAATATCAATACTACCATTTCTAATTTGGAACACAAGCTGCATGCTCTTGATATCCTGTCCGAGCAAAGAGCACTCAATGATGCTGAGTTGAATGAACGAAGATCAACTAAATGTGATCTCTACCACTCTACTCAAAGATGGGAGAAAGTTTATGGAGGCAAAAAGCCAGGGCTAATTGGATTAAGCTTGGTGACAGAAACACCAAGTTTTTTCAAATTATTGCCAACAGAAGATTCCGAAAGAACTATATTGGTGCCATTGAAATCGATGGTTCCATGATTGAAGATCCCAATCAAATCAAGCTTGAAGCTGTAAAGTTTTTTGTGGAAAGATTCAAAGAAAGATGTCATAGCAGGCCTATTCTTTGGGGCGAATTCCCCAGAAAACTGGATCAATCATCCAGTTTGAACCTCGAAGTCCCTTTCACAGAAGAAGAAATATTTGCTGCTATCCAGAATTGTAACAATGGAAAAGCTCCAGGTCCTGATGGCTTCAACTTTGAATTTGTGAAGAAATCTTGGAAGATAATCAAAGCCGATGTCATGCATTTTTTCAATGAATTCTTCCTCAATGGCAGGCTTTGCAGAAGCATTAATCGAACTTTTTTAGTTTTGATTCCAAAGTGTAGACACCCCAATTTTGAATAAACTTGTGCATCCCCAATGATGAAAAGATGCGCGAAATATACCTCGGGACAGCTCTTTTAGTTGGATGGATCAAACAAGCCAAAAAATCCCCAAAACCCACCTGAACCGTACGGTCTGAAACCCATAACTGTACGGCTTGAAAACCTGTTTGCACTGTGCGGTGTCATTTTGTGCACCGTACGGTATATCCTTGGCACCGTGCGGTGTCATTTTGTGCACCGTATGGTATATCCTTGGCACCGTGCGGTATCCTTGTCCCATCAACAGGATTCCCGGGTTCGCCCAGCAGCTCAGAAGCGATGATGATATTCGCACATCATTACAATCGCTGGTGTACGGGAATCATTGGAATGATGAGTTTTTCCTCTATAAAAGGCGTGAGAAGGAGCGGCTGGAAGGGAGATCATTTCCCAGCAGAAAAAAATTACTCTCGAAACAAACTCGACGCTCTCTTCGTTACCCTGCCAAAATCATTCCCCAGTTTTAAACCATACCGTTCTTATTTCTATAAATCCCCAACTATCATTCCCAGTCCTTAAATCGATCCTTTTCGAAGTCTGTAGCTTCAATCGAGCAAAATCAGAGGTATATATTCGCGTTCGCCGAAGTAATAATCTTCTGAGGGGGGTTCTCCCCCAGGTTTGAGGGGAGCTCCATAGCTCTTTCTCGAGCCTGAACGGAGACATTTCAATGAAATTCAAAACCTCTCGGGTAAGCATTTCGCGATACCATCCATTGTCGCGGGATGCCGTCTTTGAAAAAGAGGTACATTCACAAAACCATTTTCTAAAGTCTATTTTGATCACAGAAAAGTATAGTTTTTCATCTGAAAACAAAGCTGATTTCTGTTGGACGAAAACAAGATTTTTTTTTTGAAAAACACTGCATAGAGAAACCGTGCGGTACAATTTTGGCACCGCGTGGTGCACATTTTAATGCCGTACGGCGCTATTGGTAAATGCTCTGTTTTCTCAAGCTCGATGCTCTGTTTTCTGATAAAACCAGTGGATTCAACTACAGTAAACCCCTCTCACTTTCTGCCTTTTTCACTTGCACCCCCCTCTTAATTAATTTTCTTGCATTTATATACCTGATTATGTGTTGTTTAACTTGTTAATATTATTGATTTCCTTCAAGTTCATTATTTCATGATATATTGTTTATATGTTATAAAGTTTTTCATAAAGTCTTTTCAAAAGAAATAATCCCACAAATATTTAGTAAAGACCGGAAAATTCCGGGCAGGCGGGGTGCATTTTTGAAACAAAAACCTTCCCCACGGGTAACCTGGCTCCCGTACCCAAATCTCTAATTTTCGCAGATCAAACCCTTTTTCAGCGGCACAAGAGTCAATATTTTCTAAAACGGTTTCTCGGGTACCTAACATTCTCCAAAGAATTAAACCCCGGGTGGCGACTCTAAATTTTTCTTCATTTCCCGGATCGCCTTTTTTCCGCAACCAAAACTCCGTGGATAACTACTTTTCCGCAAACCAACGGAAAACGGAGCGTCCACACAAAGACTGATGGAGCTTCAAGCTTTAAAGACTTCAGACCAATTAGCCTAATTGGTTGGTTATACAAATTGCTGTCAAAAGTTCTCTCTGCTAGATTTAAGCAGGTAATTTCTCTCATTATTGGTCCTTCTCAAGCAGCTTTCATTAGTGGTAGACAAATCCTTAATGGTGTGCTTATAGCTAATGAAATCATTGTTAAATGGAAAAGGGAGAAATCTCAGGGCTTAATCCTGAAATTGGATTTTGAGAAAGCGTTTGACTGTGTTAACTGGAAATTCCTTTTTAAGATGCTTGAAGATTTGGGTTGTGGTTTAAAATGGGTCCAATGGATTTAAGAATGTGTCACTAGTGCTTCTATGTCTGTTTTGATAAATGGAACAAACTCTAAATACTTTTCTATTGAGAGAGGTATTCGACAAGGTGATTCCCTTTCCCCTTTATTGTTTGTTGTGGTGGCTGAAGGACTGAATCTTATATTTCAAAGAGCTAGATCCATGGGTTTGATTAGAGGTATATCCATTGGAGATAATGGTCCAGTCATCTCTCATCTCCAATTTGCTGACTACACCTTAATTTTCTGCAATTGTGATGTTTCTAAAATCAAGGAAATTTAGCAGATTTTATTGTGTTTTCAATATTCCTCTAGTCTTAAAATCAATTTCCTCAAGAGTCAACTTTGTTGTGTGGGTGTTGATGAAGCTTCTCTGTCTACCTATGCTAACATCTTGGGATGTAAAGCGGTAAAGTTGCCTCTCAAGTACTTAGGTTTTCCACTTGGTTCTAACCCAAAGAAAGTGGCTACTTGGCAACCTTTCATTGAAAACATGGAAAAGAAGCTTGCTTTGTGGAAGAGGAAATACATGTCCATTGAAGCGAGACTCACCTTAATCAAATCCAACATGTCCCATCTTCCTCTGTATTATATGTCTCTGTATAAGGCCCCAGTTGCTGTTATTAACAAGATGGAAAAAATTCAAAGACAATTCCTTTGGGGTGACAATATAATTCATATGGTTGGGTGGAAAAAAGTTGCTAAAGCCAAAAAGTTTGGTGGTCTTGGAGTCAAAAAACTGCTCTATCATAATCAGGCCCTTCTTAGCAAATGGTGGTGGAGATATGGCACAGAGAAAAACTCTCTTTGGGCTAAAGTTATCTCTGCTAAGTATGACTATTCTTTCTCAACCTGGCTCCCTCTTCCAAATTATACGCTTCCTTATTCCAGAATTTGGGGTGATATCTGCTCTATGGGTGATGCCAACTCTGATCTTGCCTCAATCACAAAGATGGGTTTTTGGATTAAAGTATGCTCGGGAGCAAATACTTCCTTCTGGTCTAACGTTTGGCTTGGTCCTGAAGCCTTGAAATTCACCTTCCATCGTCTATTCTTAATATCTAATCAACAGTCTGCTAGTGTTTCTGACATGTTTGATGTTGCCTCTTAATCTTGGACAATCACTTTTAAAATGAGCCTATATGATTGGGAAGAGGATTATTTGTTGCAACTCAATGCCTTCTTCCTCAATGTCAAAGTTGAAAATGGCTTAGACTCTCTCTGATGGAGATGGAACCCTTCTGGTGGGCAATATTCTGTTAAGTCGTGGTATAGTAAATGGGAGGATGAATTCAACAACCTCAATCATATTGGCCAGCCTTGCAACCTCATTTGGAACAGTCTTAGCCCTCTCAAAACCAAGAGTTTCACTTGGCAAGTCATGCAAGAAAGTCTACCCACTGCCTCTGAACTTATCAGAAGAAACATCAAAGCCATTGATGAAGATTTTGATGGTCTACGCCCATTTTGCAGCAGGGTCATAGAATCTGCACCTCATGTTCTGCTACTTTATGAGTTTGCGTGGGAAATCTGGTCTGATATTTTGTTGTGGTGGAATCAAGTTTGGGTTTGCCCCGGTTCCATTTCCTCTCTTATATCTTGGTGGTTACATGGAAAGAAGAAAACACTGAAACAAGCTTGCTAGAATGTTTGTTTCTTTGCCACAATCTGGTCCATTTGGCTTGCTCATAATGATCACATCTTCAACAACAAAGCATTGGTTATTTCTGAAACAATCGACTTGATTAAAACCAGAGTGGCTTCTTTGATCAAAGCTAACTATGATCTCCAAGCTTTCATAGGGGAATATTTCAAGCTCAATCTCCCAGTCATCACCTCTCTTGAAATTCCAAGAAGGATCGACTTGTGAATCTTTGGCTAATCTTCTAACTTATTAGTAGTCCCTTGTCTCATTTCTCTTGATTACGGACCTCCTTTTCCTTTTATCATGTTTGTTTTTTTTCACGGTTTATGAGGTCCTCGTGTGTTATCCTTCCTTGTTTTCTATAATGACTTTCTTCTATCTATTATATCTCTTTCTTCACTGAGCGAAAAAAAGGGGGACCTCATACCCAGTCCTCCTCAATACATGATCAGTGCCCAACCCTCACCCGCTTCACCTAGCCTATCTGGCTTTCCTGGATCAGCCAAGATATTGGTAAGGTCACTCGATCATCGTACCAAACAGTTCCATGGCACTTTAGCCAAAAATATCATTTTCCATAACAAATATTCCACTTTCAACAGAATTCCACATAATTGAACAAATGATACGAGATATTCAAAAGGAGTACAAAATGATAGAAATGAAAGGATTCCGGAAATGAGAAGCATATCATATACTCCCCGGGTTACCTCAAATGATCACACCCGTAAAACCTGTAGATCTAGCTACCCTGAACATTATCCTTAATTTTGGTGGTGATCGGAAAATAAACCATTACGGATATGAGACCTCAAAATCTGATATTGCACAAAACTTCTCATCACTCACCAGGTTACAATCTCAAACGGCCAAAAGGGCTCTGTATAATTCTCTGCCAAACTCATATGGCACATATAAAGAAAGTCTATAGTCATATAAGCTAATTAAATACTAACTCCAACTTTACCGTCTCTTAGTAAAGGAGGGGATTTTCCAACGCTCAACCAATTTTCTCTTTAATAATAACTAGGATTGGCAATGAGGACGGGGCGGGGCCGGAGACCACTATCCCCGTCCCCGATCCCCGAATCCCTCCCCCATCCCCATCCCCGTCCCCGCCCCGATCCCCAATGGGGATCATTTTTCCCCCTCCATCCCCGACCCAAACGGGGAACGGAGATCCAAACCAGGGATTCGGGGAAATTCCAAAATGGCTAGCTTTACAGTAACATGAATGCTATAAAGACTAGAATCCACCATCAGCATCTCCAAAGTGAACCAAAATTCTTCCATCAAATGCAACAGAACGTTAAAGATTGAGCAAACCAGATTTGTTCAAAACTAAATTTATCTGTTCAGATTTTTTTTATAAAAAAACCGCATAAATCTATATACACACTAGATGTACAATATACACACCAGATTTACACATCAAAAACATCCAAATGGACCAGATCTACATATTTACAGCACCTATACATACATATACACACACATGGAGAGAGAGAGAGAGAGAGAGAGACATATACACACAGAAGCGAACAGATCTAGGTGACAGGATGCCGATGACGATGATCGCATCTCGGTGTCGACGACGGTCGCATGTCGGTGTCAATGGACGGAGTTATGACCTCGAGGTGTTACGATCGGTGTGTGTGTGTGTGTGTGTGTGTGTGTGTGAGAGAGAGAGAGAGAGAGAGAGAGAGAGAGATGGGGGGAGTGAGAGAGAGCGGTGGCTTCTCTCTCTCTAGAGTCAGCTGTGAAAACTGAAAATGAAATGGTAGGGTTAAAAGTGTGTGTGTGTGTGTGTGAGAGAGAGAGAGAGAGAGAGAGGGGGGGAGTGAGAGAGACTGGCGGCTTCTCTCTCTAGAGTCGGCTGTGAAAAATGAAAATGAAATGTTAGGGTTAAAAGATATCCTTGGATAAGTATATATGGAGTACTGAATATTAGTTACGTACAGTAATAAATTATTTCCTTTCCCGTTTAATGCACAAAGGAGTTGCCAGCCTGATGGGTGGGACGCTGGCATTCTACACGTGAGGCTTGGGGTTCAAACCAAGGTTGTGAATCTCATACCGTACTGGCCGGTACGTACCGGATTAGGGAGAAAACGGTACCATGACCTTTCAATACCGTCCCGGCCCCAATACCGGGGATTACCGGCTGGTACCGCCAAATCTGGACGATCTCGGCCGAGATGACTTTACCGCTGATTTCGGACGGTATTTTGCAAGTCTTGAAATTTCGCAACTAATATCAAATTCCAATCTTGAAATCGATTTTTTGCCCCAAACTTGACGAGCGGGGATGGAAAACTTCTGATTTTGGCTAATCCAAACGCAAGTCGGAGAGGGAGAGAGAAAGATGGTTGTGGGACTTTGGCTGTGGCTGGACTATCCACACACACACACACACACACACACAGAGAGAGTGGGGGGGGGGAGGCAGAAACCAGAGGGATTTTTTATGGATGAGAGTAAAGTGGTGTGGTGTAAAAGTCTACATAGAGGTTTTTGATTTTGAAGAAAAGTTGGCGTAAATTGTACTCTACCTCTGCAGGTGAGTAGGTGCCATAAATGCAGTACATTAAAACTAATGCTAATGCGTGAGTCAATCATTATTTTTTAATATTTTTCCCTTCGGGGACATTCGATTTTTGAATATTTGATTTTGTATTTTTTTATTCACATTTACAAATACTTATTGATTTATAAATATACACATAATTGGGATCAATTGGAACATTTGTTTGTTAGTTTGAAATCCGTTTTATGATATATGTTGTCTAACTATAGTTAATTTTATGAAGAATTGGATGATAGGAGGAAATTTTTTGATATATATATATATACAAGTAATACCGCTAAATCCGAAACGGTACCGGTACTGGCCCGGTACCGGTGCCGTACCGTACAAGTAAGAATACCGGTACCTTGTCCGGTACGAGATTCAGAACCTTGGTTCAAACCCTGCCACCAACATTTTTGCACGTATATTGTATAAAACGGGGATTCGGGGACGGATCGGATCGGATTCGGGGCTGGGATACACTACTACCCGTCCCCGATCCGATCCCCGAATTTTTTTTAAAGAAAATCTCCAAATCCGACCCAATCTCCAAACAGATCTCCAAAACGCCGATCAATTCGGATTGGGGAGCAGATCGGATTCGATTGGGTCGGGGGAAATTGCCATCCCTAATAATAACCCCTCTTTCATTTGTCAAGCATTGCAGACCACTCTCTCCCACTCTCATCCGAAATAGTAACATCTAGGGAACTACAAAAAAATAATAATAATGGTAATGAAAGAGTTTGGATAGGAAACAATTGACATGCCGACAGGTTGGAAAAAATGATTTTAAATATTTTCTTTTACACTAGTATAGAAACTAAAAAAAATACGGATTATTACAAAAAATGTCTCACGCATACTCAATAAGCAACACAACTATAGACAACCTCGACGCACAACATCGCTTTGTGGATCACTGTTTCCAGCTGAAGATAAATGCAAGGACACCAATACAAGCAACAATGATCGATGGATTCACCATTCGAACACTAAAAATTTACCTCACTCCTATAGCAGATATCAAAGCAATAGACGATGTTGACGCTACGATTGGTAAGCTGACCTATAAATTTTTGCTTCTACATCTATATACTGCATGCATTCGTACTAATAAATAACGTTCAAACAGATGTGCTCTGCAATTCTTGAGATCGGCCCCCCAAAAAACTACGGAAAATCCAGTCATCGCAAATCTACGCATCATAGATCAAGGGTAAATTATCTAAACACTTAATTTACAGCTACGATTGTTATATCTATTGCTTAATAAAGTGTTATAATCTTAGTCAGGTTGATCGCAACAAATGTCACTCTCTAGGACCAATTTAGCGAAACAGAAGTTGTTGCAATATCAAATCTATTAGGTCCATTTCCAATTGCGATTGGATTCCGTATCAAAGTGGGCTCAAAATTTGGTATTCACATAATCTCCTTAGTTTAAATTCATTTTTTTCGCCCTGACTGACTCCATAAAAACACTCATCTCTAGCATTACTCATTTTGTATATGTGTAATCAAACATCTTTACAAAGCCCCACTCTAAAATACAAGTCGAAACTACAATTCTTATTACACAGAATCATTCATATTTGCATCTTAAACCTTGGTACAAATCTTGCTACAAGAAATTCAATCACTTTCGTCTTCAACCGACCAATTCCAGAGGCAGCTGCCCTGCAATCTTGGTAATCTCACAAACTATGACTATTATCTTATGAAAATAAAATGCTAAAAACATAAATAACATTTACGCAGGTGCAAGACTAATGCAAATGCCACTAAGGGATTACAGATGAGAAATATGCAAAAAAAAAAAACAAATCAACAAGCAATCCGTACCACCAAACAACAAACTTGTGCCCATTGCAAATGTCCCAACTTCAGTGACAAAAGTACATCAAACTAAACCACCACAGTATCATTCACATTTCTTATAAATAATAATTGCAACTCAGTAATCTAACGTGCATCCAACATACATCGGAGTTAAAGAAACGCTGCAGCTTATAGAATTCAACTATGTAGCATGCTCGCTGTGCAACCGAGGCTCAAATGCAATGGGAGATGAAGATTTCTAGTGTAACTACTGTGACAACAGTGTGCAACCACTCACAAGGTTAGTCTATTATGGTATGGAATATCAAATCATATAAATCATGTATATGCTAATGCTTGAAAAAACTAAAAACCAAACGGTATTTATACAGGATTAAATTCGATGTTGAAATCACAGACCCTACTGGAACCATTTCCGCTGCAATATTTGCTGAAGAGGCTGCACAATTCTACAAAGTTAGCTCAGCAGAAAAGCTAGAAAACATTGTTGATTTAAGCACTACCAAATTCACTTGCAACTGCTCTTAATTATAATTTTAAAATATACTAACGACCTAAACTTTATCAGGATTTCCTGCAATTACCTATGATAGAAAAGCTGAATGAAGCAAGAGAATGCAGAGCGAACCTAAAGGCTTACAACTACGGCTATTGACCAATCAAGCAATGCAAATTCAACATTACTTCAATCTTCGATGAGAATGCAGAAGCAATCACAAATGCAGCTCACCAACCACACCCACTTCCTCCAACCACACAGCAAAAATGACAAAAATTGCAAACTACGCAGAAACATCAGACGAAGATGAATGAACGGCAATAAAGGACACAGACGGCGATGAAAAAATAGATGATGCCTCCAAAAAGAATGCATAAAAAGACTAGCTACAAGTTTTTGGGTGGACACAACTTAAAAAAATATCTTCCCACCAATATTTTCTATCTAATCCCTACTAATAGCTGCTAGACTTATTAGTTTATTAAGATAAAATATTTACTACTTTGCAATCTTGTCGATGGTCAAGCCTATGAAAGTTTCTTTGTTAGCACTTTTGCCAAAACAATGTTACAAAGTTTGCTTCCTCGCTAAACTGGAATACCATCATGCTCCTAGTTGCTTTATCTCTTGGTGATTGTTTAGATGTATAGTAAGATAATTTTAGGAAGTTAATTGAAATTTGCTTCTACCATTCTCAAGCAACTCAAGCTAACATCTAGGTTTTTAATCTTGCCTTCGTCATCTCCATTCATTTATTAGTGATCGTATGTTTGTAATAGATCTTTTTGTTGGGAACATGTGTGAAGGATGAGTCCCACATCGGATAAATAGAAAAAGAGTTGGACCTTAATATACAATTGGATGGCTCGCCACTTACAAGGCTTAGCCTTTTAAGTGGATATGGGTCATACAATGTATATTGGGTCCAAGTGATGTGGTGGACTCCGTGGATACTCCCCAACAGATTGGGCCTACACGCACATGGGAAGAACCTCGGGCGGATCAGACTCCTAACACTTTTACCTAAGCTCATCGTTCTATTAATCACAATGATAGTCAAGACCTTAGTTCTACCAGATTTTATGAGTAAACTAGATCCAGATTATAAATCCTACAAGATTCTGGAACATTCAAATTTCAAAAGCAAAGTAGAGAATTAACAAGAACACGAACAAACCAGAAACCCAGATTCACATAATTTTTAAATAACCAAAGCATACGAAAACATAAAATCTGCATGAAAACATAGGCAATTCATAGTACAAAACTACAAAAGCTTGGATAAAAGCACAAGTAAACCCATACTAAACAACACAGGCCTGGGCAAAAACACAAGCATACAAAACAAAACTTCTTCCTCACATAACACAAATGGGGGATGGTGATGTCCCCTTAGGGACAGCATCCATGTTGTCCCAATCTGGGTCGTCCGTGCTTGGCAATGGACGGCTTGGATTTGTTTGATAGTGGATGGTTCGGATTTGTTTGGACAAGATGACATCCGAGTCGTTCATCACCGAGCACAAACGGCCCAGATCGGACAACATGCGCATGCACCCCGAGTCCACATAACCCCCAAAAAAAAAAAAAAAAAAGAAGAAGAAGAAATTGTTAGACATATTTGATTTTGATTATATTTTATGACAAAATTGATTTCTTAAAAATAATGTTAAAATGTCTTATCTGCATTGCTTAAATCATTGCCCCTTATAAAATATTTAATATTTTAGCTATCTCAGGAAAGAGAAATGTTACTAGACCACTTGTTTTTAAAATCGAAAAATAAAATAAAAATGTTTTGACCGAAAATCAACTCTGGAACTTAACCCATGTGTAATCTATAAACTCTTGCTCACAATGGCAGTATGGCACTTCATATTTTGACACATTCATAGTGCACTTACAGATTATAATCATCTAGCCCATCCTATTTCCAATTTCCAACATGAATTGAATTTGTTGGGTTTGAAAGGTTCCTATTCTGATCCCATCAGCAAATGCCTTGGCCATCCGGTTCTTCATTTTCTCTGTCGTTGTTGACTTCTCGACATTCTGGAGTTAAGGCACTAGAACGTTGCAAATCTAGTTCTACAGCTCAACGGACAGATTTCACATTGAAGGAGTATCAATTTTGCAGCCTAAGGAGATTTGTAGCTGCTCAAGAAGATATGTAGCTCAACGGACAAATATGAAACGGTCATATTTTTGGCTATATATTCAGAAGAGCTTCTGAGAAGAGATTCACCAAGCTACACCAGAGCAATATCATTTTCAGAGCAACATTCACTTCTCTCTACACTTCATTTTCACATTATCAATTTGAGAGCCTTTGAGAGCATATTTGTGTATCTACTCTTTGAGAGAGATTTATTTTTCCACACCACAAATTCTTATTAGAGTTGTATTGAGAGTTAAAAAAATTCTCAGTGAGCTACTACAGAACTAAGTTTTGTTATGTGAGTGATTTTAGAGTTTGGGAGATAAACTCTAGCGGTTCGGTTAACTCCTCGGGAAAGTTAGCGTTGCGGTTGTAAGGTTTAATCGGCACCAGAAGCTGGTTGTTAGATTAGTAAAACAGCGACTCCTTAAGCCAGTGGACTAGGCTGAGCAGTGGACAAAGCTCAGACGGAACTCCTTTATTTTTCTCTGTGTGATATCTCTCTTCCTTAACTCCTTTATTTTTGTTGTGCAATCTATTTATTTATTTGCTTTGGTATTTATTTTTCTCTTTTAATTAGTCAATTTTTATTTGGCCATTATTGTTAGCAAATAGCAACCCTATTCACCCCCTCTAGGTTGCCTTCTGGGTAACCCAAATAACCCTAGCACCAAAGAACCAACAACTCTATACGGCTAAACTGGAAATTCCCTCTACATTTAAACATACCCCCTAAATAGAACCATCACTTCCATCATCATCTTCACCGCCTGAGCTCGTCATCCGAAGCGTTGATGAATTCGTCTTCAGGATCACCATCGTCACTCTCCCCAAGACCCATCTGCCCAATTTCAGTGTCATCCTTCAGCGCATAAAACTCCTTGCGAAGAATATGTAAATCGCGCTCCAAAGTTGTATCCTTACAAGAACACGACGCAATCGCCGAGAAAGCCAATTAACCCTAGCCACCACGCGAACCAAACCTTGTCGAAGAGGGGCCATCTGATTAGATACCATGTTGTGAACCTGAGCAAAGGTTATCATCCTTGGGATTCTAAAAACAAAACATGAAAGAAAAAGATATTGAAACGATCGAAGCTGCGCAGAACGTATGTAAAAATTGAAGCAACAAAAAATCTATTTATTGAATTGGTGTTCCAGAGGGGAAAAAAAACCAAAGAAACATTGTCTCTCTTCACTTTCAAAGAAAAATCTTTCAAATCTGAAAACATCGCCTAGAAAAAGCTTTCTCGCATCCCAAATAAATAGTGTCTTGAACTTAGAAAAGGGGTGCATATACCCAACTGTAATGGCACCTGATTCCAAGAAATAACACCCAAAACCCCTATCAAATTTGTAGTTTCATAAACTCCAAATAATCAAAACTTATAGTATATACTAAGAAATAAAAATATAAAAAAATCTACTACTCCCTTCGTTTTAGCATGTAATCTTGATGGTGATCAACATTATGAAATCTCCTCTGTTAGCAATTTGACCAAAACAATGCAACAAAGTTCGCTTCCTCACAACAAACTAAACTTTGGACTTAATATTAGTTTTCCGTTCAATTTTTAACTGTACAAAGCAACAGCATATTCGAAAATTTCTACATTTCAGTCAAATCGAAACAAAGTACCCCTCCATCTATACATCTTAATTTACTGTTTTACATAACAATAATCAGTGAAAAATGCATTGAGTCACGTGAATGATTTTCTAAACCCTACATAAATGCTTCAAATTGTAAAATGAAGGTAATCTTTGCTAATAAAGTAAATATATCAAAAAATTACATACTCAGATTTTAAATTGCCAAAGTCTTAGATTGAAGTAGAAAAGTAACCAACATCTATTCACATTGACTGCAAATTTAACCAATATTTCTATGTCTATGCTCTTCTCTTACCTCTACATTTTTATCTTGGTGTATATCATGTGATTTTTTAAATCTTACATTACTCACTTTTGAAAATCATTCATATTAAAAAATTAATATTGTATAAAATTTAAATCATATAGACCACAAAAAATTCGATTATCTTGGTGATGATGTATCTTTTACAAAGCTCCACTCTAACAAGGGACGGAGGGAGTAATAGATATGGGTAACAAAACCATGTATTTGTAGAGACTAAAAGGTTTGTCCACAGGGGTGCAAACGAGCCGAGCCGAGCCGAGCTTTGTAGTGTTCGAGCTCGGCTCATTAAGTAAACGAGCCGAAAAATTGAGCAGAGCCCTTATCGAGCCGAGCCAGGGTAATTTACTTAACGAGCCTCCTTAAACGAGCCGAGCCTATGCAATCGAGCCGAGCTTTTGCGAGCCAAGCCGAGCTTTAGCGAGCTCGTTTACTAAACGAGCTTGAAAATCGAGCTCGAGCTCGGCTCGTTTACTTATCAAACCGAGCCGAGCCACGAGCTGCTCGCGAGCAACTCGGTTCTTTTGCAGCCCTATTTGTCCATGGTTTGCAGTGCATCTAGAGGACATATGAAGGTGAGAACCGTAGACCTAAGTTAGTATATTTGTAAATCTAATGATGATGTATCTTGCCAGATATTGCATTAGTATATTTGTAAATCTAAGTTACAATATAAACGAGATAAGTTGTATGTAAGAACCGTGGACACATAAGAGGTTACACGAACAACCGGGCTAAGACCATGGTCGAATTCAGCAACCTGTAATTGGAAAAATAACTTATGAAGTCTGAAAATAGATTTGATTCTTGTATATATTTCGGCTGCCCTAAAAAAGATAATCAATGCCTTAGCGTCTCAATCGGCTTCATCATCATTTCTTCTTCTTTTTTTTGGGTTGTGTCCAGTCATTACATCTTTTTCTCTCTTTATTTTTTAACCACTCGGACAAAAAAAAATTTAACCACCAACTAGAACTCAATGCACTCATTGCAGATAGCCCAACCCACATCAACTTATAGCCCAGTCCATTCCACTCATTAAATAACCTAGCCCATTCCAACATTGTATCCTTTACTAATGGGCCTATGATGATTGCGTTGGGCTGCACCTAAAGGCTAAGATAGATCTGGTCATAGACTGATAACAAGGAGTTCAGGCCCAATAATCACTTAACAGCATCGCTACCATAGGCTTTTATATACATCAAACATTAAGCTAGGCAAAATACTTTAGTCACGTAATCTTTCAAACTGTCATGCGCTTTAGTTCTCAATATTCGCATTGTGCTCGCCGTCTTAGTCCGTGAGACGTGAATTTTAGTTGTTTGAGACGTGATTCAAAGACACCATACGAATTATGTGACTATGGATAATCCTACTTTTTTTCTTTTTTTTTTTGAACCAAGGGCAATATTACTTTGGATCGTAATTGAGACCATTTTGGTCACAAAATTAAAACAAGTAGTACTAGTTTCGTCAGACACGAGTTGTCCTTTTTATAAAACTGTACAGAATTGATTTATGTGGTACAATGAACTTTTCAATATAGGATTAAATATGAAAGCAAAAAAGAAAAACAAGAGCCTTTCAAGTTTCAATATGGTTCGAATTGACATGGTAAAAGATAAAAGTAACTCATCGTACCTAAAGTTACGAGTCAGTGAATTGATGATGAAATCCTCAACAAATGAATTGACGGCATCCTTTATAAAGATTCCTATAAAAGATGGCATTTCCGAGAGCTCTTTTCTCTATTTTACCTAGTCCAATTTCAAAAACCCACTGCAACAGCCTCAACAAATTACCTCAAGCTACAATACCTCTATATTTCTCTGATTTTTTGTTGACGTACTATTCACCACTTAAACATTTTTGTTGAATTAGGTTGCTAACCATAACGCCCGAATAAAATTTACAAATTGAACAAAAAAATATATAGCAGAGCAAATAAATAAATAATTTGCACAACAATAATAAAGGAGTTAAGGGGGAGAGATATTACACAAAGATGTATAGTGGTTCGATCTGAGCTTTATCCACTCCTCAACATAGTCCACTGGCCTAAGGAGTCGTCGTTTTACTAATCAAACAACTAGCTTTTGGTGCTGATTAAACCTTACAACTCCAATACTAACTTTCCTGAGGAGTTAGCCGAACCGCTAGAGTTTATCTCCCAAACTCTAAAAAATCACTCACAGAGCAAAACCTAATTCTGCAATATCTCACTGAGAATTTTGCTAACTCTCAATACAACACTGTTGAGAATTTGTAGTGTGAAAAAATCTCTCTCAAAGAGTAGCTACGCAAATGTTTCTCTCAAAGCTCTCAAAATAATACTATGAAAGTGATTGTTCTGTGTATGTAATGCTCTGAAATTTCTTGTCTGTGCTTGATACTCTCTGTATTGTGTCTCAATAGCAGAAGTCCTTCTCCTTTTATAGGCTGAAAAGATGGTAATAGATGGAAATTGAAACAAATCACCCACTTGGTCTTATAGATTAGTGGACTAGGAGCTATAAACTGAAAGAGATCATTTCAATACCATATAAATATGGGCATTTGGCCATATTATGAACGTTATGCTATAATTGCAAAATATTGACCGTTTGAAACAATTCCATTGAGAGAAAGTCTTCTAGCAATCAGCTTGATATCAATATCCGAACATTGAAAAGAAAAAAAAAATCATGCTACAACCAATTCCTTTTTCTGTCCAATTAAGATCTTTATAGATGCACAAAAATCACGTTGAGCCTGAAAAGAAATCTCCCAAATCTATTAAACGTCCCCGCAACTAAATGACCTTTTCGTCAAATTGAAAATGGCATGGGCCAATGCTTTCATGGGCTACATGGAGACAAAACATGAATATTGGAAATTTCAATTTTTAGCGAAATGATTCGGTACGACTGTACAAGTGAAACATCTACTATTATATATGGGCCAAAAGCTAGTAATGAAATTGAATAATTCATGGGCCAATCGACATGGGTGTTGTACTAAAGAGTTTGAGCTGAAGGATGCATATAATAAAAGAGTTATTAGACTAACAAACTTGGTCCAAAACAAATCACACGTGGACTTACCAGTATAGAGTATTCGGACAAAGCTTTCTTTACAAAAAATTGTCTAATGGCATTTCTCTTTCGTGGGATAGAAAAAAAATGTTTTACAAGGGCCAATTGATTTAAGCAATGGAAATACAGCATTTTAACATTGTCTTTAATAAACAAATTTTGTCATAAAAATCAATCAAAATCAATTATTTACTCTCTTCTCTCTCCTCTCTACTGTTAAAAGAAGAAAACCATTTTAATTGAATCTAATTCGGTCAGGTCAGGCCAGCCCGAACTAATTCTATCCAACCTGTAACCTGACCGAAAGACTGAAATTTTCAGAGAATTAGATTCGTATCCGACCATTGACCTAACCGAACGGGTCGGTTGTGCATTTTTTTCTGATCGGGTCGGGTGGTCTGTTGGTGGGTTAGATGAACAACCCTACCCATTGGAACGACCCGGGTCCTGCCGGAGACCATTTTTCGGCTCCGGACGGAAAAATTCAACTTTTTACCAAAAAGTCATCTGAGTCAACTGCACTCATTTTCACTTTCTAACTGTACCAGATATATCTCGAGGCCTACCGACTTCCAATTTTCGGCTCCGGACAAGATTTTTCAACCTTTTACTCGAACATCCTATGAGTTTTCTATACTCACTTTTACTCTCCAAATTTGTATTGGATATATCTCGAGGCCCGCCGGCTGCTAGTTTTTTGCTCCAGTGGGGATTTTTTCAACTCTTTCCTATGAACTTATAAACAGCGTTTTGAATCAATTCTTGGCATTGTGGCCACCCAAAAACATCCCGTGACCACCCGTCAACTAACAGCGGCCCCGAATTTTTTTTTCTTTCTATTTTCTCCCCCATCAATTCGTGTAGTCTGTTCAATTCGTCTTCAGTCCCGGAACCTTCAGAAGATGTCATGGAGCTTCCCGTAAATTTTCAATCCTCAGCAATGTCCCGTCAGAGTTTAGACATTGTTCTCTATGTACGGTAGAAACGCCTCTGTGCCTCGTCGGCTAAATCCCCAGCGAGATTAATTTCTCTAAAACTTATGTTTCTGTCTTGAACTACGCGAGACTTAATTCTTTTAAGGCCGGAGATACATAGGCAGCCCTAAAGCTGGGCTCGGTCCCATTTTTCAAAACTTTTTGTCTTCTTGAATTACGTGATGACCTAATTCTCTTGAGACTGGAGATAAGTAGGTAGCCCTGTGACCGGGCACAATCCAAATCCTTCTTTTGTATATATTTCCCCTTTTATTTGAAATATCTCTGCAATAAATACATTTTAAGAGAGAATATTAGTTTTGTTCTTCTCATTGTGTGTGTGTGTGTATATATATATATACAGTCCTTATCTAGTCCGGGATCCCGGATCCGGGATTCATAGTTCCGGATCAAATTTTGACGATCCGAGCCGTCCAATGTGTTCAAAAGGTGTTTTCCAAGGTCCACGCGGGAAATCTTCAAAAAAAAATACCGGGAAGGGCTTGATCCAAGCAGTTTTCGCAAAAAAAATTCCGCGAGGACCTTTGAAAACACCTTCTGAACACATTGGACAGATCGGATTTTCCAAAAAAAATTTGCAACACAAAAAATGTCATGTTTTTCTTATTTCCGGGAGGGTGTGGATGTGAACATTTCCATATATATATATATACAGTCCTTATCTAGTCCGGGATCCTTGATCCGGGACTCATAGTTCCGTATCAAATTTTCACGATCCGAACCGTCCAATGTGTTTAAAAGGTGTTTTTAAGGGTCCCCGCGGAAAATCATCAAAAAGAAAATACCGGGAAGGGCTTGATCCAAGCAGTTTTTCACAAAAACTGGACGGTTCGGATTATGCAAAAATAATTTTTAAAACCTCGAAAACACCAATTTTTCTTCAATCCGGGATCCTTGACAGGATTACCGGTGTATATATATATTGGCATTTCATATCCTCACAAGTCTTCAATCACCTATTTTGTTTTAGAAAAGTTTGTTCCAAGTGTCGAAACAACGGGATAGGGTGCTTCGGCTTCCCTACGTGTAATTGCGAATTACCGAACCTTTTCTTCTATAAAATGGCAGACCAAACAAAAACCGAGTCGATTTTATCAAACAAAATCAGGTTGTTCGTCTCAAGATATTTATCTCTTATTTTTCAAAATATTTATTCATATGGTGACTTGGCACATCTAAAATCATGTCAAGTGGCAACTCTAGGTTATTTTATATCAAATTTGTTCTGGCTCAGTCACAGCTGTAAAACCGCGTTTTATGAAAACCACGTCGCTTTGAATCACTTGGATTACTCGACCATGAAACCCTTTTCCAAACCCTTGGTTGAAATCCCGGACACAACCATTTGTAACGATGATCGTACGAGGTGTGTGACGTACATAACCCTTTCTAAATTGTTTGGTTAATACATGATGAGATCGTGTGAGGGATATGATGCTTCTTTGAGAATTAGTCATGTAAACGTGCCTTAGAAAGAAAGGAGGGAATGCATAGTAGTTTAAGTGATGACGAGATATTACATGTCAAAGGGCGGGTGTGTGAGTTACACTTGGTTATGTTTCAAGATAGAATAACTAATGTGTGAAGCTTTGGCATGAATGTGATACATTCAATAACGTTGGTATGTTATTACTAGGTGTTTACATATAAAATTAACAAATTCAGTAATTAATTGACACGTAATTAACAGTGCCAAACGTTGGCAGATTAATGTTAATGAAAAGCACTGGATCACTAGATTAAAGATGGATTAATACGATGCCGTATTAGTTCCTAATTTGAAAGGCAGTTACTGGCAGTTACAGGTCAAAGGATAAGTAACAAAATTGACTTCGAAGCCATACTTTTAGTGGTTAAATGCATGAATTACACGTGTAAACATATAAAAAGAGGTAGTTGATGGTTGAGACACGTGGAATACGTCGTGCAAGGCAGTTATGTCCTTAACACTAATCATATGAGTTATTTGAGTAATCGTGCAGATTCAAATTAAAACTGCTGAAAGAAGATCAAAGAAATTCAAGTTCAAATGTTGTTGGAGAGAAGAAACTGCTCATTTGAAATGCAATGATGGAGTTCGAAGCAAGCCATGTTCAAATGCTTTGAGCGGGAAGTTCAAATTACAAGCAAGGTCTATAAATAGAAGAAGTTGAAGAGTAAAAACCTCCCGAACAAATCTTCAACAAACAACAATCAAAAAATGATGCTTGGTTTGTTCATTGGCAAGTAGAATTGTAGTTTTAGGAATTTGACTCAGCTCGAAGTAGATTAGGAAGTAGTTTAGGAAGTAGATGTTAGTTGTTCTTGTAACAATCAAGTGTTCGAAGTTCTTGTTACCTTTTATTTGAAGTTGACGACGATTTCGAAGTAAGTCTACTTTTGATTTATCAATCAAAGTATCTTGTTTCTTTGTTGCTCTTTGATTTCCTAAGTATATTGGTTTGTATTTCTTCACTTTGAAGGGAAAAATCCTCTTAATTGAGGTAATTGAACCATTAAAACACAATCGCCTGATTAGATTTGGTTTTCCAAAGTTAATCTGAGGGAGAAGATTTAAAGGCTCTCTCTGGCACGCTCGCACACAATTATTTTCCATTGCAAAGAAGTAAAAGAACTAAACACTAGGGCCACCATTCGGTGAATTCCTAGGCATGGGCATCAAGGCCCGTGAATCTCAGCAGGGGTACAAGAAGCCTGTGAATCTCGGTTTATAACACCGCCAATGGGTATACTTTTGGATATGAGTATAAGGATCTATGAATTCTGGCAGGGGTATTAAGGCCCGTGAATCTTGGCAGGGGAATATAGGTCCCAAAATTGTGACAACCCATGCATGGGTTAGTCCCACATCACCCAAATTTGTGAAAGGAGTTTGATATATATTAGGAGGCCTAAACAACTACTATTAACTTGAGGTTAATCTTTTGAGTCACGTGGTTAGGCTAAAAGTTAGCAGGTGAGCTAGTTCAGGTCATTCTCAAGTATAATTATGAGAATGTGAAGGGATATCATTGAGATAATAGAATGATGAAAGAATTGTGAATTTTATAGTGAGGTGAAGAAAGTTCCTCGTATCGGGTTACTAACGAAGTGCTTGTTGACACAATAGATATGACAAAAAGGGTTTATAAGGGAAAATGTTATACGGATCTATCGATTTTAGAAAAAGGTTTCCATTAACGAAAGGAAGTTTTATGAGCACGTGGACACTTGAACTTTTATTTGGTCTTGAGTTGGCATTACTTATTCATCTCTTGTTTGTCAACTGTTACATCCATGTGCTCATTTGTTTGCATTTGCTGCTAGCGATAGTAGAAGGTTTTTCCTACTAGGCTAGTGTAGCCCACCCTATCATTTTCAGGTACAAGTCAGGGAGCATGAAGTTGAGTGCGTGGGATGTGTAGCATCTTTGGAAAGCATGCATGAAAGAATTATTACTTATCTTGTGAACTTGTTTTGGGTAGATGAATTTATATCACATATTACTCTTTTGACTTGGACAAATGTAATAACTTAATATTTTATCCACTTCTTATTATGGGTGGGTACGGGTATTCAAATTAGGCTTTGATTATCCTCTATGATGTTGGTACCTTGTGGTGAGACTTTTGGAAGTAAAATAATGGGCGTTTGTATTTATTATTGGAAAAATGATTTTTTATTGTATTCGAAATTGAGGGCGTGACAAGGTTCTTTCAGTTGCCTTGTAAGACCCTCTGAATACCCCAATTTTATTCATCCGTAGTTCTAGAAAATTTCCACCAAAATCTAATTCCTAGTAAATTAATGGAATAATTAGTCATAAATACACAATATTTTGTCTATTTGAAGGGAAGGACAAGGAACTTTTACAATCAAACATAAAGTATATATTTTTCCAAAATTTTAGAATCAACTCTTCTTTGTCAAACTCTCTATTCTTTTCCATAAACAAAACGGAGAATAGCAATCGGACCTCAAGTCCCGAAAACCACTACCGAAATCGGAAATTAACTTCCAAAATGATCAAAATAATTTGAAAGTTTAGTTTCGAATCTTGTTCTATGTTCAAGAAGAAAGATACTGATGCACTTGCTGATTTGCTATGACAAAATTGGTTGTCAAAGTTGGTACAAAAGCATGGTTTCCCATCATTCATTTGAAAATTCAGAGCTGTGACGTGGCTAATCATCATATTACTACTAATTTGTTTTTTTCTCGCAGAAACTTCAAGAGATGGGTGTGGTCAAAACACTTAACCACGAAGGCAGATAAAAATGGAAAAAATTGGCGTGAACGAAGCAAAATACAAATACGTTTAAAATCGTTCAATGCGCGTAAAATTTTATGTTTAGACTTGTAGGCATATAAGTATCTGTATGTAACGTTTATAATTCACCATATTGAATCACCATGAGTCGACATGCCAATGCCATCTTAGGGCTCGTTTGGTTCTTTACTCTTATTCATGTCCGATTGTTTATTTATTTCTTAATTAATAATAATTACAAGAAAGTTATGATCCAATAATGCTTATGTTCCTTTTTAAAAATTAGTGACATTTCACTAATTTTTTTGGTTGTCGGAAGTGGTCGGCCGAAGGTGGGGTGGTGATTTTTTTGAATTTTATGTTCGAAATTAGAATTTTTAAAAATTAGTGACATCTCACTATTTTTTTTTTGTCGCCGGAAATGGTCGGCCAAAGGTGGGGGTGGTGGTCTGCCGGATGTGAGGTGGTGAGTTTTTTGAATTTTATTTTCGAAATTAGAATTTTTAAAAATTAGTGACATCTCACTAATTTTTTTGGTCGCCGGAAGTGGTCAGCCAAAGGTGGGGTGGTATTTTTTAAAATTTTATGTTCGAAAATAGAATATTTAAAAATTAGTGACATCTCACTATTTTTTTTTGTCGCCGGAAGTGGTCAGCCAAAGGTGAGGTGGTGGTCAGCGGGTGAAGATTTTTTTTGAATTTTATTTTCGAATAAGAATTTTAAAAAATTAGTGACATCTCACTAATGTTTTTGGTCGCCGGCAGAGGTGAGGTGGTGGTTGGCCGGAGGTGGGGTGGTGATTTTTTTGAATTTTATGTTTGAAATTAGAATTTGTAAAAATTAGTGACATCTCACTAATTTTTTTGGTCGCCGGACGGCCAGAGGTGGGTGGTCGTTGGCTGGAGGTGGGGTGATGATTTTTTTGAATTTTATGTTCGAAATTAGAATTTTTAAAAATTAGTAATATCTCACTAATTTTTTTGGTCGCCGGAAGTGATCGGCCAGAGGTGGGGTGGTGGTCGGCCGGAGGTGGGGTGGTGATTTTTTTGAATTTTATGTTCGAAATTAAAATTTTTAAAAATTAGTGACATTTCACTAATTTTTTTTTGTCTTTATGTTCGATTGCAAAAATTCATTGTCCTTCCTTTTAAAAATGTCAAATATTTTTTTCTTTTTAATGTTCGATTGCAAAAATTCCTTGTCCTTCTCCTAAAAAAAATATTTTGAATTTTTAGCTGAGTGGCCCTAAATTAATTCTAGCCAAGCAGTATATATGTACCAGAATCAGTCGTTCCGGGATTATCCCCGTCTTCATCATTCCGTTTTTTCATCAAGTAATCTAACACAAACAGGCGAGAATTCTCTCCAGTAGCTGCAATCAGGGCCGGCTCTGAGATTTAGTTGGCCTAAAGCGATTTCTTTTTTCAAATTGGGTCCTCAACTCTCAATATATCGTAGTTAAAACTTAAAACTACTTAGGAAAACAAAAACCTTTCATAAATAAGTCATTTGAAAGCATAACTACTATACAGACATATAAAATTGGAGGCCCCAAAAATTAATCAAAATTTGGGGGCCTAAAGCTGTTGCTTTACGAGCTTTAGCCCCAAGCCGGCTCTGGCTGCAATCAAAACATATGTGAGATAGAGAGAACGCCCCATGTACAGAAATTCTCAGTCTCTCTTACGCATTAAAAATTGAACCCTGTCAAGTAACCAATTTTTTTTTTTTTTTTTTGCACCACAAATTTTGTTTTTATTAATCATCGAAGAAGTTGCAATGACTAAAAGGAGTAAGGAGACATCATCAATTACAAAGATTCAATGCCAAATTCGAGACTTTGTCCTCGATTGGCAAGGAACCAACCAAAGAAACGAAACCCACACCTAACAGATCAAAGCCGGCACCCTATGAGCCTAACATCGCCCCAAATATTACAGTAATAGCACAAAAGCAAGTAACCAATTTCTTAATTGAAACCAATCAATAGCGAGCGAATTCCATGAGCTAGTATCCTTGTCCAGAAGTATTTTTCTAAAGTATAGTAATTAATTCTTTCCACAATAATGAGGAAAGAGAAAAGTATAACTACTTTATTTAAAGACCGGTGTTGCCATGTTGGTTTAACATGTCAAAGAATTGATATTGTAATGTTAGTGAGTGTCAATGTCATTACATAAACAAAAGCTGTGGCCATTACTTCAGCTTTATATTTAGGCCAATTACATACACCTCCCGGTAGTGTTTGACAATTACAAGAATTTTGTTTTTCATTTCTCAATTTACTTTTCTCTCCCATACAATGGAAGGACCGTACTAACCATTAATTTACAATGTCGTCTGTGTTGAAGTTATAAATAATAAAATTATCTCTTCTCTAACAACTTAAATTTTTAGATGAGTTGGTGGTTAACAATTTAAAATGATATCAGAGCAGTTAATAGATTATGTGTCTGAATCTCACCATCTACCTGATAATTAAATTCTCGCACGTCTATTTATGGAGGAATGCCTACCTATATGTACCCAAATGTGAGGGAGTTGTTAGAGCAGCTGTCACCACCATTGGCAGTCACCTTCCGCGCACACAATTTCGAGCAACACCATTTTTTCCATTTAACTTTCTTGATATATATACCATGACCTCATTTTTATGATCGGATTGAGAAATGAAGGTGATTGCCACAGATACCACAACCCCAAAACCAAAACGAATGCACACCCATGGCTCCACCCTCCACCTACCTCAACCACCGTAGCTGTAATCTATCCCCAAATCTCCCATTGTTATGATATCGCTTATCGGCCACGAAATTCTACTTAATCTCATCCAACTCACAACGTTGCGGCTTGAGCGTGGGTTTCAAACAATGCGGCTTGAATGGCATCTAAAAGATTTTAGTTATATTTCGTTTGTATATATGAAAAAATTAATGACAAATTGATAACAAAAGATTGTTAGCATAAATGTATACGTGCAGGTAAAACAAGGGAGAATAAAGTATTTTCAAAAACTAGTACGGTCACGGAGGTGGAACCTATAATTTTGTTAGAAATGAGGGTGTTTTCTGTAATTTAACTAAGTTTTACAAATGTTGGTTATATTAATTGTTAAACAAAAAGATTACGACAAAGTCTTCGAAGGGCAATTTGTCATTGCTTGGTTGACCTTATTATGCCCTCAATCACGGATGATTTAGAGTTTAATATTGTCAAGGAACTTGAAGGAAGGTGCCTTTCTCTTTTTGCAAATAATACTTTCAAGTTTTGTCAGCTCATTTCAAGGCTCTTTCTGGTGAGTTTCTTCTCAATGGGGGTCTATTCTCACTCACTTTACAGATACTCCATTAATTAATATACATTTAAGTTCATGTACTATAACTGTCTAAGAAACTGTGTTTTTTTTTTTTGTTATAGAGAGTGTCTCGATGAACCGACCTGACTAATTTCTCCAGCCCCTCTCATAACCCTTTTTCCTCAACCCTTTTTCCTCATTTGTGTGAGGTGAAGTGGCCCAAAAGACAAATCGCTACCGAAGAGAATCGACCCTGCGACCTTGGTGTAGTAAGCCCTGGCGAGACGAGTTGATTAATCACTGCGACAACCCATGCAATATATGTTGGAAAACGCTTCCATACTCCCCACCCATTTGGGGATACCATATCCCCCCCAATCCAACGGTTGAGATGATGCCACGTAGGCAAAATTGACCCGGTCAACAGGTCATCCGAAAAATAAACCCCTAAGAGGTATAACAAAAACCCCTATAGGGCATTACTGTTACGCCAAAAGGTCGAGAACAAAATTTCAGTGGCGTAACCTAATCCCGTAAATAACATAACCTCAACCCCTAAACGGCATAACAAGAGGAAAAAAAACCCCTAAAAGGCATAACCAAGAGGGTATAACCCGATTAGGGCATAACAACTGACCCTTAGGGGCATAACCGAAACACCTAAATGGATTGAAAATCCCCAAAATGGCATAACAATAACCCCTACAAGGCATAACTTAAACCCCTAAAAGGCATAACATTTCAGAAGGGCCCCAAAAAACCCATATCTGGCATAACCCAAACCCCAAATAGGCCAAAAAATCCCCTAAATGGCATAATTTTGTCTAAAGAACCCCAAACTTGCATAACATAAGCCCCAACTGGGCATAACAATAGATGTGATGTAGGTGGACCCACCTAGGGTCTTTAAAATCGATTTTTTTATTTTTTATTTTTTATTTCGTTAACTGTGGTTAACATTTGGGAGTCAAATTCAATGTTATTGATTTACTACTAAACGAATTTCAAATTTTTGCGGATCTCACGACGATTAAACTATTTTAACAATCGATTGCGTTAATATTGTTGGTCTTGTTGATGAAATCAATCTTGTAAAAAGTTACATCTCAAATGGGATTAGAAAACTCCTTCATTTTGGTATGAATTTGTTATTTGCATGAATTTTACAAAAGAGTTATCGACCGATTAAACGTAAGTTGAAACGTGATGAACTTAATTTTTGGTACAAACTATGTACTCTGCATTTTGTGAAATATAGACGGTTCGGATTGCTTAAAAAAAACTCAGATGGGTATGTTATGGTTTAGAATAAGACTTTAATGCCTCGGGATGCATTAAACGTGATCCGATCTCATGGCTATCGATATCCGATGATCTCAAAAATTGGCGTCAATGATAGAAACAGCGAGACGTGAAATCCTAACGGTTCTGATCGACCATTATAATTTTTTACTTGGTAACGACCTTAGAAATCTATACGTTCAATATAAGTGGTTATGAACTAGGTATTGTGCTATAGTTTAATGTACATTGGCCACATGACTGCGAAACAATCGCGATAATCAAGACCGTTGAAATTGTTTGTCTTAGTGATTATAGTGTTATCGTAAAAAATTGGCTCGATCGGGTTTAGAAACGTTCTTTATCGGGACCCAATTTAATGAAAAAAAGAGTTTTTTTGATCGAATTAGGGTGTAAGGATATCCGATTAACTTAATTTTTGGTACGAATGATCTAATACCCGTAATGTAAAAGATAGATGATTCCGATTGTGAAAAAAAGCTACACGTGGGGCCCAATTGATATATGACAATAATGCACTTTTTTAAGGTAACTTAACCGGTTGAGATGACATTGTTTTGGATACCCGATCATCATGTATTTGCGTTTCTGACATGGAATGTGCATGAACTAAAACCCTAACGGTTTAGATCGAGCAATCGAAAAAAATACATGGCAATTTTTTAAGAATTATTACATTGTTATTGCGGGACATGGAAGCACTTAATTTTTATCCAAATTTCTCAAATCAGCCTAAATCACACGCCAAAAATTTTTACCCCTAAAATTCCCCCCCAAATACAGAGAGCGAGAGAGAGAGAGAGATGGAGGACCAGCAGCAAAACCAACCGGTGAGCGCCTGCCACCATCGGCGACCCAGCTCCTCCGGTGTCCCTCTCTACCTCCGGCGACCATAGCCGACGCCGCCAAGATGTTTCGATACAGACGACACATACCAGTTTCAAACGCTGGAAAAAACTCCACCACGAAGGTAGATCTCTCTCTCTGTCCCTCCCTCTCTCTCTCTCAGATTGTTTCATTCATCTACATATCCCCCCTTATTGGAGACCCGGATTCTTGAAAAAACTAGGGTTCATGATTTGAAAACCCCTTAATTTGAACCCCAACTAGTAATCCGAAACCCTAATGGATTAACCCTCCTAATCCGAAATATTTCCCAAATTCGAAACCCTAATTCTGATGGGTAACAGATCCAAGTGGAAAATCAATTCACAATTGTTGGCAAATTTGTGCCCATCTCTGGAGTTCCTAATTCATCTCCCTTGAATTTGTTTCCTCAGGCTTGACATTACTGTCATTTGGTACATACCTGTCTACTTTCTATCCAACTTGTGTTATAAAAAAAGAAGAATTCAGGATTGTCGTATTGACCAGCTTGGTTACAACATGAGTTGAACCTATACATTGAATGACAACATTGCATTACCTGAAATGTTTAAGAAACTATTTGTTCATTTTTTTTTTTGCATAGAAAACCTGTTATTTCGTAGTTTGTTAGATGGAGTTTTCAAACTGCCAAAGAAATCCTGTTGTTAATTGGCAGATTGAGTGGTTTGCTAAATGGTTATGTTGATTGTCCATGTTGAATGTGTATTCTTTAACGCAGTGAGTTTTGTCTTCATTAGCGGTCCCATATTTATAAGTCCATAAAATGACACTAGTGAGCTGTATTTGTAAATGAACAAAAATCACTAATGTGATATTGACTAGTAGCATATCCATGAAGCTTAAGAAAAAGGGGCTTCGAGCAATTGAGGCGAGGGCCTCATTTTCTGGGATGTAGGAACCATACAATGTTTCACATGAGATTGAGCGCAAACGTGCATTGTCTAGTAGCCGAGGAGAGTTCTTTTTGTGTGCTAGTTAAGTTCAACTTCGAAGTCTTAACTCTTTTTCTTTTTTTTTTTAAACTTATTTATAAGGCATAAGATCCACATATATAGCTTCAATTGTCTCATTCATAAAAAGAACAACTGTTTCCGGGAACTTAGTTTCCTAATTCTGTTTGAAACTCTTAACTGTCGTATCTTTGTACCTCATTGATGTGAAAAATGTGCAGCTAGAGTTCATGGAGTTGTTTGCTGTAAGGACACCCCAGCAGGGTATCGCAACTAAACCTTATCGTAGCTTTCTCATAGCTTTATAGTGCTGCTCTGGACTCGACTAATCTAGCAATTTTTCGGTTTCAAATCTTCCTTTTAGGTAGTTGGATGAAAAACCCTTACTTCTTGGTGGTTAGTTTTGGTATTTAGCTGTTTCATTCAGTTTTTCCTTTTAGTTCCGCGCATGGTAAGGGAAGGAACTGAAAGGACTCTTTTCCTCTTCAGCGGAAGGGCTCAACTGCTTCCCACATCTGCCTTGTGATTTGATCATTTACTGCATTGACGGCGGCTTCCGATTCATGCAGAGGCAAATCTCCTAGAAACTCAGTTTTTTTTTTTTTGGTATTTCGCCAACGTATCATTAATGCATTGTTGGTTCCAAAGTACTAAACCAATTTATTTAGCTTCATTCCTAACCTACTAATTGCATTGTTGGTTCCATTTCTTGTTTTCCATTTTACCCATCTATAGGTTCATTTAGAACCCTATTGCTGTCCCATGACTTAGTATTGCTCGCTCGAGGTTTGAAGTCTCCTATGTAATTTTGGCGTGTACTTTTCCATCCCATGTTCACGTAACCAGAAACCTTTTCACTTATCATTTGGTGAAAACCAAGGGAAAGAACGACAAGTGTCCCTCTAGTTGTCCATGTTGTGGTGTGGTCAATGACTAGTATATGAATTTGTTTGGCTGGGTGCATTCTTCTTGTTATGGGCTTTCAGGCCGTGAATCTTATGCATTTGAATGAGAAAAAAAAGGTGTTTAGTTTTGAGTTTTGTTTAGTTGCTTTGACAGATGTTCTTGCATATAGCATCTTTAATCGATTAGTCGCTCAAATGGCTTTAAAAATTATGTGCTAAGAATGTCACAGTAGTACACAATCGATTCAACAACCGATTGGTAGTTTGGAAACTGAAGTATCGAAACTTATTTAGCTTCATTTCCTAGCCATACTAAATGCAATTTGCTATCTTGATCCAATATTAATGGATTTCATGATTTCTTGTAGATACCTGGCGCTAATCTAATCTAGAAAGAGAGAATGATGAGGGCAAAGAGAAAGAGGATGCAGAAGTGGAGGAGGATGGCGAGATACACAACCTCCAGCCAAGAAAACCAAAAGGCGATGCTAGACACTTAGGCTTCTTCTCTTTCTTTTTGTTGGAGTAATATTTTTTTTTTTTTTGGGTACTTCGAAAGATAGTATTAGTAATGGATGCTAGACACTTACATTTCTTGTAGATACCTGTCATGTTGTGTTCACGTTCAATGTCCTTTGGATGTTGAAAATGCGTGTAAAAAGTGCAGGAAACAGATTTTTGAGGGCTGAAAATTAGTGTAAAAGTGCAAAAAACTGATTTTTGGTTGTTGAAACTGGTTTTTGGATGCTGAAAATGAATGTAAAAGTGCAAAAAACTGATTTTTGCTCGCTGAAATTGCCTGTAAAAGTGCAGAAACTTGGTTTTTGGTTGCTGAAACTGTGTGCATAAGTGCAGAAAACAAGTTTTTTGGTACTAGAACTGTGTATAAGTGTTAACGACGAGGCTCTTTGCTATGCATAAGTGAAATTCGCTTGATTGATATTTGTGAGCTATCTTTTGCATGTTACTAGAAATATGTCTACTATCTCAAGCAGACATGTTTTAAATTATCTGAATCTAATACTTAAAATCCAACTTTACAATTTGAATATTAGACTTCTGCTCTATTTTTTCCCTTTATATATCAGACTTCCACCCATATTGTCTGGCCATATACTTTTGTTCATTTCACTAACTCAGTAATTTGTGATGATCAACATGTAAGAGTTTGTTGGGGACTCTAAACAATTATCAGTTAATTGGGTACAAGAAAAACGATTAATATAACTGATTTCTACATATGATACTTGTTTCTCTTGCCTTTCCAAAGTTGGTTACCTTTCCTACATATGGTATATGGATCTAGCCTGTTATTATTTATTCCTACATTTGGCTTAGGGCGGATTCACCTAACACTTGATTAATCTGTTTATTGTACTAGTATAACTATTCTTTTGTAATGCATAGAGTTGATCATATAATGTTTTTGGATTTGAATATTTGGATAGTAACCACGGCTGTTTGGTTGATCAGCTGTTGGAGTGTTTCGAATGATATTTTTACCTTTTTTTAATCTTTTTGGGTGAGAAGCATCGTTAATCGATTTGTCGCTCAATTGGCTTTAAAAATTGTGACTGAGAATGTCGAAGTAGTACACAATCGATTCAACAACCTATTGGTAGTTTGGAAAATGAAGTATTGAAACTTATTTAGCTTCATTTCCTAGCCATACTAAATGCAATTTGCTATTTTGATCCAATATTCATGGATTCCATGATTTCTTGCAGATACGTGGTGCTAATCTAACCTAGCAAGGAGAGAATGATGAGGGCAAAGAGAGAGAGGAGGACGCAGAAGTGGAGGTGGAGGATGGCGAGATACACAACCTCTAGCCAAGAAAACCAAAAGGCGATGCTAGACACTTAGACTTCTGCTCTTTTTTTTTTTTTGGTTGGAGTAATTTTTTTTTTTTGGGGTACTTAGAAATATAGTATTAGTAATGTTGGACTTTTTTAGAATCTTGAATTGTTAATGTAAATGTTGCAATCTTTAATTTGTCACTGTGACTGGCAATTTAATACCATTTTGAACTTGTGAAGTTGTATGTGTTCGTATATTGTGATCAATATTGTGTCGTGTCCATATTCCGTGTCCATATCGTGTTGTGTCTGTATCCCTAGTCCATAAGTAGTTGATCTTGTTACTCTCATGTCGTGTCCACGTTCAATGTCCTTTGGATGTTGAAAATGAGTGTAAAAGTGCTGGAAAACGGATTTTTGGGTGCTGAAAATTAGTGTAAAAGTGCAAAAAACCGATTTTTGGTTGCTGAAACTGGTTTTTGGATGCTGAATATGAGTGTAAAAGTGCAAAAAAATGATTTTTGGTTGCTGAAACTGGTTTTTGGATGCTGAAAATGAGTGTAAAAGTGCAAAAAACTGATTTTTGGTGGCTTAAATCTGCATGTAAAAGTGCAGAAACTTGGTTTTTGGTTGCTGAAACTGTGCATAAGTGCAGAAAGCAGGTTTTTGGGTGCTGAAACTGTTCGTATAAGTGTTAACGGCGAAGCTCTTTGCTATGCATGTTTAAAAAGTAGGTTGTTCTAGAAAAACAGCATCCCCCTATTTTCTTACCTACCTCTGGCTTAAATAATCGATCAGTCGATCAATTGGCCTTAAAAAATTTTCACTGACAATGTCATGTAGTACACAATTGATTGAGCAATCGACTGTTATAAACGAATCAAAGTTTAGATTTACCGGACATTGATACTGATATAAACGAATCAAGTTTTTCTCATTTGCTTTTAGTAACTTAATTTTTTAGTATTTACCCAAAAAAAAACTTAATTTTTAGCACTTTTTAAAAAAAAAAAGGCTTTTAACAACTTTTTTCGGCTTTAAAAATTAATTTTTTTAACAACTTGCCTGTTAGCACTTTCATGAAAAATAAATAAATTTGTTTTCAACAACTTAACTTGTATGTAACACTGTCACGGATATTCTAAGATCCTCAACCCCAACATTCACAGTCCATACACTTCTTGGTCTAGCAGAAAAATATAATGCCAGAAAGTCCCAAAAATAGCACCGCACCATGCCGTAATGAGTAGTACTATGTCATAATCTCATTGCCCAGCAATTTAACTAAAAAAATCCCACGAGAATGAAACAGGCCACATCGTCAGCGTGGCCTATTCTAAATAGAGAACCAGTGAATGAATGAAAACTCAAAACCACCAGAAAGTTCAATCCACAAAAAGTAAAATCTATTAGTCTAATAGAGAGAAAAGTCCACCCAGAACCTTCACTGTTTGTGATCAAAAGAAAAGAACATACATATGCCAACCCAAGGGAAAAAGGGAAGGCATAAAAGAGATACTTAGGACTTGCTAAATTGCAAAATATTGGCAGCAGCTACAATATTCAGCAAATATTTTGAAAAACACCATATGCAATCATACGAGGTGCCTCCATACTTCTAGCTCCTTTATTTATAGGACAGCGATTCGTATTAGTCGCAGCACTAAGTTTGTAGAAGGGAGGGGGAGCGAACACTGTTGGAGATCTATGCATTCACAACAAGCATAGTCTTTGCAAGCTCTAGCGCTTTCTCGTGCCCGAAAAACTTCTCCACTATTGCCAGGGCAAACTCCATGGAAGTTCCTGGCCCTCTGCTGGTGATAAGATTGATGTCAACCACCACCCTGTTCTCAATTTCACCCTGGTCGGACAGCTTGTCGCACATTGGAGGGAAAGCCGTGGCCTTCTTACCCTGGACATAGACCAAAACACGTAATGTACAAAGACAGAACAGCTAAATATGGGAAGGTTACCAAACAAGAACATTTCTAGAGATTTGAACTAGAAATAAGTTGATATGGGAACAACACAAACAGAAACATCTTGCTGGACCCTTGATTCAACTGTGATAGTAGAAGATGATAATTGCTCCATAAAAGATGGATAACATGTCGCCTGTCAAGGACCAATGTGTTTTTGGTAAGTACAAAACTACAAATATCATCGTCATCAGGTTCTATTGACACCGAAAAGGTTGCATCAACAATACCAAAAAAAACAAGTGCAACCACTTCTTACTTTCTTTCCCTTCAGCAAACCCCATGACCCAAGTGCCACAGCAGGAGGTGCACATACTGCAGCGTAGAAACGTCCATCCGCTGCCTGTTTATTCATTTAAGGCAAATTTATGAGATTAAGGGAGGGCTTTCTAAATGCAACTAATCTCTAAAGCTTTGAGTCTACCTTCATACCACTGAAAAATTAAATAAACTCAATTTGATATAGGGTCAAGTCTAAGTGTTGGATTTAGTTTCAAGGAGGTTTCCGTAAAATTTTGATTCTGAGTGGAAAAATGGGTAAGGGCTGGAGAAGCTCTAAGGTGATGTGCTTTCTATGAAAATTGACAAACATAATTCAAAAGAACAACCAAAATAACAGAAGGGTTTGTATGAACAATGGAATTGTTAGCATTACTCATTTTAAAAGTCTCCCACAATGATGTAATCTCTTTTCAAGAAAATGAACTATATGATCAATATGTGGATTTCTGACCAGATTTGCAATTTTCATGCAGCTACAAGATAGCAAGATATCGACCAACTGCTAAAATCTAGCATCATTTTTTCTCTTTTACAGAAGTAGGGAAATTCGACTGCTAATATAGGATATAACGGATCTTTTGACATCACTAAAAATTGGACGATTCTGTTCATAGGCTGCTCAAGAACTTCCAATTTGAAACTCAATTTCAGTCATTCAATGTGTAAAAGCATAAACTTAACTGTTACTATGGTATAATAGTTTTCTGTAGGAAGTATTTCAATTCCAGACTTCAAAGTAACATGGAAAACTCAAAATTTGATATTATCATATAGCAGAGAATTTCCACTGACGGCCTTATGCCCATAGAAAATTAAAATTACAAATGCATAGTGTGATAGTGAATTCAAACAATGACATACAAGAATTAGAAATAACTATAGCAGATGGCTTGTCACACACCTAAACTAATTACTTGGGCATATGTTCAAAGGCATAATCTTCTACTACCGGTTGGAATCTCCCAGCTGGAATACTATGCATCTATATTGCATGCAATGGAGAAGCTGTATTGGAGAGATAAAGGTAGTACTCCAACTGTGTTGCAAACTGCAAAAAGGTTTCAAAGGCACATCGAACATCAGGTTCACCGGAAGATTAGCAAAAATAGCCAACACTTACCAGTTACCACTGTATCGAAGTCTCTGACCCATTCCTAACTTGCAAAGGCATTGTTTGGATCAATCCCAAACTACTGTACAAGCAGCAGTGGAGATTAAGTGAAATTTGCAGACAATGGTTATATAAGTGAACTTCAATCAACCAATTTAGAACTCTAAAATTGATTTCATGTGACTCATAACCCCATAAAAAGTACTAAGTAGCCTCAAGACACGAGCCAAAAAATAAATGGTGATAAGATAATAGCACTTTGAGGCTAAATGTTGATAAGATAAAATGAAGAACATCAAGCAGAATTTTGTCATGCTTGGTTCATACGGATTGACAACTGGAGCAAGCATAACTAACCTCCGTGCACGCACAGGGTCTCATGCTCATTTTTGTATATTTGGTTTAGTATATGTATTCTTTGTTGTGACGGGTTTGTGGGGCAATGTAGGTTGTTTTTTTTATAAGATTTTGATGTTTTCTTTCGAATAAACGAAGCTACTATATATTGATGGGATGGAAAACAAGATAAAATTGGCTCCTAATGTGCAAGAACATGTTATGTGGCAAACTAGAAAACGTGTCATGAATTAAAACGAGTGGCACTCTATGAACTTTCTGTTATAGGGTCATCTGTAATCGTATGTAACCATTACATAGTGAATGATAACTTCTACTAACATTCAAAATATTTGTTTTAAAGCACATATCAGAATGTATGTGCTCTTCTTCCTTTTCACAAGTGGGTACGTATGAGAACACGCAAAGTAAGTGACTGCAAGTGTTCTTGCATGTGACTAAGTTGGTCGTCATACACCAACCACAACATTCTCTTGTTCGCTCCTGACAACTTAATGAATTTCTCGCAAACCTAGCACTGGCTATAATTTGTCAAATTCCATTCCAGTCATTCTTTATCCATCCAATAAAAAAGGACTTCGCAATTCAACATACCGTTACTGTAAACAGGATCATCACTTATAAATTCCAACTTCCACCTGTTTCCTTGATAATTTTTTCGGTGATACCACATTCAAATATATTTCAGCTATTCCATCAGCCCCAAAACAAAACAAAATCAAATCAATAGCCTATCTTAATTTGACCCAAAATATTAGGCAAAACAAAAATCCATAGTCACTCGTATTATACACGTAGCAAAATCACACCCCTCCATCAAACCCAGAAGCTAAAAGACAGGAACCGACAGAGTTGAAGAACACTTGATACCTCAAAATGAAAAAACAGGAACCCAAAAAAAATAAACCTCATCCAAAAATCAAATGAATGAGATACGATATGGGAGTGAAATAACAATACCTGGTCGAAGCAGCAACAACATTCGTGTCGGTAGGGGTCTTGAGCGGTGTCCAAAAACGTAGGGCTCCGATCCTCTCGGAAAAAAAAATAATTTTCATCGTCGACCCCTCATCTTCCTTCTTCGGGGATGTTCAGGGTTGCTGCATTTTTTCCGCAGAGAGAGAGAGAGAGAGAGAGAGAGAGAGATAAAGAAAACCCTAGTTCTAGTTTCAGAGGGAGAAACACAGAGGAAGAGGGAGAGAGAAAAGAAAAGGCGTTAAGGGAGAGAGAGGCTGGAAACCATGGTTAAATTCATCAGGTTAAGAGTTTTTTTTTTATTAATTGAAATAGTAACCGGTTGAAAGGGTAGGGAGTATTTTCTATTTTAAAATTCGACGGATGAGATGATTTTGAGAAGATCAAACGGCTGTAAGGAGGGGGGATATGGTGTCCCCAAAAGGACAGGGGGATATGGAAGAGCTCCCCATGTATGTTTACAATACTTAGCTATACTTTTGGCGCATATAAATTCTTTGGGGGCACCGACCTTAGGTTTTTGTAATGGGCATGCAACTCCTGCGAGATATATGATAAAGGAAATAAATAACCAAGTATTTTTTTTTTTGTTATCTAAGAGCTTTTAAAATCCATCTCAATCGGTTGATCAACTTAACTTTTGACGTGATCAATGCTCAGGACGAGCTTCAAATAATAAACGGGTCGAATCATTAAATCAAGCCTGAAAAGGCCCAAAAACGGGCAAACTGGACCCTCCAGTAACATTCTCAGAGATCCATTCTTTCATTTTAATACTGGAGTAAACTTTTTTGAAAAGACTGTTTCCGGGTATTGCAGTGAATTGATTCCAAAGCCAAACCTTATCTGTTTTATTTTCTGCCTTTTTTTCACACCATGATTCCTCGAATGGACCTAGATTCACATAGTTTTAGCTACTTGTGCCGACACATGATTCTCTGCTGAAAGATTTCATAAGTTAGTGAATTTTAAACTATTTTTACACCTTAGAGGCGTCAGAGTTCAACAGTTTATGTCTCTGGATTTTCAGATTATTCCTATAAATTATATCCTTAATTAATGTAATTAAGATTGAGGATTATACGTATGTTGTTATCTGAATATGAACTTTGTTTTTAGATGATGAGCCAAGCATTTGGACCTTAGGCTTTTGAAGAAAGCTACATGTGATCCATGGCGTAGCTTTTTTTTAATTATTATTATTTTTTATTTATTTATCGGGAACAAGTTTACTAATGAAACTTGATAAATGGTACATCAAGTTGGAGGGAAAGGGGAGGGGATTCCAACCGGAGAAATTAAAACACCTATTGGATGGCTCAAAGCCTAAAAAACACCCGCTGGGCCAAGCCCAAACAACTAAGGCCTAGCCCAAGAAGGGCATACCCAATATTACAATAAAGCCCAAAATGGAGCAAACCCTAGAGAACTTCACCATCAACCGCCGACCCAACATTCGCCAAACCTCCAGCTGCCACCGCCCGCCACCAACCGCAACCGCAAACATCCATTACCGTCCGGTTCAGGGACGTTTTTGGGTGAACCGGTAAAACTCGGTTCGGGGGATACACAGAATCAAAACCGGTTTAAAAGAGGTTGGTTCGGTTTGTCTCGGTTTCAAGGTCTGTTCGGTTTGCTGAAGGGAGAGAGAGGAGAGATCGGACTACAAACCCAGCGCCCACCAGTTCAAAGAATAAAAAAACATTCATATATACAAGAAATTGTTCCGATCTACCATTTACAATCACAAATGTAACAACTTTACGGTCATAGATCGAAACAGAACAGAACAAGAGAAGGAGAGAGAGACGGAAACGTGACTTTAAGTCACTGACTTATATAAACAACAAGAAAATATGCACACATATACACCTATTAAGAGAGAGAGAGAGAGAGAGAGAGAAAGGAACAGATCTTGATGAGGATGATAGACGGCATCGATTGAACAGATCTCGGCGTCGATTGGCTTGCGGTGGCTATTCTATCTCGGTCGCCTCTCTCTCTCTCTCTCTCTAAAGTTGACATGGGGTTGGGAAAAAATGAGCAGATCTCGGTTAACAGTATATATATATACAATAGCGATCACCTTAGGGATCCCTTATTAAAATTTGGTGCGGACCTCACCTTTCTGAGCCAAATTTTGATGATCCGAACCGCTCAATGTTTTTAAAATGCGTTTTTAAGGGCCTATATATATATATATATAGTAGTTATCGAAGTAAAGCAAAGTAAAGCAATATATTTACTAGTTTCTTGTTTCTAATGCATAAATGTGTGCCAACAGAGATGGTAACGCCTCTGCTCCACTTCTCGTTAAGCCCAAACCAAACCCACCCAACAATGGCGACTAGTGGGTGAAAACAGAAACGAAAAAAAGCAGACGGACTCCGTCGGCAGTCACACTTTTTTTTAATGTAGTTATGAAAAATGAAGTTAGGCATATTAAGTGTTACCTACGAATTTTATGGTTAGCAACTACTTTTATTTGTTCACAAGTTATGCATCTTTTATGTTTGCATTTGTTACGTATTTTTTTTTATTCATTTGTTATGAATTATTGTAGTATTAGTTATTCATTATTCAAGTCAGTTACGAATAGGAACATAGGATACACGCCAAAACAATAGAAATTATTTTGGCTATTTAAAAAAATATTTGGTGATAGTCACAAATTATTTTGATTAGCTTATACACAAAGTTTAGTCAAATTTACAAAATAGGTTTCTCCATTACGTTGAGATTATGTTTAGATCGATCTTGAATTTGCCGAAGGGAAGAATAGAAGACAAAGATAAATGAAAAAATAATAATAATAAGTTAGAATGAAAAAGGAGGAAATGTAGACAAATATCCAACCAAATTAAAGTCTACGCTTCTATCCAATTTTAATTGATAGTATATTAGAAATCCATGCTTTCCATCAGCTACAGCATTTGAGAAACGAGAGAATAAATTAATTACACACTTTTCAGAAATTATTGCCCCTTCATTTGGCTTTTTCTTGTTTGTTGAGCATGATTGGAAAATGTCCTTGGTTGTTTTTTCAGCAAAAATGGATATTCCTTTCACTGGGCCCATGCTTCGATCAGCTAAATTTTCTACTCACATAAAGATTGAGCGAGGGCTCCCAAGAATCCAATGCGGGGATCACTCCATATATAAACTCTTTCATGCACTCAATTGTATAATTTCGACAAAAAAAATCAATTTAATTGGATCTTGATAACTACAGGAATAATGTGCACTTTGTTTTTAAAATGAAAAGTGGAAAACATTAAACATGCACCTCACAACCTTTAGCAATAGTTCAGCCCGAGAGTGTGGAGAGGCGGCCTCCCACGGTATTTTCACTTTTGGCAAGGGTAATTTCGGTTATTGAAACTTATTATTTCATAATACAGTTGCATTCTAATTAGGGCTATGAGTTTCAGTATAAACATAAGAGGAGGCTAGAGAAAATTGTTCTTAGAGAGAAGTGAGAAGAGTTGTACTCCATGAAATCTTCGATTATATTGGATTGGTCCCGTGATTTTTCCTTTCATTGCGATTTTTCATGTATATCTATGTGCTCTTTCGTTTCCTGTTTATTACACACTTTACTGTGTGATTTTTGTAACTCTAGCTTCTAATATCCGTAGGAGCATTGGATTGAATGTGGAGTTTAATTCTTAACACCTAGATTAACACAGTGGACAATAAAGATATTCTACATGGATTTGTCTGACAATCAACTACTGGTTTCAAATCATGTCATCCAGTCGTTATAAAGTAATGTTTACCTTTCTAAACAAAACAAAAATTATGGATTAAAGTCTATATGGTTACCAATAGTTTCATCCTGCAGCTGGTCCATCAACTTTAAGTTTAATCAACAACTATCGAGATCAAGGTTACTGTATCAGTTGAATTCGTCTACATGAAATGATTGGTATTCTTAAAATTAGTCAAAATGGGTGCAAAATGACCCAGACATCAAGAGTTTTAAAAAAAAAGAAAAAAAAATGGATGTGAATCCTCTTCTAGTTTTCCAAAAGATTTTAGCAATCTAGTTGCTAAAATCAACCATGATTTTAGCAAATGAGTTCAGCAGGTGCTAAAATCATGGTTTTGAAATAAAAAAATGAAGTGGTTCCATGTATCGTTTTTCGATTTTTTTTCGCACCAAATTAAAGTACTCGTCGTGTACCTTTAATTCAGTGTGAAATTTTTTTAAAATAATACACGGAAACACTTAATTTTTTGATTTGAAATACCATGATTTTAGCACCTGCTGAACTCATTTACTAAAATCATTGCTAAAATCAAACGGAAAACTTAAACGGATGAAAAGTCGAGAAGAGTCTTCAAGACCTTTTCCGAACAAAGAAAAGTCAAATGGATAGTTTGTTAATCACCATATCAGTTAAAAATTTTAAATCGTGGAAACTTACGACAAAAATGTCCTATTGCGACCAAATCCGAAGATGAAATAATACTCTCCAATTGTAACTGCCTCAGGGCTGCCTTGTGTAGTGAAGGAACGCTTTAGTTTTTTTATGAACGGCAAACAAAATTTTATTAATCACATAACAAAGTTACAATGATTAAACATGATAAGAGAAAAGCATCAAATCGAGAAACGGCATCTCAACGAGATTGACACCCCACTCGACGACAATCATATGCCTCTTGAGACGCAAAGAATCGAAAGGCTAACATGGAGTCAACAAACCAATCAAGCAACAAAGCAAAACAAAATAAAACCCCCAAGACCAGTGGGCTAACCACTTTAGCTAACCACTTTGATGCTGCATTGATTCACCTAACTGAAAAACGATTTTCATATATGACATCGGCATGGACATTCATATAGATTGGGGGGGGTGGCACTACGCCAAATATGGCCATTTCCAGCATTTTTATTCCCGGCATCATAATTAATGCCGCAAAAAGCTACTACTACCGGCATTTCAAGAAATGACAAAAAAAGGAACTTTTACCGGCATTTGTTTAAAATAAAGCCGGCAAAAGTCAAATTTTCCACCAAAATATTACCGACATTTTTTTTAATGTCGGAAAAAGTAATTTTACCGGCATTTTTAAGTAAATGCCGGTAAAAGTCTAATTTTAAATAAAAAAATCCGACCGTATAATATATATATATTTTTCAGTGTGCATTTTTTAACATCATGTGAGCTAGCTCAGTTGGTAAATACACACACGCGAGGAGCAAAGGTCATGGGTTCGAATCTTGGGGGAAGCATTTCTCTCCAAATTTTCTCGCCACGCGGACGACACGCAAGCACCACGCGGGTGTCACGTGGCCGACACGCAAGCAACACGTTAATACTTAACAAATGCCGGTAATACTCTTTTCCGGGCATTTTTAGTGGTTTTTCAGGCATTTGAAAAAGGCCACTAAAGGCAAAATTTCCTGTAGTGTGGGGGGCATTTTAGGATGTATTTGGGGGTCTTTTTCGGGGGTGGGAGTTGATTTAGGAGTTGTTTTTAGGGTTGGTTTATGGGATGATTTGGGTAGTGGTCGGGGCTTTTTCATGGGCTTATTTAAGGGTCATTTTGGAAATGTTTTGAGGCGCCGTCATGGCGGCAATGTGGTGTTTTTTTTTGTTTAGGCAGCTGCTAAAGGGTGGTTTCCGAAGCTTTTGGGTGGTGTTCTGGTTATTGCTCAAGCTTCATTAGTATAGTTAACTCTTTGCTAACTGCGTATTTTTCTCCTTGTTTTCCACTTTGAAAACGAGAAAATTTCGAGTAGGGAAGACGTAAGTTGAGAATTTACGAGTAGCAGTAGTAAAAGGGTATTATGCACTCTCTGAGGCTATGTCAATGTTTTCTTTTGTTATTGTACTAATTTCATAATTTCACATGTACTTTTTTTTCCAAAATGGTAATAGCTTCGTTGATAGAAAACATAGCTACACAGTATACTCACCTAAGCGTAGCATCGGTTAAACCAAGAATATATACCGACCAAATGGGTAACCGATGGTGCACAAATGACGTGTGGGGCCCACTTAAAGGCTCGGCCTAAATGATCCGAACAGTTCAAAAAATTTAAATACTTTTTTTCGAATTGCCCCGCAAGAAATCAGCTTAAACGGATACCCACAACTAGTTGATCCGATGTACCCATTTTAAAATGACAAAAACAATCCCAACACTTGCAGCTCCAAGAAAAAAAGGCACCCGGCAAACCCAACCCAACCGAAGAACCAAAACCCCATCAAACGCAACATCCAAGCAAAACGCCCGTCATGTAATAATCCAAAAAATTTAATAATTTTTTGAATTATTTTATTTCCTAATTATAATTAATTATCTTTAAAAACTCTTAATTACATGTACTCTCTCCCTCCATTCCCATTACACCACCACCTCACCACCCCTCGTCTCTTTCTCCCAACCATCTCTCTCTCTCTCTCTCTCTCTCTCTCTCTCTCCCTCTCCCTCGTCTCCCAAGATCATCATCACATCCTCTTTATCATCTTCCAAAACCTATCACATCCACATTACTATTCAACCCCGCACCACCATCTCATCATCACCCAAATCTCTTATCTTGTGTAATCAATCTACTTACACCTCATCTCTTCTCGTACACCACCCTACCATATCCTAAAGACTCATCTCTTCCACCCTACACCTTACACCACACCATAGCCATTCCATCACCCTTGCAAGAAATCCGGCCAACCTCATCAAAATCCCACCAAAATTTACCCTACACCCGCCCTTATCTTATCCTATGTCACCACCATCATTGCCACACCTCATCTCCTCCACATGGTCTTATCCCAACCCATCTTTTTCCCTCCCCTCATCCTTCACCCCTATAAATACCTCCCACATGTTCCCTCCTCTCCACGTTTCCACTGGACCTCACACACATAGAGAAACACAAGGAGAAGTAGTAGCGTTTGAATTGATCGAGATTGACCAAGGTTGCCAATTCATTGCCGTCAACGTCAATAAGAACTGCTACGCCGCCAGACAGAATGGTATTGATAATGTATGGCCCAACCCATTTTGACCGAAACTTCCAGCGTGGATCAAAGACCGATGCTCGGATTTCTTTCACGACCATATCCCCTTCTGTCAAATTTCTCAACTTCACCTTCTTATTAAAAGCCCGTGCGAGTCTACGTTGGTACCCCTGGATGTGGTATAGAGCCCTGAGCAGTCTTTCATCAAACATTATCAACTCCTCAAACTTTCCTTTCAACCATTCCGCCTCATCAATACCGGATTCAACCATTACCCTTAAAGAAGGTACCTCTAGCTCAATAGGGAGCCCGACTTCCATTCCATAGACTAGAGAATAGGGTGTTGCCCCTGTTGGTGCATGGATGGATGTTCGATACCCCCAAAGTTCTAAGGGTAACTGCTCATGCCAATTCTTTGCCGATTCAATAGTCTTTTCAAGGATTGTTTTGATGGTCTTGTTAGCTTCTTTGACTGCCCCATTGGTTTGCGGGCGATAGACCATTGATTTGCACATTTGAATTTTAAAGTCCTCGAGTACTTTTGTTGCCTTGCCCCTGAAATGGACCCCATTATCGAATACAAATGCCTGCAGAACCCCATACCGATAGATAATGTTTTGCTTGATGAAGTGTGCTACTTGTACTGCAGTCAGGGTAGCATAAGAGGTTGCCTCCACCCATTTTTGGAATATAATCAGTCCCCACTAAAATGAACTTGTGACCATTTGATGTTGGTGGCGTGATCTTTCTAATAACATCAATGACCCAGACAGAAAAAGGCCATGGTGAAGTCATCGAGTGCAGCTTTGATGCAGGAACATGCATGAGATTGCCGTGTACTTGGCATTTGTGACATCGTAGCACATGCTATGCATAATCTGTTTCCATGGTAGACCAATAGGAACCTTGTTGGAGGATCTTTTTGGCAAGCATCATATCGTTCATGTGTGGTTCGCAATCTCCTTTGTGAATTTCTTCCATTATCCTTTTAGCTTCATCCTCGTGCACACAAAGCTTATGCAACCCGCAGTTAGATCTCTTGTATAACTTCCCACAACAAATGATGTAATAATGAGAAGCCAAAATTTGAAGAGCGGTTCGATCCTTCTTGTTGGCATTGGCCGAATATTCGCCTTTCTCAACCAGATTCCAAATGTCCTAATACCATGGCAATCCGTCATCTAGTTCATCAAGAGTCATGACATAGTTATATGCCAGAGAATTTCTTTGCTCAATCATTATCGGTCTCAGTTTCACCCCAACCGAAAGCTCGACCATGGATGCCAGAGTGGCAATGGAATCGGCGAATTGATTCTTGAGCCTCGGTACATGTGTGAATGTAACTTTCTAAAACCGATGGATGAGATTATCAAGATCCTTGTGATATGGTTTTAACCTTTCCTCCTTGACCTTCCAGTCATCGTTGGCTTCAGATACCACCAAGTTTGAATCCCCGACAACTTCTAACTTCCGGATCCCGATTTCTAGGGCAACTTCCATTCCCACAATGTATGCTTTGAATGCCTGATTGTTTGTGACTTCAAAGTTGATTTTGAAAGCGAGTGGGATGTGAGACCCTTATGGCGAGATTAACAATACACTGATTCCAAATCCTTTCTGATTGGCAGCCTCGTCAAAATACAGTATCCATATATCACCTGTCGTTGTCATTACACTTTCATCATGGAATTGAAACTCCGTATCTTCTAGTCCCTCGACAGGATGATTGGCTAAGAATTCCACAACCGACCTTCCCTTGACTGATTTTTGAGTAATGTAATTGAGCGCTCAAATTCAGCCAGTAATAGCAACCAACGTGCTAACTTACCGGTAAGTGCAGGTTTCTCGAATAGGTATTTGAGATGGTGCATTTGAACAATTAGCAACAAGAGTCTAACATGCCTTTTCAAGCAGAGTGTACCGTTCCTCGCATCTAACCATTTTCTTGCTCAAGTAATAGACGGCCTTTTTGACTCCAGCTTCTCCTTCTTGCGCCAGCATACACCCCGTGGCCGATTGAGTAATAGACAAGTACAGGATCAAAGGTTTCCCCGGCACCGGTGGCATTAGGACCGGAGGATTCTAAAGATACCTTCAAATGGCTTCAAAGGCTTTCTGGCACCTGTTGTCCCTCTTTAATGGCACACCCTTCTTGAGTAAATGAAACATCGGCGCGCAAGTTAAGGTCAACTTGGCGATGAATTGGATGATGAATTTGATTTTGCTAAGAAATTATGCAACTCCTTCTCTGATCGCGGCAGTTCCATCTCGAGAATGGCCTTGATCTTTGATGGGTCTACCTTGATGCCCCTAGTAGTGATCACAAGTCCCAACTTTTTTTTGGCGGTTACCCCAAATGTACACTTCTGTGGATTGAGACGCGTCCTATATTTCTGGATCCTTTTTAAGAACTTCTTGAATCCTTTTGGACTTGACAATCATGTCATCAACATAGACTTCGAACTCTTTGTGCATAATGTCGTGTAACAGTGTTGTCGCTACCCTTCGATATGTAGACCCGGCATTACCCGATAGCATAATGTCCCTCATTTAATGGTGAAAGTTGTTTTCTCCAGATCCGCTAGTGCCATAAGAATCTGGTTGTAACCTGAAAAACCATCCATGAATTAGAGCAAAGCATGTCCAGTAGTATTGTCTACAAGCACAGCGATATGGGGGAGTGGAAAATCATCTTTAGGGCTTGCTTTCTTTTGATCTCTGAAATCAACTCATACCCATGATTTTTTTCATTTTTCTTGGGAACCGGGACAATGTTTGTAACCCGTTGGGGTTACCCTGTCATGAGCAGAAACCTAGCATTGAATTGCTTGGTGATTTCTTCATTTACTTGCTCTACCTAATCAGGCCTAATCTTTCTTAGCTTTCGCTTGATAGGTTTGGTGTCAGGGTACAGGGGAATTTGATGTTGTACTATTTCAGGGTCGATTCCAGGCATATCTGTGTGAGTCCATGCAAAACAATGAGCATTTGGCATTCTTAGGATATCCCGGAGCCGGTCTGAACCATTTGGGTGTTTCCTCATTATTCAAATTTATTGAAATTATTTCTTCTTTGATTGGCTGAGCATGCCTTTCGTCTTTCCTTTTGATTAGGGATCGAAGTTCTTTGGAGATTTCCTCATTGAACTCGGTCTCATCATCATTGCGGTCGGCACAATTGATTTTAGGGATAGCAAAGTAAGCGAAATCGGACACAGGGTTCCCATAAAGAGCAGTTGACCCAAACTCAAAAAGTCTCTTAGACTGACTACGAATAGTTTTTGAAAGTTGCCCCAATCCTTGAGTAATCTTTTGATGGTGTATCCTTTGTTAGAAATGACATGATTTGAGAAATTTGCTTAACAAGCCTCTGTCAGGGACCTGATTTTGAATTTAGAAATTAATGTCCCGGTGGAGGACAATTGTTCCTAATTTCTGTTAGGTCTTGTTAAGGTGTTCGATAATTTTTCCAAGTCATATGATTTTAAGGACTGATTGAATTTGAATAATGTACATTGAAATGCATGACTCTTCATTGGACATAACTCTCTACAAACCGTGACCATAGGGAAGCTATCCTAAATTTATTGTAAGACTTTTTTTTTCTTTTTTCTTTTTAACGAGTGTTTAATATTTTATTATTACACTTTCTTCATGTAAGGGGATGGGGAACAAGATAATGGGAGGTTAAGTCACAGTAAATAAAGTGAGTAACCACTACATGAATGCAAAATATGACATATCTTACATGATTTGAAATAATACAGAAAAGAACTCAATTCTTACTGTAAACAACTCGTGCGCACGAGTTGTGTTGTCTTGGCACAACCTGAGTTTTTTATTTGAAACTAGTTACTTCAAGTTGATTTTAAAATACTTGCCCTTGCCTTTTTAGTTCTTTAAAATTGATTTTCTAACTTTGTTAACCTAATTGATTTTTTAACTATAAGGGAGGAAAGGAAAAGCCAACATAGCTTAAACAAACCAGAGACCACGGATTTGCACAGAAAGTGATGGAAATACCAAATTCGAAAAATGGCCACCGGAATAGGACTCGTGCGCACCGTTGGAGACTGGTGCGCACCGTTGGAGACTGGTGCGCACGAGTCGTGCAACAGACTTTATTTTGAAAATTTTATTTTAATAATGTGTAGACCTTATTTTAAACACAACTCCAATACGAATTATTGGGATGTGTTTAAGAAGGTCCCCTCAAGGACCAAAATAATGGCTTAAAGGCCAACTTTTTACCTTTGACTAGCTTGAAAAACCTCCTTTTGGACTTGGTAGAAAATGCTACTAGGGGTGGTTGTTGTTTCTGATAGCTTGGGACTAAAAGGATGGAAGTTTGGATTTTGAAATGGGATTTTTAGTGGGTTTTTGAGAGGCTAGGATAGCTGATTTAGGAAGAGAAGTGTAAAAGTGATGTGTAGGTGTGACGCTTGAGCGTGAGGAAGCTTGAAGATGGTTGGTAGATTTGATTTATAGAGTGAGAGAGTGAGTTGAGAGTGTGAGAGCATGTAGTAACAGTAGTTCATTTTTTAGGGAGGTGAAGGGTATTTATAGGTCTAGGGGCGCAAAAGGAGGGTTCAAAAGGTCCAAGAAGAGTTCAGAAGGTTTTTGAAAATAGGGGGCCGATTGTAGGAAAAATGGGACATGATAGGCGCGCAATATTGTAAATATAAGCGCCTAAGTAGGGGGAGTTAGCGCGTTAGACGTGCGGTTTTATGATCATTTTCCTGTTTAATGCGTGCTTGGTAGTGTTTTTGGTATTGTGCATGTTTTTCCAGGTTGAAAGATGTCTTTGGTGCACCTAATGCATGGCTTGAAGTGGAGCTGGGCGTGGGAGTCGAAGTTTGGGCTTGGAATGCTGAAAAGGACGGCTTAAGGGGTCGGTATCGATACCCCCTAGAGCCGTATCGATACTAGTTGGTTATGAAGAGTGCACAATTCGTCCAGAATGTTTAGTATCGATACCCCTGAAAAGGGTATCGATACCTACGTCGTACGCGGAAGAAGGAGATAAGGGTTCGGTATCGATACCCTTATTAGGGGTATCGATACCGAGAGCTTTCGGGAGCATCAGCTTTGAAACTACGTCGTATTGATGGTCGTAGAACTAATTCCTTAACGATTTTTATTCGGTTTTTCATTAGGATTACTTAGTAAGTATAAATACTAAAGTTTAAACCCATTCTAGGGGTCCACAACTTTTACATAGGTTTTAGTTCTACAAGTTTTCGGCTCCAGATCTGAAGTTTTTTTTGGTTCGTCGTTACGCTTTCAAGTTCTATTACCAGAATTCCAGGATTTGTGTTGCAGATTGTTTGTCAGGATTAATTTTTCCCTTGCAATTACGGTATTGATTCTTACTGGTTTTATAATTCTAATTATTAAAAGCATGATTAGTTTTGGTTTCAATTTATCTTCTGCGATTCACGTCAATATGTGTGAGTAGTTGTATAGAGTGCGGCTGCGGGAGAAGGCGCTGCGCACTAGACTAATCGATGTTTCACCTCGGGGCCGAATTAACTTGATTTTCGGGCAGTTTTAGGAAACGGAAACTCATCTAACAAACAAAACCCAGGCATCGCCGGAATTCGAATGCACACAGAATCTGGTGACAGGTGGTGCGCATTTGTTAGGGACCTTTTTCTTATTCTAAAATTAGTAAAAAAGAGTAATTGTGGCCCGAGTAAACATTGGTTAGGCTAGTCGCGGACGCTGGGTTCCTACGGCTGTATTCTCCTTTTTAAATCCGTTTTTAGTTAATTTAGTCTGGTAATTTAGTTAGTAAATTAATCTCATTGAACAAGGGGTGGCTACCTAAGAGCCAAGATAAACTGTGAACCCGTCATCTTTGAGTCCTGCGCACGTTCGTCCGTCTCTGTGGATTCGACTCCGGTACTTCCGGATATTATGCTACATCGGTCGAGAGTCCTGCGCTTGGGACGCGTCTTATTTTTAGTCACCCGGTCGGTCAAGCAGGACACCTAGCCGTTCTCAGGAATCAGACTATCATCATGAAATTCTCCTGCTAGATTCCTGCACGAGACTTGGCATGCAGGAATCAACTTGTGTGCACAAGTTGAAATGGTGCGCACAAGTGCATTTCTGGCCTTGGTGATTTTTTGTTGAAGCACTAGTCCATAAGGGTTGGTATTGTTGCACAAGGTTTTGGGGTTGGTGCGCAAGGATTCGTTTCAAGAGGGGGTTTTAATTTTTGAAATCCTCAGGAGCACTGTTCCAAGCTTTATCGAGGCATTTTTTTACCTTATTTTCATCATCGAGGAGGCTTTTCAGGCCATAGTTTGAGAATCGTAAGGGATCTAAATTGGGGTGTCTACAATGAGATATCCGAAATGGAGATGTGATATAGGGAGGCTATCCCAAAAGTTATGGTTGGTGGTCAAGCAAATGATTATGAAGGTTATGAGATGAATGGTGGTCAACCAGAAATTCCTATTGATTGGGAACCCTAAGTTATGACATTGCGTGGTTACTCGTTATGAATTTGGCAATATAAGGTGTTTTGTACTATTGTATCGGGTTACCGTCTATATACTCTAGTGGATTCGGTTAGTTCCTCTTGGGCTCAGTGGTTCAGTTATTCCAGGAAAATTCATCCTTTTGCAGCATTGATGAATCTAAATAGGTAGATAACTTATACCGTTCATCAGGGCTTCTGGTTAAGGCAAGCAAGGTGGGAGTTGAATCAGGAATGATCATGATCTTGGTGGTTAAAATGGGAGGATGTTCTCAAGGTAGAGAACTTAGATGAAATATAATTTAAAGGCTAGATTATGAAATCATCTACTTATTTTCAATTTTGTACTACTTTTCAATCATATATGAATTGCGACTAATTGTAATGTAAGGCTTAGTGAGTGAGAGTTAGCTATTGAGTGAATTTATTGCTTATCGTGCTATTATTCGCCCTGGCATATTACGCTAGGATTGAAGGAGAAAGAAAGGAGCTGTACACTACCAGGGTAGAGGTCAAATTGAAAAATAGGTGTCAGAAGAGAGCTGGGACTTGAATATGAACAATTAGAATAACCCTGCCTTTACCTTATTTTTGCATTGGATGAATGTAACTTAATTTCCTAACAAGTACTTTATTACTGTTGTAATCAAACTATGTTATTTCATGTATTCCGCTGCTTATTAATATTACAATCCTTTTAATTAAATAAATCTTTTCTATTTAAATAAATTAAACAATGATTTCAAAAATCAGGGCGTTACACGTTAGTAGATAACCGTAGGAACAGCAACAGAAAGCTTCCACAAAAAGCAGAAACAAACTCAAAATTCCACTAAAAGGGAGGCACCTTCCTTCAAATTATCAAAATCACCATTCTCCTTATCATAAATTTCTCCCTCCTCCATGTCAAGATATTTCTCTATGTTGAAACTCTCTCCCCCATAATATTTCACCCCCAACAAAGCACCAATATCCATATACTTACGAGCCTGCTTAACTAATAACGAATTTCTATTGCGAATATCGAGGAAAGAAAGATAAGAAAATGAAATCTCCTTCTTGTTCTTATTCAACTTGACCTCCTTAATCCCAAACTCAGAGAGCGATTTCTTCTTCCTAATCTTTCTTCTCGATCTTTTCAATCTCCTTCCTAATTTCTGAACTGCATCATGAATGGATCTCTCTCCTGGAATACTAAGCCCCTCTCTCTTATCCTTTACCACACGCCTTGATAGAGAGATAGGACTAGTAACAGTGACTCCATGGTGAGTCGGACCTCACATTCTTGGCATCACTATCCTAATTGGCATCATTATCCTTATCAAAGGACCTATCACTATTTCCATCACAAAGATCCACATCAACAAGATGAGATTGCGTATTAGCCACCTCAACATCCCCCAAGTCTATCCTTGAATTCACACCAATGTATTCCTTTTGTGCTTCAAGGACATCAAAATCAACGTAGTTATCATCCCCATGTTCAATCTTAACCATGGCTTCCTTCTCAACATCATGAAGCCCTTTCTTGATCTTAAGTGAAGTAAACACACATTTTTCCAGCACGTTTCTGGCATCGCATCTTCAACAACTTTTACTGGATAGACAACACCTTTAATCTTCACATGCACAAAATTGCATTCAAGATCGATAATATGTTAATATAAACATACGCCATTTTATCGAAAGCAATCGATTTCTCCATCAATTCATCAAGTTTAATGACCTCACCCCACAACTTACCAATACTACTAAATGTGGTAGAACACCATGCATTAAAAGGAACACCGTAGCAAGAAATCCATACATTCCTTGATAAAAAAAATTTATTAGCCCATGCCTCCACCAATGAGAACCAATTTGGCAAAAGATTGTCTTCATCCCCAAGAAATGTGTTCAACAATTCAAGGGAATCGAAGGATATTCAAATGTTAAGACCACTCATAGGACGAATGTGAGCATCCCAAATACCATTGGTGATGAACATATGCTGAAGCTTGTCAACATAACAACACTTGATCAATATTCCCACCACACTGTTATGTAACCAATCCAATCCCACTTCTTTGGCTTTGACTAGCTTAGTCGTACCATTAGAATCGCCTTTAAGAGCATCAACATAGGAACGACAATTAGAAACACTCTGTTTGCTCTAAATCTCAACAGAATAGGTTGTCAAACATGCCTAGATGATGCAAAGTTATCGTTCCTAACCCCTTAAAACTTCTTCCGAGAAACCATAGGACTATTTTTTAATACTTTGCAATTGCACAACAGTTCTAAAATCCCTAATAAAAACACCGTTAAGATCCTCAATACCAATGGCCTCTTCCCTCCTCTTGAATCTTATGAATCTGAATTTTGTATTAAAGAAAGAGCTTCTCTTGTTCTGCATACAAAAATCTTCCACACACCCAAATGGACTAAATATTGACGGAGCCAAGAAACATCCATGGATACCACTGCATGTTTCACTTAAGATTTATAAGCTTAAACGTGCTACATGGATGGAGCCAAGAAACATCCATGAAAAACTTAAGACCCAGTCGGACGACAAGTGCTGAGTGCAATGTGTACAAAACTTGATGGAACATCCAGACAGGCGTGACTTCCGTCCGGACGAATGTTGCCAAATTTGAGGCACTTCCTTAACACCACGGATACATTTACACAATTTGAAATTTGAATGTGAATTTTCTTTGATCAAGAACAATTTCTTGACTTTTTATTTTTATTTTTTTTTTCAAGAATCTCTATCCTTGTTACCCCTCCTCTTTTCGCTTTAATTTTCTATTGCAGAGGCAGGGTTTAGGTCTCCTTCCCATGTGATGAGAATTACCCTCTTTCCTACTTCGAAGATGAAAATCTTTCTCCTCGCCCTGTTGACTTTGCAAAAGAGAAAAATTGTTAATACTCCGCTCCGTGTTGAAAGATAGAGATCTTTTCTGACGTTACTGAAGTCAGGTTCCTCCCAAGGCAAACTATGGACAAGAGTAACAAGTCTGAGAACTCTCAAATTTAGGTATGAATGAAACAGTTGCTCTTCAGTATTTATAGGTGAATTTGGCCACTTAGCCATGCGTGGTTACCATTCTTAACCTTTTCTTTTTAAGGCTGATGCGAGGTTGAACATTTATTTTTGAGGCGCATGTGCAATTCTCTTCTCAGCTTCAATACTTTGTAGACAAGAGCAGAGCTCCTTTTTTTTTTTTTGTCAAGAGAGAAAATTTCATTAATCCAATTGTGATGTCACCTATACATGGAAAAGGACGCCGGCGATAGGTTGAGACAAAGTGAAGCTAACCTGTCACGACTCAGCTTCAGGCCTACAAAACAGAACACGGTAACAACCTGACAGGAGAAAAGGCACATATAAAACCTAATTGGGAGTTGAACAGAACGAAAGACTAAAACAAACAAACAGAGAAGTAATGCCTACTCCTAATAGACTATGCAAGGCAACTAAGCGACACACATGAACAAAATATACTAGCACCTGCCAAAAAAACATTAGATGGAAATAAGTAGATAAAGGATACTAGGAAATAACTAAACGAGCCCAAATTTAACGAGTATTCCCATAGCTCTTTCTGTTGACCATCCTTGCATTTGGATGACGGATGTCCTCCAACGTTGATTGAGTCCATGGTCAGCGCAAACTACCTTTGATCGAGAATCCCTCCTTAAGTGATCTTGTCTTTTTTTCCTTTATTATGACCATTAATACTTGTCGTTATTTTCATCCCACGCTATTAAACCAAATAGGCAACTTCATGGGACTAGGACGTAAGAGAAAAATCTCTTGTAAAAGTCTCTAGTCAGGCCTGGACGGATAAATAATCAAAATGTGCGTAAGCTAACCTTTACACTCCTGACCAATGAACCAAATAATTTTTTTTTTTGGGTAATTACAAATAATTTTTTTTATGTGGATTAAAACAAATTGGTTGCAAAATTAACAAAATATCAGTTGCTTTGACTAGGCAAACACTTGAGGTGTAATACAAAGGCAAGTTGGACCAAGTCAACCATCTTTACCTTCGTGCTCCCCTCTCTTTTATCTCCTTTTGACTTCAGGGCACAAGAATTGATTGATAACACCAAATTTTGACGAATTACTCGGTGGCTGTTATATACTCCCTCCGCAGAATTATTGTTGCTATTTTTTGAGCAGTATTTCACAATCAATAATATTTTTTATGATTTCAAAAAAGTCAGATTTATTAAACAACATTATATTGGATATAAAAAAGTATTACAAATTATAAGATATAGGCAAATTTTTAAAAAAGTTCCAAATAGTTAAAAAATGACCAGCAATTTGAACCAGAGTGAGTATGCTTTTTCAATTCCGCTACAAAATGGTGAATAAAGGCAATTTATAGATTATCTTAAGTTTTTTTTTTTTTTTTTTTTGACAAATGCATGTTCTTTTTACGACTCTAAATAAGCCCCAAAAAACCTATAAATTGAAGCTTAAAATAATCTCATTTTATTTGTGAAATAAGCTTTAAAATTCAATAGATGACTGCTCATAATTATCACCAATTACACTATTCATCAAATTTTGTTAAGCCAATAAGTTAGATAAGTTAAGTTTTAACCAACGGATCATCGACCAACAATTTGAGATATCTGCTATTCGAAACTTTGGAAAAACTTTTTCGTGCTTTGTTACTTGTTTTTTTTTTTAAACTCAAAATCTCAATTTCAAGCAAATGCAGATGAGTTTTCCAATGAAAGGAAATCTGTAACCACAAAAGAGAACCCATATCCTCTGTGTCGAAAAACCCTTGTACCTTTGTGCCAAGGGGTTTTCTGGTTGTTGATCACACATAAATTTTAAGACATTAAAAAAAATAAAAAAAATAAAAAGTCACACAATCCAACGGTTCAAATCCCCTCGGCACAAAAGCGCACACAGGGGTTTTCGGCACAAAAGATCTTGCACCATTTGGAACCCACAATGAGCCGGCACCTCGCCAGCTAGACTCTTTTCTTTTTTGGTTGTTATTTTACTTATCATTTATGAGCTATTTCTCATTTTAAATTTACAAGTCTTGGGGTTAAGTTGAGACTCAAAAATCAGCATATAAATTTCGCTCGTTGTGAAAAAAGATATATAAGTTAAATGAGCGTGTTATATCCATTAACTCTCACAGTGTTATCTTTATTTTGAATTGGAGACATAAAGCTAACACTGGAATATATTAATGGAGCCACATTCGACACCCTACACGATACACAGCCTAGCAAGTTATTGCCAAAACGTCAAACAACCTTTCCTTCTTTGATCTTTTCCACTATCTTTTCATGGAGATCGAAGAAATTTGTGATGATAGAAAAATTACAACCAGAAAGATAAACACACCTTTTGAAGCTATGGTTACAAAAATGGAACAATCAAAGCTCTTTATATACTTGACCTAGTCTCCGTATGACTGCTCTTAGATCGAGATGGACCGGAGTTGGCAGTGGAATAATCATAGCTCGAGAGAAAATACCAAGTGCTTTTGGATCATCGACACGTGGTGTTCTTGGAGCGCCTTCCATCACACATTCACATGGGTCCACACACACTAATCATGGGTCTCTTGTGAATTTGTGGTGGTAGAAGCCTGAACTGAACAATCACTCCAATTCAAGCCTCCAAACATGGAAAATCAATTCAGTCTATATCCAATTTAGGACAAGTCGAGGCAATAGACCGAGGAGTGAATGAACTCAGGCAACCACCCTATATATCGATGGTTTCAATTTTCATAGCCTTGTAGTAGCTTTTTTTTAAAAATTAAAAATTAAAAATTATATAAATTTGTCTGTCCAACATCATTTTGGACAATCCAACTCCCGTCCACCCAAAAATTTTGAAAAATATATTTTACATTTTAACAGTACTTTTTATTTTTTGTAGTAATATTTTTCTTTTTAAAATGGACAAGCATATATACGGTAATTGTTTTACAATTTGTATTGGCAAAACTATAATGGCCTTGTTCGTTTATCTGTTTAGTTTTAGTTTTAGTTTTAGTTTTAGTTTTAGTTTTAGTTTTGATGACATCATCATTTTTCTCATTTCTCTCTCTATCTCTCTCCACTCATTACATCTGCTGACATCATCAAAACTAAACTAAACTATCTAACAAAACACAGCCATTACAGTTTACCTAGTCAATCTTAAAATCTTGCGTCTTTCGATCCTGGGAATCGCCTGACCCAGTGCTTTACATATTTATTTTAAAATTTTGGTTACTTTAGTTTCAAAATAAGCTAAAAAGTTCCTTCAATCCAATATCTTTTCTTAAGAAAAATTTAATGCACGTCCATCCAAGTTTATTTTTGGCAACAGAATAGGTTCATGAAGTTTAGCTAAGATATAAATAATAAACTCACCCCTCTCTAAAACAACTTAAACTTTTGGATGAGTTAGTGGTTAATAATCTAATATCGTATCAAAGTCAAGTAATAGATCATGTGTTCGAACCTCACCGCATACCTGATAATTAAATATTTACTTGTGTTTAGCTCGTTTATAGAGATAATCATGGCTACACGTGAGGGGGCGTGTTGAAGATATATATAAATAATAAACTTACCCCTCCTCTAACAGCTTAAGCTTTTAGATGAGTTGGTGATTAACAATCTATAAGATACAATAATTTTTAGAATGATTATGGTACACTCTGTTGGCAAAAAGAATATTCAATTTCGACAGCATAATTTTTCTTAGTATTCACCCGCCCACCATGACAATCCTGCATCTACCCACATATTCCACTTGATAGTTCGATGAGTAAATATTATTAATTAGTTGAACAATGAAATTCATTACTGTGAAGGGGATTCATCCCATACCGACCAGCAAATTGGAGATTGTTCACTCTCCAGACAAGGATGTGAAAAATAAATGATCAGAAACAACATCAACGTCATCCACAACATTCAGTCGGAGCTTGTAACAAAAAAAAAAAGTACCAGTCATTTGCTTGACGAGAGTAATAATTGACAAGCATATAATTTTATCAGATCGACAATTCCACCGGATTAATAGTGATCAGATTAATAATATCCTCTCATGGTATTGTACGTTCAATGCTCGAGTTGTAAATATTGTGACCAATACCAAGTATTTAGTTAAACAAACCGGCCATACATCTGTAGAATCAAGAATGTAAGAGAGTTATATGTGGAGTATTTACATTAGATAAGGCTGAAGTGCGGTGCACAAATGTATTCGACATCGAACTACTTATAAATAAATCAACCAAATATTACAAATCTCACATGTCAGAATAAATTGAAACGCAAAAAAAAAAAAAAAAAAAAAAAAAGGAGGAGCTAATCCCTCAATTTTTAACTTCAATATTAGGGAACAGAATTCTCTAGTGAGCATTATTATTAATGTACACCACCATCAAAAGTTGCTATTATTGTATCCCAAAGTACCTGGACTCATGGAATGTGCAATATTCTTGTACTGCCCTTCTCTGGAAATCTTCACAATTGGAGACCATGGGAGGATACCCCAGATACTTTATGTCCCCCCAATTTTCACTTTCTCCAGAACCACCATTCCCTATCTCCACTCCTGAAAAACTCACCAATCCATCTACTTGCTTTGGGGTATTATTGCACATATATTCGTTCAGCTCAATTGGGTAATTGTTGAATTCTTGAAACATAGAGGGTGTAGATGCAAAAGAATTGGTGGAGTAGTCATATATTTGGTCTTGGGAGGTGGAAATATCAGGTGGGTGTTGGAAATTACTGCTGATCAATTTGTCGTTGGGGTTTGGATCATCATCATCAACAAATCTTCCTCCTAGATCAACAAGAAGTTTCTTTAGTGAATCTTGGTCCTTGAGATGATCCTCCAGGGTAAAACTCGCCTCGGGCGCCATGGGCGCTAGTACTGGTGGCTCTGGCCAGTAGGGAATTTGGTTAATCATAGCATCATGAGAAACCATGAAAGTCCCAACCTCCCTCTTAATCTCTCTCTGGACATTGCTACTCGCTCGCCGCACTGCTTGTTCTCTCCGTTGCCTTCCCATAAGCTTTCTCTTTAACCTCGTGTTCCAGTAGTTCTTGATGTCATTATCTGTTCGTCCTGGTAACTGTGCTGCAATGATAGACCACCTGTGTGTTCCACGAGATAGAAGAATATGTTTGATCTTTGTACCAATGCAAATTACGCAACAGATGAAACCACAAAAAGTAAAGTAATTAACCTGCTGCCAATACTTAGATAGAGGCTGCAAATTATGTTATCTTCTTCCTCCGAAAACCCTCCATGTTTTATATTTGGCCGGAGATAATTCAACCATCTGAGCCGACAACTTTTCCCGCATCTCTTTAGCCCTAAAACCACCATTTAGAAATTTAGAATTTACTCCAAAAAAAAAAAAAAACGCAGAATCCATGGCATAACTATCTTTGGGAGTAATAAGGCATTAATGTTACAAATGTCTGAGTAGAGATTTTTTCTTTTTTTTTTATAAGGGAAGAAAAAGAATTTATTAATAATCTCTGAAATTCAGTATACAAAGATTAAAAGGATACGAGGTCTAGATGTGGGATTTCATTACCTATCTTTTGGGGTAAGGCGATCCAGTTGCCGCCGGTGCCGTGCTCGTCGATGTAAGATTTGAGGGTCGCATCTTCCTCGGGCGACCACGGCCCTCTCTTGACATTGGCCTTGTCACAGCAAGGAGCTCTACCCATGCTTTCTGTGTGATGTTTATTGTCACGGTTTCACCTCTTGATGTTCATATATATACTAGTAGTATATTGATATGATGAGAGAGAGAGAGAGAGAGAGAGAGAGAGAGAGAGAGAGAGGGGGGGATGGAGGGAGACTATAATAGCTGGAGAGACATGGAACCGGATTTCAAAAAGGTGGTGAGAAAAAGGTGGACCTTTTTGGATTGAATAATGGAGAAATTTTTAAAAAACAGGAGACCAGGGTTTTTTCTCATTGTCTTTCTTTAGTCCAGAATCTTATGTCATATAATTCATCTCTCTCTCTCTCTCTCTCTCTCTCTCTATATATATATATATATATATATATATACATAAACTGTGTCTAGTTCGTTCAATTTTAAACCTTTGTGAACTCTTCTTTGTCAACAAAAGTGAGCAAACATTTTGTAATTTGTTTCACCTCTTTGAGCAAACATTTTGTACACCTCTTTGAAAAGATTCTTCGTGCAAAAAATTAAACTTGTGCAAGGAAAAAAATTTATGTATTGGTGATATTAGTTATGTATTACTAACTTTTTATAATCCTAATAATTTTGGTTTGATTTACTAAAAAAAAATATTATTTTATATATTTTTTTTTTTGGATTGTATTACCAAAAAAACAAAGGAACCAAAAAAATAAAGGAATACAAGAAAACAATGGCATACCCCACAGAAAATATCCATAAACTGGAATAACCAGAAGAAAAAAACCCTAAACAACAGACTACATCAAAGCCTAACTAAGAACTAGCTACAAAACAAGTAGAACTTAAAGAAACCCAACAAAATGATTCATATATACTTTTAAATTTTAATGCATAGGCTAGAATAATTTCAATGTACACATATCTTATATTGATAAAGCAAAAGGTCTATGATATAATAAATATATGCTTAGATGAAAATATGCCTATTAAGAGGGTTGTTTGATAAAACTGAAAACTGAAAACTGAAAGCTGAAAGCTGAAAGCTGAAAGCTGAAAGCTGAACAATTAAGTACTGAATGCTGAATTTTTTAAGTTGAAAAACTATTTGATAAAATATATTAAGCACTGAATTAAAAAAATGAATTTTTTTTTCTAATTGTCTCTTAATTTTACTAATGGTCATCATGTATTTGTGTTAGTGGTGGAGTGGTGATTGGGAGGTGGTGGGGGTGGTGGCGGTGTAACGGTGGCAATGGAGTAATGGTGGTGGTGTAGTGGTGGTCATGTGATAGTTGTGGCATGGTAGTGGTGGTGGTGGGCTGGCGAAGTGCTAGTGGTGGTGGTGGTGGTGGTGGTGAAGTGATGGCGGTGGCATGACAAGAGTGGTGGTTGTATATGGGTAATGGTGGTAGTGGCGACGGCGGCGTTGTGGTGGCGGCGGTGGTGGTGGTGGAGTGGTGGCTTGGTAGTTGTGGTGGTGGTGGCAGTCGTGGTGGTGGTGGTGACAGCGGCGTGGCCGGCGGTGTGATAGTTGATTGTAAGTACATTAGAATTCAGTACCAACTTTTTAGCCTACATTTTAAGTGACACTTAATCTGTTAAGTAATATAAAATGTGGTTATCAAACTTACTTAATTACTTATTACTTAATTGGTTTTTTGACTTTTTTGGTCCCCAAAGTATGCCCGATGTCTCCTTTAGGTCCCCAAATTTCCAATTGTGCAATTTTGGTGCCCAACATTTTCAATTTGTGTTTAATTGGTCGTCACATGTGACGCCATCCACACTCTCCATCAAAATGAGGGGTAAAATAGGTTTTTCACCACCCCATCACTATTCATCATCTCTTCCATAATTTAACACAACTACTACTACTATCCCAATCACCCCCAATCCGAACCACGACCAACAAACCAATCCAAGAAAAAACAAACCCCCCAAATGCCAATTTGCAATGGCCATCGACATCCAAACGCCTAAAATTATCAAATCAAAAAACAACCTGCAATCTTTTATTGTCAACAACAAGTTGTAGTATGGTGTTTCCCAAAATTATCCTTGGCTTTGATAAATACCACACCTTTAAGTATTTCTCCAGCAATGTTTTCAGAAAATCCAAATGATTATATTTAACACATAGATGCAAAATTGTATCTCTCTCACCTCTGTCCACCCTAGGTCGTGCGGCACATTGTTTAGCTTGAAACAACATAGGAAGATCAGAAAAAGAGCCATTGACGATCGACGGGAATGGGAGGAATGCAATAACTGAAGAGAGAGGAAACATAGGCGTGTGTGGCAGCTGCAGGAGTCGGAGAAACACAGCACGAACGATAGTAGCAGAAGTCGAAATCCTTGGTGAGCGAACGGAGAAAACCCATAAGATTGGGGCTACTCTGATCGACGGCGGGAACGGGGAATGGTGGAGCGGGGTGGTCGGCGCCGGCTCAGTTAGATTTGGGTTGTGGAGATGAAGTTAAGGGATTTAAGGACTATAGGGTTTCTTGAAGAAGTGAAAGTGGTTGGTAGGGTACACGTGAAAAACCTATTTTACCCCTCGTTTTGACGGAGATTGTGGATGGCGTCACATGTGAGGACCAATTAAACACAAATTAAAAACGTTGGGCACCAAAATTGCGCAATTGGAAATTTGGGGACCAAAACGAGATTGCGGGCATACTTTGGGGACCAAAAAAGTCAAAAAGCCTTACTTAATTGATTCAGTTTTAAGTGTTGAATCCGTGTTATCAAAAAAACCCTAAGTCTGCTCTTCTTGGTCCAAAATTCTTGCTCCGCCACTGTCTGTGTGGCCTGAACAATTATTGACAAAGTAACAGTAGACCTTTTCCGAGTCTCCTTCAATAATCAAAAGCATTTTTATTTTAGAAGTCGTTGACCGTTATTTAGGCATTCCAAAAATCATGTTGATCACCTATCAATTAATACCATTAGGAACTCAATTTCATGAAGATAAATCTGAAGCCTAACCATGTAGTGATTGATATATAATCGGCATGAATTTTGGCATGGTTAATAATTTCAAGTTGTTCGAACAAGTGAATGTTCAAAACACTAAAATAACCCTAGAAAGACCCCTAAATTATTTGAGGATCAGAGAGGAGCGCTCCCTTTTTTCTTTAATTTGTTCATCCAAATACATAAAAGGAAGCAAATCAATATTAGAGAGTCCAAATAAAAGTTGACCTCTACAAACTTATTTATAAAACCCAAATTGTCAAAGTCACAGCAATGACAAGGGTGAAAAATTAATAAGAAAACATCTAAAGCACCCAAATGCTGGAATATATTACAGCCACATTAGTATTTGAAAGTCTTCCCCTTTTTTCTATGGTAGGTGACCAAATGCCCAACCAAGTGAGTAAAAGTGGCCGTGGTAGATAGTGAAATGAGAATTGATGGCTGGAAATTACCTTTTAAAATTGGAATTCCAGTTTATGAGATACCAACTCAAGTTCGGAATCGAATTTCCGGATTTTCACCCCAAGTTTGGCATGAATTTTCAATTTTCAAAATTATATGTCTGAACTCTAGTTATAAATATTCAAAATCGGGATCGAAGTTCTGGTTTTACATGGACAATTCGGACGTACAATCCCAATTTAGAATATTTATTTAAAACTGGAACTCAGCGACATGATTTTGAAAATTGCAAATTTGGAAATCGATTCCAATCTTTTCTGTCTTTTTTTTTTTTTTTTATCAGCAAAGTATTTTATATATAGATAAAATCATCGAAAAGAGTACAACTGAGAAGCATAAAGGATAAGGATGATAAGAAATTAACCAAAACCACAAAAACTGGAAAAAAGAACATGGTCAACATGAGAGCATCATGAAAAAACGACTACTCAAGCTATCCAATCAAATGGAATATGCAGCAAAAACAATGTATCTTATTGCGCTATATGTACGTATAAACAATTAAAGCTTGATTTCTTTTAAATACAAATTGCCGGAGAGGAAGAGAGGAAGTGAAAATACATATTTTTTAAGATGATATTGTAAAAGACCTTGATAACCCCGTCAGTTCTGTTTTTACTTGTATTGCTTAGGAGTTGTTTGTAACTCAATTTAGGACTTAAAACTGAATCTATTCGGTGATAATGAATTTTGGCTGGTTTAATAACCATATTTTCACATTCCTTAAAAATTTAAATGCCTCTTAGAATGTAGGCTAAGAAAATCAGAAAATCAAATAGTTTATTGCTTTCTTAATTTGGGCTGAATTAATGAATACAAGTTACCACCCCCTCCTTCCACCACAACCACCATCAATGATTGTTGTTGTCGTCGCCACAACCACACTTTAACTGCATGTAGCACCACCACCCCACCGCTACACCGCTATTGACACTACCACCACCACCAACATCAGAAACAAAATCCCAATGGGAGTAAAATATCCCATGGAGCCCCAACAGTAACAAAAGATAGCATCGTTACTCCAACCTTACCTTCAAACATATAGCTAGATCCAATGTGGATTTGGCTGCTTCAAATTTGAGAGGAGGTGCCAAATGGTTTTTTCACTGTTTGAGCTTTAGAAATAACAGCTTGTTCCTTTAAAAATAGCCATATTGACCTAAAAATAACAGTTGACTCAAGTCAAGTGTTGGTTCATTACATGACAGTTTTTTTTTAAAGGCAGAAGATTTCGTTCAGGCGAAAGTACCATGTTTTAGCCAGATTTTTCCATCAATATATTGACCCATTAGGTCAAAAAAATTCGATGATGCAATTTTAGAGCCCTAGACTGATATTTCTCATCTCTCGACAATTATGGCGGTTAGGGTTTGTGCACCTCGAAGACTTGCAAAGATTGAATGATTCTTTGACCTAAATAATCATCTTCGAGGGGTTTTTCGCATCAACACAATCATTCTTAGAGTAAAACCCTTTCGTGGAGTTCGAAATCGTTTGGAAGGCTTGAGGATTCAAGATTCGGCGCTCATACAGAGGTGTAATATGTTAAGATGGATTCGGCAAGTAGGTCTAAGGCTTTGTGGTGAGCATACACGAATATTGAGTAAGATCTCTTGTATTCACACAATGATTCTAGTGCATGATTCTTTCCCGTAATTTTTCCCGTTTAAGGTTTACAACGTAAAACTTTGTCATGTGCAATTGATGATTTCTTTATTTGTGCGATTGGAACTTCATTGTCCAAAGTTAATTTAATTCCGCGAATCAATTAAGGAATTTCACTATCAGAGCGGGTTGCTCTTTTTTTTCTTTTTTTTTTTGGAATCATTGTGTTCTTGAGTAGGTTCTAGTTTGTTAAAACAATGGAAAGCTCAAATTGTCCTCCCATTTTAGATTGAACAAATTTCAATTACTGGAAAGTAAGATGGAGGCCTATATGAAGTCTATCAATGATGACGTTTGAACGGCATGTGAAGTAAAGTATACGCCACCAACTGAAACTGTTTAACATTAGTGATTTTGTATTGGGTGGTTAGTCGAAACGTGTCTTAGTATTGATAAATTCTTTTAAATCTTTTTCGGGCTTGTCGCTTAGTAACTGGGCCTCTTGCCTCAGTAAGTAGTGAAAGTTCGTGTCAAATGGTGATTAGTTTCGAAATTGTCTTGTGGGGTTTCCCAGGGTTCATAGCCTTTTTTACTCTAGTAAGTAAGTCCGTTGGGTGTTCTCTACACCTAGTTCCCTAAGGCCATCTGGTTTGGGTGTCACTGGCCTAAAGCTCGCTATAAGGATTAATTAGAAAGCTTAAGGGACCACAACATTACACAACCACATTTTGTGGTATGAATATATTAAGGGGAAGTTTGAATATATTGAAGGGGAGTTTTGAATTGTTGACTATCCAAACAAATGACTTGGTTTGACTTCTTGAGGGGGAGTTTTTAGACCTCCCACGTGTTCATGAGAAACCAAGTGTTTGTGCTTTTCGGTTGAGCTTATAGTCGTTTATTGTGACCCACACACACTTCGTCACCGTGTCTTGACCTATGCTATATCCTTTATTCTCATACCAGTGTATAGGTTCATAGCACGCGAGTGCATGCATTGTCTTTGTGTATTTATTTATTATTGCTCTTAACCGTCATTTGAATTCATGGACATGCTTTGGACTTGTAAGTGTTAAATTCTAACATCTCCTTATGACATGAGAGTCAAAATCATTTTTTTTAATTCATTCCGATATTACAGCATCCAAACTGTTGAGTATAGTTAGCGTACTATTCCAAATGATGATAGATCTTGAATCCTCGAGAGTTCTTGAATCCACAAGAAGAAAGAGATTTAACTCAGAGTTGTTTATTGAATAAAAGGTAAATATGCCCATAGGCTACATCCTTATTTATACTAGTAGAAGTCATAGCTAAAAGGAAATTACTTAGAGTGGCGACCAAGCAAAGCATTACTTGGAAACCTAGACTATTCGCTAAAAGGAAATAAAATAAAATCTAACCAAAACTAAATTAGGAACGTGCGAAATAAGCAGCACAAATAAAATATTTTGAGAATAGTCGACAATAAAAATTGTTACAAAAA